>OY720429.1:100915651-101309813 GCA_963082735.1 Pocota personata | reverse complement strand
ACTGGACTCGCATAAGTCAAAATTGGACGGACGAAGGCTTGGTAGCATGTGATCTTCACATCGGATCTTAGATAGTTGGAGTAAAAAAGACGTTTGAGCGACATAAATGCCGCCCTTGCTTTTAGTAACTGTATGTTTACGTGCTCATTGCAGTACAAAAACTTGTCTAAATGGACACCTAAATACTTCACAACCATCTTCGACTCAAGCGAAGACCACTGGAGCTCGTTATTTGCAGATTTTTCCAATTACGTCTCAAATCTGAATTACCGCGTCTTACAGGGGTGCGGAACAGTATGGTTTCACATTTAGCCTCGTTTATCTTCAGCTTCCATTCTGAGCAGAATACTTCAAGCTTATCAAAGTTGTTTTTGAGTTCACTTTGGATGTTTTGTATTTTCGAACCGCTTGCGTACAGAATAACGTCGTCAGCAAACGCTAGCGAATTACCCAAGCCCCCTGAGCATTTCAGAAACGTATATATTAAATAAGAGCGGTGCTGTGACTGTACCTTGTGGGAGGCCATTAGTAACATTAAAAACTTTAGTCGTCGTGTATCGTCTATATGTTACAACCAATTTCTTCTCGTACACCATAGATGCAATCATCTTCACAAGATGATTCGGAAATTCATATCGTAAAAGTTTGTATAATAACCCGTCGATCCAAACCGTGTCGAAGGCTTTTCGATATCCACTAGGCAGGCAGCTGTACTTCTTTTGGCATTTAGATTCCAATTAACATCTGAAATCAGTTTTGTTACAGCATGCACCGCCGAATGATTTCTTTTGAACCCAAATTGGTTCCGCGGTACAATCTCCTTTCTTTCGCACGCGAACAAAATGGACTTACTAATAACTACTTCAAAGACCTTCCCAATATTGGGCAGAAGACTGATTGGCCTATAGTTGGAAGGATCAGAAGGATCCTTCTTCTTTTTATTATTGGAAAAACCTTCGATGTTTTCCAATAACTCGGGAAGTAGCAGTTGTTTAATAAATTATTAATATTTTTTTTTATTTGCCGTATGATTTCGTCCGGTATATGCTTTAGGACAATATTGGGAATGTTATCTAAACCACTTGACTTTTTATTATTCAGTCGACTGAATATGTATGTAAGTTCGCCTAAGGTTGTAAAGTAGTTGTCAGTCTGTTCAGCTGTGAGTTGGTCAGCTTTTAATCTCTCAGAAAATCTCAAAAGGGTTCCCGTTTCGTTATTGTGAAATCTGAACAATTCGTCATTTACTTCGCCAGTTCTGCAGCTAGGGAGTTCGCTAGCATGGATTGCCTCAAAATGAGAGCCGATCATCCAACTATCTATCACAAAATGATTATCGATAATGGGGCAGTGTTGGCTATTAATCTCTGCCTGGGACAGAAGCGACTGAGAAGACAGTGGGACTTTCAGTTTCGGTATTTTGACATATTCCTGGAGTCAGACTTCAAAATGTTCTCGGCACGTTGCCGCCAGTAATTGTTGACACTATTCCGAAACTGCTGGCTTAACAGTGTCCTCACATTTCTCAGGAGAGATTTCAACCTTTGCAGCTCCATGTTGGACGATTCTTCTTGGAACTGACGACGTATTCGATTTATTTGAGTGATTAAAAAACTTTTGTAGGTTTGTAGAGTTTGTATGTCACGATTTAGATAACATTCGATGCCATTTTTTGATTTTATTTTCGGAACTGACGATTCCATAGCTTGTAATACCACCGTATTTAGATTCCCGATATAAAAATCGCATTCTTCATTAGTAAGATTCCTATTGCAAGGAATAGTACAAGAGAAAATACAATTCCTATATTTCCTGATGGCACAACGCTGGAATTTGCACCAATCGGTCTGTCTAAAATTCAATTTAGGGACTTCGTACTGCGTTGCGAAGCTAAACGTGGAGTCGCCAGCAAATATCACCGGCATAACTATAGGATTGTGGTCGCTATCATAAGGCAGTATTGAAAGTTTATTACCGTGGACCGTCTGTATTTGCAGTCGCGCGTCCGCTATGCAAAGGTCAAGATAAGAGTTTCCAGAAGGAAAACTTGGTGTAACTGGGCTATAAAACTTGAATTTATACCCGATTTGGTTTTCCTCAATAAAGCGATTTAGAAATATGCCTCTAGCATTGGCCCTTGAGTTCATCCAGCTCGGGTGTTTCGCGTTTAGATCTCCCGCTAAGACGAAAAAGTTGTTTAAACTATCTAGTCCTAGATCTTCGAACAATTTTTCGATTTCGGCTTTAAATTGAGTAACGGTTCCTGACGCAGCATATGCCGATATTAGATACAGACAACCATTATTCCTGAGAGGCAGCGCGATAATGGTTGTCTCGAGACAACTAAAGTTTCTAATTGCACTCCGTTCAACCGTTGTGAAGTGTAGTGGTTTTCGAACGAGTATTGCCGTACCTCCACCTCTTGTTGAGTCGCGTCTATCTGTCCGTATTACGTCGTAGTTTTTGAATTCCAAGTAATTCCTGTCATTTAATTTTGTTTCACTCATAAAGAGTATGTCGGGTCTATGATCCACCACAAATCGCAGTAGGTCACCGCGCCTACTAAGGGAGATAATAGAGTTGACATTGAGAGCAGCTATTTTGAGGGTTGCAAAATTTGGCCTAGTCATTTTGACGAGTGAAAATGTTGAGAAGGGCATCTACCTTCGCCGACAGATCTGCAACAGTCTTGGTCAGACCGTCAATTTGTATTTGCAAACTATCGTTTGCAGGGCGCACAATACTTTTGGAACCAACAATGTTGGAGCCAACAGTATTGGAGCGCAATGCATTGGGGCTGACTGCTTTTGTGCCAACACTATTTCCTACTATGTCGGCAAAGGAAACGCCACCCCGAACATGATTGTCTATCATTGGGATTTTCTGTGCAACCTTTTGCTGTGTTTCCCTTTTCTGTGCTGGAAGCCGATCTGCCAGTCTCTTGTAGCTTTTGCAACCCCGCCAGGAGGAAGGGTGACCGGACTTCTGACAAAGAACGCAAAATAGCTGTTCCTTGCTCGCATCTTTTTGCACCTGGCACTCACCATGCTTATGCGAATTTTGGCACTTGACGCACCTCCTAATCATCTTGCAATTCGGAGAAGCATGCCCGAATCTCTGGCATCGATGACATTGAAGGACACCGTTCCTCCGAATTCTTTCGAAGGACACTAAATGCCCCTCTAGGTATCTGATAGTTCTCAGGTTCTCTACTTTGCTATCCGAAGTAGCTGTACCGCTATAATAGGCAGGACTCCATTTTCTCGCTTAGAGTTCACCGTAGCATACCCGAATGCCCCAACAAAATTTAGGTTTTCTATTTTTAGCACTTTTAACTCTTCCAAGATTTCATCTGGGTTGAAGCCAACACTAAGACCTTTTAACAAGAATGACTGTAACTTGTCTTCCTTATTTGTGTACGAAAAATATTCCGTTCCTGCTTCGTCAAGCAATTCTTTCACTTTGTTACAGTCATTCTTATCTTTAACAGTTAAAGTAATTTTATTATTTATATTTTTTATATTAAAACTATCTTTACCTATTTCTTCCTTAAGTAATTTATACAATGTTTTGCTGTCTTCTTTGTATATTTTAATTGGAGGCGGTGTCTTTTTTTTTTGTTACCACTGGTGCTGTTGTTTTATCCGATGTTTTTTCACCCACACTGTCTGATATTGTTTTGTGTTCTCTTGAGCCGTTATTTTTCACAGCCTCTTTTTGTTGTCTTCTTTTCGCTTCATTCCTTGATTTCATCATTGAAATGAGCGTGGTCGAAGTTGTGGGTGCATCTTGTATAGTTCCGGTATTATTATTTTGTTCTGACGTATCTACGTCTAGTAGAGCAAATTGATCTCCGCGATCACTGCACGATGTCACAATTTTTGGTGTTTTTCTTTTTTTTGTAACGTTTTTCTTAAATGAGGAGTCACTGTCACTTTCCTGCATGTCTTTTATTTTTTGTTTTAGTAGTAACACTTCTTGTTCATATTTTTTTGCTAATTGGAATATTTCCATAAATTGTTCGCGTGTAATTTCAGCCGTATCCATCGCCCCCGCTCCCCTTTCAGGGGATGTCATTTTGCCGCGGATCACCTTTTTTATTTTTTGTCTTATTTTTCTTGTAGGGTATAGGGTTTTAATTGTCTTTTTTTCACTACTTAATAGTATCAAAATCGTTAAAATATATTATTTCTAATTTGTTAAAATCGAAGCAAATTATTTTCGTATTGCCAAAAACTCAACCGGTTACTTCGAAATTATTTTTCCCCTCAATCAACACAACACAACACTTCTAATCCAGTTCATATTTCAACGCAACACAGCATTTTTTAGTTCAATTTCACGTTAATTCAGCACTGCACAACACAACCATGTATTTAATACAATTTGCAACGCAACATCACATATAGTACATTTAAAAAAAAAAAAAAAATTCTAAAAAAAAAAAATTCAAACAATCGCCAAATAATACCACTCAACACTAATAAAACTCAAACAAATTACTAATAGCGCACAAAAAAATAATATGATAGATAGATAGTTAGATATATATTTATTTCTCAATCAATTCAAATAGTTACATTATAATATTAAAATAGTAAGTACTTAAACAGGAAAAATGATAAAGAATGAGAAATTATAATGACATTTTATATTTATGTAATAAAAATAGTGTTAAATGCCATTTCAAAATTTATAACATTAGCTACATTATAACAGTGGGTGGGGTGACCCTTAACATGTAGTTTACAATTTTTGCAATAAATAAATTAAAGAAAAAAAAAACACTTACTAAAACAAGGAAGTTGAAAAGAATATAAATTTGAAAGAAATTATTTCTCCAGAAAAAGTAAAAAGCATTTAAAAACAGTGAAGAGAAAATTATATAACCAGAATATCAGAATTCACTATAACTAAACATTAAGAAGACATTACAAGTTTACGGTATCTATATTTAAAAGCCAAGTTTTTAGGTGTCTTGTGAACGTAGCGGATTGTCTTAGTATCCTGATTGATTGTGGAAATTTATTAAATAAACGGTAGGATGCCACAATATAAGAATTACGAAAAGCTGTAGTACGAAAGTTTGGCACAGAGACAATATTCAAAAAGTTAGCACGCAAATTATAATGATCAAGTACTCTAAAATTTAGATTTCCTGATCTTAAATAAAATATCTTTAGGACTTTAAAACAATATAAATGTCGGACAGGTAGAATTTTCAAATCTCGAAACAATGGAAGATTAGGATACAACCTATGTTTTTTGCATATTTTTCTTAAGATATATTTTTGTAAAATCAGTAAAGGCTCGATTTTGTTAAAATAAGCTCCTCCCCAGCAACTAATGCCATATTGTAATTTCGAATCAAAGATACCATAGTAAATTGTTTTTAAAAGATTTGTAGAGCAAACATTACGTAAATAAAAAAAAATTCTGAGTGTGGAGCGGAAATATTGTTTCAATGTATCGGTGTGGTTAGAGAAACACATCTTAGAGTCAATGATGAGCCCCAAATATTTAAACTCAGTGACTTTCTCAATTTGGAAACATTTATCGCTGCAGTTGAGATTGCTACAATAAGTGTAAGGCGGGGAACAAGAGCAACTCCACAGTTTAAATTGTTGGCACTCGGGAGCATGGTAGACAAAATCAGCCTCAAAGTTATTTAGTCCTGACAAATTAAAAAACATAATTTTTGTTTTGGAACTTATTACCAGATAATGTTCTGCAAACCAGTTTCGCAGTAAGTTTAAGTCAAAATTTATATCACAAACTAGATTTAAGGGACAATCCGACGCATAGGCACAACCTACATCATCTGCAAACGCAGTGAGAACGCCCCTGAATTTTAACCCAAAAAGAGAATTTATATAGATTAAGAAAAGTATGGGTCCCAAAACAGAGCCTTGGGGTACCCCCAGATTATTATACTTTATTCCACTCCTGATCTCATCAATCTTAACTCTTTGTGATCTATTATTCAGGTAAGACCTGAACCAATCCAACATGAAGCCTTGAAAACCAGCTTTTTCAATCTTTGTCAGCAAAATATTATGGTTCACCATATCGAAGGCTTTCGTAATGTCGACAAATAAGCCCGCACTCAACTTTTTACTGTCTAGGTTAGTAAATATTTGAGAGCAAAAGTGTAGAAGAGCATCTTCCGTAGATTTTCCTTTCTGAAAACCAAATTGGGCAGTACTGAAAAAGTTTGTATTATTTAAAAAATTAACAATTTTATTTTTGGCAGCTTTTTCAAAAATTTTGCTTATAGATGGAAGAAGAGAGATCGGTCTATAATTGCTTATATCGTTAGCTGCCCCTTTTTTGAAAAGTGGCACGACATCCGCACACTTGAGCCCTTCAGAAAAAACCCCAGAGAGAAATTGAAAATATGCGCTAGGACATCGACTATAAAACATGCAATATTCTTTAGCATTCGATTTGATACGCCATCAATACCTTTAGAGTTCGAATTTTTTAAAGTACCAATACTTTTCA
Source organism: Pocota personata (assembly GCA_963082735.1). Lineage (NCBI taxonomy): Eukaryota > Metazoa > Arthropoda > Insecta > Diptera > Syrphidae > Pocota > Pocota personata. The sequence goes on along the minus strand of OY720429.1, from coordinate 101,303,309 downwards.
GGAGCTCAAAAGCAGTTATTGGCTCGAAGAAAAAAGAACTTTCATGAAAAGATACATCGCTAATACCCAAATGACTACACTTCTGTAAATTGGAAAGTGGTTGTAGTGATTCAGCTACCGTAGCAAAGTAGATATTAAATTTGTCGGCTATAACATTTTTATCGGAGACTACAGTATCATCTAGACAAATATTTATGGTCCTTTTCGAGAGAGTGGATTTATTAAGGATGTTATTTACTACCTTCCATTCACCCCTAAGATTTCCTTTGACAAGACGAAATTAATTGCTGTAGTAACTGTCACGGCATAATGGAATTTCCCTTTTTAATTGCGAACACAATTTCTTATGTCTTGTTTTTAAGTTACGATTCTGTGGATGTACTGCACATTTAACTCTAAGCCTATTCTTTACATGTATTTTCTTTAATAAACAGCTAGTAATCCAGGGTTTTAGCCTTTTTAAACGTTTTTCTAAGTTAACCTTGTAACTACAATTATTAATATGATTAGAGAGAGTTTCAATGAATATATCATAAGACTTAGAGGCGCAGCTTTCAGAATAAACTTCTAGCCATAACTCAAAACAAAGATTTGATTTAAACTTAGCGAAGTCAATTCTGGTTACCATTTCAATCGAACTAGAGTCAATATTTTTAATTTTAGAGGTATTCACCAATAAGCCTATCATAGTGTGGTCAGTAATATTCAAGTCGAAAACACATTTTTCACAAGAATTGAGTGAAACATTCGAAAAACGGCAATAAATATGGTCTAAACATTTACCTGAAATAAGTCTAGTAGGCTCGTTAATTAAAGAGGCCAACCCATGAGAAGACAGTAAGGATAAATAAGTCGAACTAAAATCAGTATTTTCTAAAATATCTACGTTGAAATCACCGAAAATAATAAATTTTTTAGATCTTTCATTATCTAGAAGATTAGAAAATTCTTTCATAAATGCAGAAATACTGTATTTATGAAGTCTATAGACGCATAATACAACAAAAACATCGTTATTATTCTTGAATGAAAGTTTCAAGATATCGGCGCTCAGGAAATCTAAATCTGAAATAACACAATCATATTCTTGCTTAACAAGACAACCAACACCACCCGCCGCGTAGTTTTCATTTGTTTTGGTAAAAAAAATTAAAACCCGGTAATCTATAATCATTTACTTCGAACTTGTAAATCCAAATTTCAGATACAAAAATAAAATCGGGAATGCAAACAAAGGAATCTAAGTGAGTTGCGAGAGATGCAAAATTCTCTCTCAAGCTTCTGACATTCTGGTGAATGAAGAAAAGTTTGTTCATACAATACGAATTCGATAAAAATACATTTTCACAATTATTGCAATTGACATCGGAGGTAGGAATAACATCACCAATAAAGTCTATTTCAAAATTCATTAATAAAACGATTTAAGAAATATCACACAATCAATCAAACAATCAAAAAATTAATTTAAGATCGTCAAAAGACCTTATTGGGATGGAATTTCTACCTTCAATCTTTCTCATAAGAATATTATTGTTCTTGAACCAGACGTATTTATACCCTTTCTCTTTCTTCACCATCCTCGCCTGCATTAACAAGGCTTGTGTGTACTTGGTAAGAGCGTCATTGATGTAAATTACTGTATTTTTGCCGCTGCTGTTGCTGTTGTTGCTGCTATTACCAAGAATGCACGAGTTGATATTTTTCTTTTTCTTCATTTTCTCCATTATTCGTTGCTTGAGAGAGAGATCCGAAAATTGTAGACAGATAATCCGTTTGCTTGAAGGGAGGCCATTCTCATCGGTCTTTTTCTTCGTTTTAATTTCCTTCACATAGCATTTGTTGATTTGATTATCAGCTACATCCACTCCCAAGGCATCTCGGAATATTTTTTGCGCTACACTTTTGGAGTTGCTTTCGTCAACATCAGGTACTCCAACAATTTCAATGTTGTTCTGCAATAAACTTTGCTGCTGCCAATTGAGTTTGCTCTCAAGACGGTGAATTTTTGCTTTAAGATCAGCATTCTCTTCATGCAATGTTGTTAACGCTTGAAGAAACTCTTTATTAACTTCCTCTAAATTTGTTAATTTCTCATAAATCATTTGTAGTGAGAATTCGCATTCTTTTCCACCAGAGACTGACTTAGCTGAGGCCGTTGATTGAGTGATTCTTTTGTTACCCGTATTAGTAGCGGGTCCAATATTACTCTTCACTGCAGGCTGCTTGATTTTGTTTAGAGACGATTCAGGCAACTGAAGAGATCGCCGGATCAAAATACTGCACTTATCACACCGAAAGGGTTTTCCATTGGACTTCATAAATTCTGCATCTTGTTCCAAAATATTGACGCAGGCTATATGAAAAAGACCGTTGCAGTCACCACAAGCAATTTTTTGAGTATCATTTCTTTCAATTCTTTCCGAGCAAACTGAACACATTGAACTCATTTTAAGAGAATAGATACAAAACTTTTAAATGAGATGCGCACCCCACGACACTCAATGAACGATTAACAATGGACGAATACTTATAACAGCAGGTATAGATCCAGATAACGCAGTAGAGGATGACAACTTCTTTGTGATCGAAGATCCGCAGGAGAAGGTAGAGGCTATAGGAGCGACTTTCCAGGAAGAGTACAAGGTGAATGATACCATTTGCCCGAACCACGACCTGGAAAATCGCGTCCTTGTGCACAACTTCTACTTTCGAAATGATATAGAGCACTGGCGATCCGAGAACATAGGTTTTACCGAGTTCAATGACGATAACATGGCAAATAATGTCATCGCCGATGAATGGGTACATCCCCCGTTCATATCGAAGGTGGAGCTCCAAGCGATCTTCGACTCTTTGAGGAGGAAGAAATCTGCGGGAATTGATGGAGTATCGAACGTTGTGCTAAAAGCAGTGGACATTTACACCACTCTGTTTAACAATGCACTGAATAATGCACATTATCCAGAGCATTGGAAAACAGCAGTGATACAACCCATCCCCAAACGGGGTAAGGACACTTCCAATCCGGCAAATCTACGGTCGATAAGTCTCCTTCCGAACATCAGCAAGGTATTCGAGAAAGTGATCAATAGAGCCCTGCTTAAGTGGACTGAGAACAGTAATATAATTCCGGATAACCAATTCGGTTTTAAGGCGGGGCATGATACAATACATGCCGCGTCTAAACTGGTATCGGATATCCAATGGAACAAATGCAAGAACCAATGCACGGGTGAATGCCTGATTGACTTGGAGAAGGCCTTCGACACCGTATGGTTAGAGGGACTCTTCTACAAGCTGAGCAGGCTGGGCATAAGCAAACCACTGCTGTACATACTTCATAACATGCTCACCAGTAGACAGTTCATCGTCAAAAATGGCAATGTGACTTCTGCTGGAACATTTCTAATTAAAAACGGTCTGCAACAAGGTGCGGTTAATTCACCGATCCTTTTCAACATTTACACGAGCGATCTCATAAGATCACTTCGTCGTTTCCTCCTAATCCAGAGTAGCCTGTTTGATGTTAAAAGTTGGCTGTTCTTGCCCATGGCCGACTTACATAGTTTAGGTTTAGGTAGTTTTTTAGGTTTCGGTAGGTGTAATTAATAAATAAAAAAAAAAAAAAAAAAAATTTATATCCACAGCACTTGGATGAAAAAAATACAAAAAAAAGCACAAAAACATAAAAAACATAAAAAAAAATTATAAAAAACAGCACTCGATAAAAAAAAAAAAAAATAAAAAATTTAAAAAAAAATGTACGTATAGAATACGTAAGGTAGAATAAGATAGGCTAATTTAGAATAAGATAGTTTTAAGATTTATTTTAAGGCAGTTTATAAGTTTTATTTATAAGAATACAAAAAAATGTTCAGACACTAAGTTTTTGACTAATTTTCTTAGTTTAAATTTAAAAGAATGAAATAAATAAACAATTTTCATGCTCGTTACTTCGAAAGACATAGTTTTAAGTGTTAGGTTAGTTAGTTTGGCACAGAGACAATATTCAAAAAGTTAGCACGCAAATTATAATGATCAAGTACTCTAAAATTTAGATTTCCTGATCTTAAATAAAATATCTTTAGGACTTTAAAACAATATAAATGTCGGACAGGTAGAATTTTCAAATCTCGAAACAATGGAAGATTAGGATACAGCCTATGTTTTTTGCATATTTTTCTTAAGATATATTTTTGTAAAATCAGTAAAGGCTCGATTTTGTTAAAATAAGCTCCTCCCCAGCAACTAATGCCATACTGTAATTTCGAATCAAAGATACTGTAGCATAATAATAACTACGCTCCTATGTCTATGCAGCAAATTCCGAAGTGACTTTCCATTCTGGCAGAATTTTGGTTCGAACTGTCCTTTCATTCGAGGTTCGTGTCTGGGACGAAGTCTCCACAGCTCATGTCAACGAAAGAGACGAATAATATCAGGGATAAAAGGGAATTATAACTGCAAGAATTATTTCTCTTGTTCCAGTGGTCGAAGAATTTGCTAGAAGTTTCTGGCTATCAGAAACTTCTGCTATATAAGGACAGATGGCGATCAAAAAAAGACACAGTTGGTTTAGAACCGTGGCGAAGAGTTTGGAAAAGTGATAATGGGCGAAGTTGTAATTTGGTGATAAATTGAAAGTTGAGAGTGAACAAGAAAATGTAATTACTTTGGATTTGTGAATTAAGTAATTGAAAGGAGATAAAGTGATTTGAGAGGAAAGAGACCTTGTAAGAAAAGAAATTGCGAAGAATAGTATAGTGTGAACCTGAATTGTTCTATAGACTAGAAAATAAAGAAATAATTTCACAGAATACTGTTTTATCTACTCGAGCCGCAGCTCGCATATTACATTGGTGTCAGAAGCGGGATAAGACTTATTCTGTGAATAACTATTTCCGTGGTGTGAAATTGCACAATACAAAAAAAAAAAAAAAAAACGATTTCTGTGTTGAGTTAATTAGTTGCGCAAAATGGGTCGCAAATTGGGAAAACTAACTATAACTCAACTAAAGGCAGAACTCAGTAAGCGGAACCTCGACACAACTGGGGGAAAAGATGCCCTACTGATTCGTCTGGAAGAAGCAGTAACGCAGGAAGGTGAAAATCCGCACGACGTAGAGTTTGACGTGGAAGAGGAACCAGCAAGTACAGCAGCCGACCCGGGTATAACAAGTCTGCTCCTGCAACTTAAGTTAGTCATGGACGAACAAAAGAAAGCAATAGAAGATCAAAGGAATTCTCTAGAACTTAAGCTGGACGAACAAAAGAAAGCGATGGACGAACAAAAGAAAGCAATGGATGAACAAAAGAAAGCAATGGGCAACCAAAGGAATTCTCTAGAACTTAAGCTGGACGAACAAAAGAATTCTCTAGAACTTAAGTTGGATGAACAAAAGAAAGCAATGGACGAACAAAAGAATTCTCTAGATGCTCTGGAAAGTAAACTTGATGAGCAAAACAAGAACTTGGAATCCAAATTCGAAGTGATCGAAGAGAAAATCGAGAAGGTCGAGACGCAACTCGAAAAAGTCGAAACTAGATTCGATGAAAATTTTGAGAAACATGAAACTCAGTTCGGGAAGATAGAGACTCAGTTTGGAAAAGTGGATACGCAATTCGAGATAGTAGGAAAGCAAGTCGAAAATCTTGCTAAGGAGCTCAGCAACGTGAAGAGACAGAAAGCACGGGAATATTCCACTGACGGTCTGAGAAGAAAGGAGATGCAGCCTCCTGTCTTCGATGGTCAAACATCATGGCCAATTTATAAGAGGCAATTCGAAGCGGCCGCAATGACCAATAGCTGGGACGATGAAGAGAAGTCTATTGCACTCACGCTTGCACTGAGGGGTCCAGCTGCGGAGCTCTTGCAGACCATCCCGGAAGATAAACAGCAGAACTACGACTCTCTGGTTCAGGCTATCGAGATGCGGTTTGGGGATGAACACATGCAGCAGGTGTACAGGGTTCAGCTGCGTAGTCGAGTCCAGAAAAGGGGGGAAACGCTCCAACAGTTGCAAGCGGATATAGAGCGACTAGCCCATCTTTCATACCCTAAAGCCGGTGAGGAGCTTATCAACGAAATGGCGGTGGAAGCTTTTATTCAGGCCATAGAGGACAGACAACTGCAAATGGCTGTAAGGATGGCTGAAAAGCGAACACTCCCCGAGGCATTGGCATTCGCTTTGTCAATGAAGGCTGCGGACCAAGCATACCAGGGAATACACCGTGTCAGGGAAATGTCCGTCGTGGAATGCTCATGCCAGAGAACAGCCGTCATGGATGAAGACAGAGCTCGCGGAAGTCAAATCCGTTGCTGGAATTGCAACCAAACCGGACACCTACAACGGCAGTGCAGAAGTGCACCTAGACGAGGAAATTGTTCACATTGCGGAAGTAGGAGAAGCAGAGAGGAAGCATCTGGCGGTGATAACATCCATCCTGTCAGTCAGACTTCCCAAAACCAGCAGTCGGGAAATGCGTAAGGACCAACTTCGCGGGGCAGAAGTTGGTTACCACAGCTACTGCCTGAAGACTGCAACAGAGGAAATGGCGAAGGTATTTGGAGAAGTTCGTCTTACGATTACTCTGGCAGGACTGACGTTCTCCCATGCGTTTCTGGTGGCAGATATATGCGACGAGTGCATCATCGGAGTAGACTTCATGAAAGCAAATGAAGTAATCTTGGACATCGGGATGCAAGTGCTGAGGTATTGAAATGTGGAGATTCCGATGGTGTACGGAAATGAGAATGCCGTAACTCTCAGGACAGTCATCAGCAAAGACGAAGTTTTGCCGTCGTCTTCAGAGACAATCATTTGGACGAAGCTGGAAGGTGATCTTGGGAGCCACCGATTCTACATAGTAGAACCAGACCCAGAGAAGAATTCTCAAGACTACATCGTGGGAAAGACGTTAGTCGAACCAAAGAACACCATGGTTCCAGTGAGGGTTTTGAACGCAAGACCACACACTGTCAAACTAAGGCGAGGGGAGGTGACTGGAAAATGCACGCCGATTACCGCCGTCGCAACAATATCTGAACGTGATGCTCCAAAACCTCTCCCATCACCTTGGACAGCGGAAACGAGAGAGACGATTCTCCAGTCCAGTGAGCTGAATCAGGAGCAGCGAACTATGGCAGAGAATCTTATCAATGAGTACGCTGATGTATTCGCCTCACAGGACGGAGAATACGGCCGAACACACCTGGTACAACATCGAATAGACACTGGTGATACTAGACCAATTCGTCAGTCTGCTAGGCGCCTTCCATTGGCAAAGCAGACAGAAGTTGCAGAGATGGTGTCGGCAATGGAGAAAGAAGGTCTGATTGAAAGTTCCAAAAGTCCGTGGGCATCACCGGTTGTACTCGTTAAGAAGAAAGATGGCAGCACGCGGTTCTGCGTGGACTATCGGCAGCTCAATTACGTCACCAAGAAAGACAGCTACCCTCTGCCACGGATTGACGACACGCTAGACACACTATCAGGAGCCCGATGGTTTTCCACTCTCGACTTGAAGAGTGGCTACTGGCAGGTACAGATCCATCCAGAAGACCGGGAGAAAACCGCCTTCACCGCAGGAAATGGGCTATGGCAATTCACGGTAATGCCATTCGGGCTGTGCAATGCTCCGGCGACTTTCGAGCGATTGATGGAATGTGTCCTGCAAGGGTTAACATGGAAAACCTGTTTGGTATACTTGGATGATGTCATCGTCGTAGGAAAAACGTTTGCGCAACACCGAGACAATCTAAGGGATGTGTTTCAAAGGCTTCGAAGTGCCCACCTGAAGCTCAACACCAAGAAGTGCGCCCTGTTTAGAGCAGAAGTCAAGTACCTGGGACACATATTTTCAGCGAAAGGAGTGAGAACCGATCCGGAGAAGGTCGAAGCGGTGAAAAACTGGCCAGTCCCCAAAGACAAACACCAACTAAGGAGCTTCCTGGGCCTAGCCACCTACTACAGACGGTTCGTGAAGGATTTTGCCGGGATCGCAAAGAACCCGCACCAGTTGACGGAAAAGGGAAAACAATTCAAATGGTCAATTGAGTGCGAGAAGAGCTTCAAGGCACTTAAACAACGGCTATGCGATGCCCCGATACTGGCTTACCCCACTCCCGGGGAAACGTTCGTTGTGGATGCAGATGCTAGTAATGTCGGGGTAGGAGCCGTACTCTCCCAGGTGCATGACGGCCAAGAGAAGGTGGTTGCGTACTTCAGCAAGGTGCTCTCTAAGCCAGAAAGGAACTACTGCGTGACAAGGCGGGAACTTCTAGCTTTGATCTTGGCTACGAAGCATTTTCACAAATACCTCTACGGGAGGAAGTTCGTTCTTCGCACAGACCATGCAGCCTTAAAATGGCTATTACAGTTCAAGACTCCTGAGGGTCAGGTCGCAAGATGGATCGAAAAGCTGCAAATCTACGACTACGAAATACAGCATCGTAAAGGAAAACTCCACTCTAATGCGGATGCACTGTCCCGGAGACCATGCAGAACGGATTGCAAACATTGTGCGCGTCAGGAAGAACGGGAGCTGGTTTCCATCCAAAGAATGAGAGCCGAACCTATCGCCGGCTGGAGCGTAGATGAGATCCGGAACGCTCAGAAGGAAGACCCGGATATCGAGCCGATTCTGGCCTGGAAGGAGAACATGGAGAAACCGGATAATCAGGACATCTCTCACAGAAGCCCGACCTTAAAGGCATATTTTGCGCAGTGGGACTCCCTCCATGTCCAAGAAGGTGTTCTGAGAAGAAAATGGGAATCCTCCGACGGAAAGTCGTTTGTAATGCAGCTTGTCGTACCGCGGACGAGGGTCAAGGAGGTGTTACAGGAAATGCATGGCGGGGCGACCGGAGGCCACTTGGGAGTGAATAAGACGCTAGAAAAGGTACGAGAACGTTTTTATTGGTTAAAAGCGAAGGAAGATATCGAAGACTGGTGCAGAAAATGCGACGTGTGTGCAGCTAGCAAGGGTCCGAGAATCAAAACTCGAGGTAAGATGCACCAATACAACGTGGGAGCACCTTTCGAACGAATCGCCATTGACATCGCAGGGCCCTTTCCGGAAACCGACAATGGTAATCGGTATATACTCGTAGTGATGGACTACTTCAGTAAGTGGCCGGAAGCGTTTCCGATCCCTAACCAGGAAGCCAGAACCGTGGCGGAGCAGATCGTCTACAATTGGGTTAGCAGATTCGGTGTGCCCTTGGAATTGCTTTCTGACCAAGGGCGGAACTTCGAGTCAAGAATCTTCCAAGGGATGTGTCAACTACTCGGAATCAAAAAGACAAGGACAACCCCGCTTCATCCACAGTCGGACGGTATGGTGGAGCGTTTCAATAGGACTTTGGACGAACATCTCTCGAAGGTCGTAGGTGACTACCAACAGGATTGGGACCGGCAGATTCCCTTGTTTTTGATGGCCTATAGAAGTGCCATGCATAGCACTACTCGACATACGCCGTTCGAAATCTTATTTGGTGGAATAGCTCGTTTACCCAGTGAGGTGAAATTTGGATCTCCTACCAATGAGCCCAGAAATGAAGAAGAGTACGTGGCGGACCTTAGGGAAAGGCTTAGGGACATACACCAAAGGACCAGAAGCCAGATTAAGATGACGAGCGACCGCATGAAGACCAGGTATGATGCCAAGGCAACAACGTCAGGATTCCAGGAAGGAAATCTGGTGTGGCTGTATAATCCCCATCGCCAAAAGGGGAAATCACCTAAATTACAGCGGAACTGGGAAGGTCCCTACAGAATAGTAACCCGCATCAACGATGTTGTCTACTGCATCCAGCGAGGACCAAGGGCCAAAATGAAAGTGGTTCATGTGGACCGACTGAGTCGATACAATGGCCGAAATGAGGATGCACTTGTTCGGGACGAACACGTCTAAGAGGGGGGCAGTGTAGCATAATAATAACTACGCTCCTATGTCTATGCAGCAAATTCCGAAGTGACTTTCCATTCTGGCAGAATTTTGGTTCGAACTGTCCTTTCATTCGAGGTTCTTGTCTGGGACGAAGTCTCCACAGCTCATGTCAACGAAAGAGACGAATATTATCAGGGATAAAAGGGAATTATAACTGCAAGAATTATTTCTCTTGTTCCAGTGGTCGAAGAATTTGCTAGAAGTTTCTGGCTATCAGAAACTTCTGCTATATAAGGACAGATGGCGATCAAAAAAAGACACAGTTGGTTTAGAACCGTGGCGAAGAGATTGGAAAAGTGATAATGGGCGAAGTTGTAATTTGGTGATAAATTGAAAGTTGAGAGTGAACAAGAAAATGTAATTACTTTGGATTTGTGAATTAAGTAATTGAAAGGAGATAAAGTGATTTGAGAGGAAAGAGACCTTGTAAGAAAAGAAATTGCGAAGAATAGTATAGTGTGAACCTGAATTGTTCTATAGACTAGAAAATAAAGAAATAATTTCACAGAATACTGTTTTATCTACTCGAGCCGCAGCTCGCATATTACAATACCATAGTAAATTGTTTTTAAAAGATTTGTAGAGCAAACATTACGTAAATAAAAAAAAATTCTGAGTGTGGAGCGAAAATATTGTTTCAATGTATCGGTGTGGTTAGAGAAACACATCTTAGAGTCAATGATGAGCCCCAAATATTTAAACTCAGTGACTTTCTCAATTTGGAAACATTTATCGCTGCAGTTGAGATTGCTACAATAAGTGTAAGGCGGGGAACAAGAGCAACTCCACAGTTTAAATTGTTGGCACTCGGGAGCATGGTAGACAAAATCAGCCTCAAAGTTATTTAGTCCTGACAAATTAAAAAACATAATTTTTGTTTTGGAACTTATTACCAGATAATGTTCTGCAAACCAGTTTCGCAGTAAGTTTAAGTCAAAATTTATATCACAAACTAGATTTAAGAGACAATCCGACGCATAAGCACAACCTACATCATCTGCAAACGCAGTGAGAACTTTAGAACAGAGAGAATTTATATAGATTAAGAAAAGTATGGGTCCCAAAACAGAGCCTTGGGGTACCCCCAGATTATTATACTTTATTCCACTCCTGATCTCATCAATCTTAACTCTTTGTGATCTATTATTCAGGTAAGACCTGAACCAATCCAACATGAAGCCTTGAAAACCAGCTTTTTCAATCTTTGTCAGCAAAATATTATGGTTCACCATACTTACATAGTTTAGGTTTAGGTAGTTTTTTAGGTTTCGGTAGGTGTAATTAATAAATAAAAAAAAAAAAAAAAATTTATATCCACAGCACTTGGATGAAAAAAATACAAAAAAAAGCACAAAAACATAAAAAACATAAAAAAAATTATAAAAAAACAGCACTCGATAAAAAAAAAATTAAAAAAAAAAAAAAATCAAAAAAAATTTACGTATAGAATACGTAAGGTAGAATAAGATATTCTAATTTAGAATAAGATAGTTTTAAGATTTATTTTAAAGTAGTTTATAAGTTTTATTTATAAGAATACAAAAAAATGTTCAGACACTAAGTTTTTGACTAATTTTCTTAGTTTAAATTTAAAAGAATGAAATAAATAAACAATTTTCATGTTCGTTACTTCGAAAGACATAGTTTTAAGTGTTAGGTTTAGCTTAGAGCGCCCGCATAGGGCCAGTAAGTTAGAATAAGAATAGTTAAGATAGTTAAGCTAGTTTTAAGCGTTTTGTCTACCATGTAAGTTATAATGAATTACCCAATAAAATGCATTAAAAATGAAAAATGTAAAAGTGGTAGTGAACCGTCAACCCGAGGGCTTGGGTTCAATTCCCAGCCAGGAAAAAAATCTTTTTTTTTTTTTTTTTTATAATTAAATACAATAGTGTACACGAAGTTAAAAACAAAGAAGAATCAGGCGATGGAAAGTGAGCGGTCCGCGCTCCCATTAGCGGGACCAGCTGATAACAATGCATCAGCCGATGAGCCAGTCAAAACAGGCCACCCAGTAACAGTGGCTCCAGATGGTACATCGAAGCGGAGAAGGAAGTTGAAACCGTCCCCCAATTTGGTAAAGCGTCCCTCCAAATCAGCTTCAGCTGTACAGCTGCCAGGTGCAGTGAGGGAAGGGGCGCCGACCACAGCAACAACAGGAGCAGCAGAGAAAAAGCGGCAGAGGTCAGATGACTCTGTCGAATTAGCATACGTCTCCGACGGTGGGGAAGGCCACTACGTTGGAGACAAAAACAACAGCTTCGCAGTTCTGGCGGCCTCCGAATCGGATGACGAGGAAGAAGAAGTCGAGAGTCTGACAACAAGCATCAGACAGCTAGAACAGAGGGTGCGTGTAATAAAGGCCAAACAAATGGCCAGGCGAGAGAGGGAGCGGCAGCTAGAGCTACAGCGCGCTCAACAACAACAACAGCTACAGAAGCAGCCGCCAGAAAGCCAGCGGCAAAGCCAAGTTCAGCCGCAAATACTGCAGCAGAAGCAGCAGCAACAACAACAGCTGAAAAAACAGCAGCAGGATAGACAACAACAACCACAGCAGCAGCAGAAACAACAGAAACAACAACCGCAGCAGAAGCAACAGAAGACGACTACAAAGGCGAGGGTGCCGCCAATAAATACCTACAAGGTGGAGTTGAAGGATACCATCGAACTATGTAAGTCGGCCATAGGGAATAATTTTATTATTAAAAGACTAAATGAAAATAGGCATGCTATCCACTGTAATACAGTGGGAGATTATAAAAAAATTAAACAATTACTTAGGGATATGACGACGGAGTCCTTCTCTTTCACCCCGAAGGGGAAAAAGCGGCAAACAATGCTGCTGAGGTGGATAGACGTGTCTACTGATCCGGAGACGCCCCTTGCGCTGCTTAAAGAGAAAGAGTGCAACGAGCTCGAATTTGTAGGGGTCAAGCCATTCACCACAGCTAAGGCAAAAAGGGAGAAGCGGAAACTGCCGTTCTTCCTAGTTCAGTTTTCACCCAATAGCAAGCTGGATGGTCTAAGGAGTATTAACCTGGGAAAAATTAAGAAGGAGCGAAAACATTTTACAATGTGTTCGCTGCCAAAGGTTCGGGCACACCGCGTCGAACTGCGAAATGCAGCCTCGATGTGTTAAGGGTGGAAAGAACCACAAAGCAGAGGAATGCACTCTGGGTAAGGATGGAGTGGCAGATAAGAGCCAGCTCTCGTGTGCTTTATGCAGGAACTCGGGACACACCGCAAACTATCGGGGTTGTCCTAAGTTCCAGTATATTAAGAAAGTAAATCTGGTTCGTCAGGAGAAGGTTGTAGTGAAACGTCCACCTACTCCAATTCAAACACAATCCGTGACTCCCCAAGTGACCTACGCCCAAATGGCGGCAGGTCGGGGAAACGCGGAACAGAAAAGACCGAAGGTTGCTTCTCAGGCCCCAGCGCCTAGAGCACCGGAGGCTCAAACTGACTTGCTGGCCATCTTGCTCTCTATCCAAGGGCAGATGGAGCAGCTTCAACGTCAGGTACAGGAGCAGGCGAAGCGGGTCGACCAGATCTACGCACTTCTGCCGGGCTTAACGCACCTTCAGTCGTAATGGGTACGAACCTGGAGGAGCAATCCTTGAAGATCCTTGCGGTGAATGTGAATTCACTGATTAGGATCGAGCGAAGAGCCGTATTGTTTAGGTTGCTTGAAGACCAAACCCCTGATGTGCTTATGGTTAGCGAAACAAAGCTATCCCAGAAGCACAAATTGGGGCACAATAAATACAATATTGTCAGAAGAGACCGACCCAACTTCACACAAGGAGGAGGTGTTGCGATCTTTATACGCAAACAACTGCAATTTAAAGTTATGTACAGCGGTGAAGTGCGAAGGTTCCAGGAGCTGGAAGCGTGTATCGTGTGCATCCCTCTCCGTAGTGGAAAGAGGATGTACTTGGTCGCACTCTACGCACCTGAAGCTACTCAATCTACTTTATTTATTTCAGAGTTCGAGACACTTTTTCGATTTCTAAGACTGGAGTCGGAGGAGAATTATTTCATCATGGCCGGAGATCTCAATGCCAAACATAGAGATTGGGGAAATAACACACCAAATCCTAGAGGGAACCTACTATTCAATTGGTGGTGTCGGCACAGTGTCGAGTATAAACTCGATTTGAAAGCAACAGATAGTCCGTCGTTTCCTAGAAGCGGCTCCTATCTGGATCTTATGCTGTTCGACGTACGGTTACAACTGACCGACATGGACGGACAAACTATAAACTGCCTGCACACCTTTGTGTATGAGAGTGACCATTGCGGACTCAGTGCCGTAATAACGATTCCCAACGAAATTGCGGAGTTAGAGGAGTTTGCCCAAACGTACTCCTACAATTATAGTAGGACGCGTTGGTCTCGCTTCTCAAGAACTTTGACAAGAGCACTCTCCTCGAATTCGCTCTACCCACCGTCCAATAGGAATCTGTCAAACGAGGAGATTGACTGGTACCTAAAACAAATGGACGAAACAATTAAACGAACTATGGACAATACGATACCTCGGTATCAACATACTGACAACGCAGACATATTCCGCAATGCAACAATTGACGCACTACACCAACACAAAAGTAGACTGCTGTCGAGAGTAAAAACCTTGTACAGACAGTTTGCTGACAGACAAAACTCGGAGGTTAGGACGCTGAAGTCGTTGATTAAAAACCTCCAGAAATTTGCATTGGAACAACAAAATTCGGGCTGTAAAATCCAACAACCCGAGTATGTTTCCGCAAATATTTCGGAGGAATAATCAAAACGACTTTATAATTCTGTTAGGAAACGTAGGATGATTACCTTTGTTACATAGTACCAGATTGGTGTCGAGGATAAATTCAGAAATAGACTCACCCCTTTTATTGATGTCTTTACCACGCCATTGTATATGGTACGCATTTGCGTCGCGTCCCATCACCAGAGATTTGTTCCTTGATTGAGCATGCTCTATCAGTTCACGAACCGTTCTCGTTGGTGGATTTTCTTCTTCATACGGCATGTACGCAGAAATGAAAAGAAAACTTTTTCCTTTTTCTACGTTCACTATTATTATGTCTTCGTTGTTGAATCTAGGTAAAAGAAACATGTTAATTCATTTTTTAGCTAAGATGCAGGCTCTAATTCTGCCTTCATTTGTGGAGTGAAGCAGATGGTAATGTTTGGACTTCAACCCTTGTACCTGATTGTTTAAGGTATTTGACCAAGCCCGATATGCTTCTTAGCATTTTCACTGAGCTTCTTTCTACTGCCAACAAAAGCTCTTTGCTTTCCTTATCTTCGTTGTTCTTTTTAGGCCTTGAGTGGATCACGTTCCAGCCTTAAATGGGGAGATCTCTTTTTTGTACCGCCAGAAGCTTAAGGATGGATTCGTTTTCGTGCTGAGCAGGGGGTGGAATCCATAGTTTAACCTTATGGCGTATATGCAGCGCGGTTGTGGGTAAAATCTTTAGTTTTGCACACTCCCACAGTTCACACATTCTACGATCTTGACACCTTTAAGCCATCCGGCGCCATCGAACTTGAATTCTGGAGGATCACTGTTTCCGATGCTTGCCATCATAACCCTAAGGACCTCGATTTCCACCAGTAACCAATTGTCTAGGGTAATCTTGTCATCGGGGTCGTTTAGGTCTACGATGGCTACATTTAATTCAGTTGGGGTGTTTTCGTGTGTTTTTTGCTCGTACCAGCTTTCGTGATCGTCTTTTTTTATAAATGAGATCGCTCGCCCGTTCTTGATTGATCTTTTTAGGGATCGGTCCAGATTTGGCAAGCTGTTCTCGATTGACAGGTGTGTTTCTCTTGCTCGTTGTTTGCTTCTTGGGTGAAGCTACAGCGGGTTCATTTGAATCTTTTCCTTTCTCTGTAGTTACATTAGCGCTTCATGCTGCTCGACGTTCATAGGATTGGATAGATTGCATATGCTTCCTGATCAATGTCTTGCCTCTTTCATTTTACTCAGAAACCTTTGAGAGGACGTGATGCAGTCGCGGGTCCTGTCTAATTTTGGTGTTGCAACTGGTTTCAGTGTCTCATCGGTTTTTGATTCGTTGAGCAATTCCTTCTCCGTGTGAGGGCCTACGTCTATGGTATCGGGACAAGAAAGATATTCTTTTTCAGCGCTATCGATATGGAACATACCGGAAAAGGAGTTAGGGAGAGTTGTCGTAAGTGAGACCGAATCGCTGTAACTGTTAGTTTTTTGGTTGTCGTCGGTAGATGTAAGTAGTTGTGATTGTCGTATTAAGCCCGGTCTTTTTTATTGTTTGTTGTCGTTGACGTTATTGTTATTGTTCTTTTCTTTTTGATTTTCTGTTTGTTTGTTCATTTTGTTAAAGACGTTGGTCCAACGAGTGAATCGCGATATACCGGGATGCGGCAACAGGGTTACGACAGAGCTTGCCTGGGTGTCTGAATTAGTTCGATAGGGACTAGTTTGACCCCTAGCCTTTCATTCTTGTTCACGGATTTTGAACTATGTGTGCTCATACCACCACTTAAATTAGGTACCCCCATTCTATGCTGAAGACGCATATAATGGGTATTGAACTATTGAGTAGTAAAGGAATACCCCATCAATTCGCCCTTGCCTTAGCTAATCACCATCTTGACATAGCACGAGACAGCTGTAGTGATTATTACCGGGGGAGAGGATTTTTTGCCAGCCTCATGCGGGCAAATTCATGCTACTAACCCTCAAGATTAGGGTTAGTAGGATAAATATGAAGTCCATTGTCTGAAATTCAAATTTCAGATTATCATTACGGACAATATTATCGTTTTGTAATTCTACCTTATTGCCTACATCTTTCTTTACTTTCTGATTTTTATATTTTGGTTATAATTTACCCCAATGGGCACCTGTGGTTTTTTTGGTATATTATATTGCCAGTTTTGACATCTCTTGACTTTCTTTTCTTGTTATGTGAATCTAACATTTTGTCTTGTGCAAATGCGAATTTGAGAGGAAGTTCGTTATTAGGTGTTTTGTTAAATAATTTTGTTGCATTCCTTAGCTGCTCTGATAAATATTTCAACTTTACCTAGGAGTTTAAATGCATTCCCTAAGCATCTGACAATTTCTTGCAGGGTGCTGTGAACGCGTTCCACTTAACCATGGTCGTACTATGGTGGGCTGGAGTGTAATAAATGGTCATTTTGGATCTTTGTATCAATGTTACAAATTAAGCTGAAGTGAATGTTGGATTTTGGTCACAAATCACATTCAGGAAAGGTTCGTAAAATTTCAAAGACTTTGTCTGGCATATCTTGGCGGTTATCCAATATATTGATTACCAAGTATTTATAATATTCATCTAAGCAAGTTAGAATTTTAGTTTTTTCAGCGTGCTCCGAAAGAGGCTCGACGAAATAGAGCTGTTATGTCGGGAGCTCAAAAGCAAAGTTGAGAAACTTGAATCAGAGAATAAAGTATCTTTGCTTTAAAATGAGTCTTCACAAACGCAGACGGTTATTCATAGTGAGCCTTTTCCGGGTAGCCATCACTAGAGTACGGGCGGAGAAGACCTCCTGCGTGAAATGGATTGGAAACTTAAACGAAGGCCATCTAAAAAACGTAAGGCTGGTTCATCGCCCGAGATTGTTCCGCAACGCGAACCTAATCGCAAAGCGCAGCGAAAAGCTGAAAAGCAAATTGAAAGCAAACGCGCCCCTCCTCCAATAAATATTACAGGCGTTGAATTCTCTGAGAAATTATCTTCCTTGCGAATCGATGCATGGAAAATAAAGGTTAATGACGCTATGGGCTATCGAGGTTGCAAAGGAACAACAGATGCGACGGAGAAAATCTACAATGCCGACTGTGCAGGGAACGAAATCAGTTGGTCGGGCTTCTAAGTCGGTGTAGCGTGTTGCTAAGCAGACTGAGCGGGTTCGTAAGCCAGTTGTACAGACTCCTGAGCCGACTGAGAGGACGCACGAATCAGCAGTTCAGACTCTTGAAACAGTCAATCTGTCTTCTAAGCTGATAAAACAAATGTACGTTGAAGTCGTCCACTAAAAAGACTGAACGAAATATAATCTTGGATAAGCCAACGTATTCCAGTTTTCTGACGTATTCTCAGGCTGCAGCCAAAGCAACCAAACGAAACGACGGGCCACCCTCTGATCCGTTGAAAGAAATTCTGAACAGCATTTACGCTAAGCAAAGGGAATCACAAATAAAGATAAGTGGCTACGCTGGTTACAACGCCTATCAACCTTCTGATAGAGCGCGGGCGGTTCGTCCTTATTGACTAAAACTAACATCGAACACTCGGTCGATATAAACATAGAGCTGGAAAAACTTCAGTTGTGTGCAGTAAGGGTTAAAAATAAACACTTGAGCAACAATATAGCGTCTGTTTACTGATGCTCGGTCGTAAAAGACGACTACTTTCGTGCCTTCAATGCCCTTGGGTCAAATTTCCTTATTTGTGGAGATTTCAACGCGAAGCACACCTTCTTCTAAAGGAAAAATTCTCTACGAAGTGGAAGACCGACTCAGAAACAATTTCCGATCTTATCGATTTTTTCGTTTCAAAAGGCATTTACGAGAAGCTTAT
Organism: Pocota personata; assembly: GCA_963082735.1. Taxonomy (NCBI): domain Eukaryota; kingdom Metazoa; phylum Arthropoda; class Insecta; order Diptera; family Syrphidae; genus Pocota; species Pocota personata. The sequence continues at coordinate 101,284,755 of OY720429.1, read as the reverse complement.
TACAGTCAAAGAAAGTTTTGATCTGTCTTCTGACCACTCTTCGGTAATTTTATTACTTGGTGAAGCGTTGATCAAGAAAAAAAGGACCTCCAAGACTTACTAGCAATAGAACAAACTGGGAGGGCTTTAGAAATGATTGCGAAACAAAAGTCGTCTTAAATGTATCAATTAAAACACCTCGTGAACTGGAGGACGAAGATGATCGTTTCGTGAAAGCAATCCAAAGAGTGGCATGGAGAAACACTCCTTCTAGAAGCTATAAGATTAACCGCAACGAAAAGATTACAGAAAAAATCATTGAACTGGTGAGGGAGAAAAGAAAAGCACGAAAGAAATGGCAAATCACTCGTGCACCGCAGCATTAAAAGGTCCTTAACCGACTATGCAATCGCCTTAGAGATAGTATTTGGTAATTTAAAAGCAGTAAGATAGCGACATACCTTGAAAATCTCTCCGCTGAAAGAGAATCAAATTATTCACTTCGGAAAGCGCTAAAAGGCAAGCGGAAACCACAAATGCAAGCGCCACCAATTCGGAAAAACGATAGAAATTGGGCCAAGAGCGACTTGGAAGAAACGTTTAAGCCATTTGACGGCCCTTTGATAACGCCCGACTCCCCAGTCACGACATCTGACACCTTTAAAGTAAAAAAAGTTACATTGATTGAACTGAGGGAAGTGATTAAAAATCTAAAGATGAAAGCAGCACCGGGTTACGACTTAATAACGTCGCAGGTGGTCAAGGCATGCCGAATAAAGCTCTTATCAAACTGATATATTTGATTAAGGCTACTTTTAGATTGCTCTACATTCCGAGACAATGGAAAGTCGCCGAGGTTAGAAATCATATCGACCTATTCCCTTATTGTTGGTTATATCTAAAATATTCGAAAAAAACTGTTTTTTAAAGGACTGCAGTCCGTATTCGATGAAGGACGTCTCATTCCTGACCATCAATTTGGATTTAGAATCAAACATTCTGCAATCGATCAAGTCCACAAAATAACTGACGTGATTGAGAAAACTCTCGAAGAAGAAAAGTTTTGTTGTGGTGTATTTCTTGACTGTAGCACTTTAGGCAGGTTAAATTCCAATGAAAGATCCTGCGGTTTTCACGACCGGCATATACTATGACGCGAGGTCAAAAGGTTTTGTCTTTTGCAGACGACGAATTGAATTCTTCGCATCAAGTAGTTGAATGACGGTATGGTAACAATGGCCGTGAATAGTCGTTCACAGACCTCAGGAGAAAACTGACGTGTTTCGGCTTCTTTGCGAATCGAGAGTGTTAATCAAGTAGTGTGTTAGAGTGGCAATTCCAAATCACCAACGTGGTGCAGTGGAACTAGTGGTAGAAAGCCACGTGACAAGCCCGGTTAGATTCCTGGCCGGGAGTAAGACTTAAAAAAAAAAAAAAAAACAGTGAGTGACGTAGGAGAATCACAACACGTGATGAATGAGACCGAACGGTCGGCGCTCCCAGTAGCGGGAGTTGCGGCCGCGGAAGAAATAACATCCGGCGAGATGGCGGTGCAATCAGGCCATCCAGTAGCAATGACAGCTACAATTGCACTCTATGCACCTGAAGCTACTCAATCTACTTTATTTATTTCAGAGCTCGAGACACTTTTTCGATACCTAAGGCTGGAGTCGGAGGAGAATTATTTCATCATGGCCGGAGTTCTAAACGCCAAACATAGAGATTGGGGAAAGAACACACCTAATCCTAGAGGGAACCTACTATTCAATTGGTGGGGTCGGCACAGTGTCGAGTATAAACTCGATTTGAAACCTACAGATAGTCCGTCGTTTCCTAGAAGCGGCTCTTATCTGGATCTTATGCTGTTCGACGTACGGTTACAACTGACCGGCATGGACCGACAAACTATAAACTGTCTGCACACATTTGTGTATGACAGTGACCATTGCAGACTCAGTGCCGTAATAACGATTCCCAACGAAATTGCGGAGTTAGAGGAGTTTGTCCAAACGTACCCCTACAATTATAGTAGGACGCGTTGGACTCGCTTCTCAAGAACTTTGACAAGAGCACTCTCCTCGAATTCGCTCTACCCACCGTCCAATAGGAATCTGTCAAACGAGGAGATTGACTGGTACGTAAAACAAATGGACGAGACAATTAAACGAACTATGGACAATACGATACCTCGGTATCAACATACTGACAACGCAGACATATTCCGCAATGCAACAATTGACGCACTACACCAACACAAAAGTAGACTGCTGTCGAGAGTAAAAACCTTGTACAGACAGTTTGCTGACAGACAAAACTCGGAGGTTAGGACGCTGAAGTCGTTGACTAAAAACCTCCAGAAATTAATTAGAGAAAATTACAGACTTTCTGTAAATTTGCATTGGAACAACAAAATTCGGGCTGTAAAATCCAACAACCCGAGTATGTTCCCGCAAATAAATAAAATATTTCGGAGGAATAATCAAAACGACCTTCCGTGTCTTAAGATCCCCCGAACGACGAACAATCGACGAATACTTATAACAGCAGGTATAGATCCAGATAACGCAGTAGAGGATGACAACTTCTTTGTGATCGAAGATCCGCAGGAGAAGGTAGAGGCTATAGGCGCGACTTTCCATGAAGTGTACAAGGTGAATGATACCATTTGCCCGAACCACGACCTGGAAAATCGCGTCCTTGTGCACAACTTCTATCTTCGAAATGATATAGAGCACTGGCGATCCGAGAACATAGGTTTTACCGAGTTCAATGACGATAACATGGCAAATAATGTCATCGCCGATGAAAGGGTACATCCCCCGTACATATTGAAGGTGGAGCTCCAAGCGATCGTCGACTCTTTGAGGAGGAAGAAATCTGCGGGAATTGATGGAGTATCGAACGTTGTGCTAAAAACAGTGGACATTTACACCACTCTGTTTAACAATGCACTGAATAATGCACATTATCCAGCGCATTGGGAAACAGCAGTGATACAACCCATCCCCAAAAGGGGTAAGGACACCTCCAATCCGGCAAATCTCCGGTCGATAAGTCTCCTTCCGAACATCAGCAAGGTATTTGAGAAAGTGATCAATAGAGCCCTGCTTAAGTGGACTGAGAACAGTAATATAATTCCGGATAACCAATTCGGTTTTAAGGCGGGGCATGATACAATACATGCCGCGTCTAAACTGGTATCGGATATCCAATGGAACAAAAGCAAGAAACAGTGCACGGGTGCCTGCCTGATTGACTTGGAGAAGGCCTTCGACACCGTATGGTTAGAGGGACTCTTCTACAAGCTAAGCAGGCTGGGCATAAGCAAACCACTGCTGTACATACTTCATAACATGCTCACCAGTAGACAGTTCATTGTCAAAAATAGCAATGTGACTTCTGCTGGAACTTCTCTAATTAAAAACGGTCTGCAACAAGGTGCGGTCAATTCACCGATCCTTTTCAACATTTACACGAGCGATCTGATAGGATCACTTCACCATGCCATAGCGTATGCAGGCGACTTGATCGCGTACAGATCAGGACCAAAAATCGAGGTCATTGCAATTCTCTTGCAACATGACTTTGATAAGATTCAGCGATATTGCGATGACTGGAAGTTGAAGATCAACTTCCAGAAATCGGAAACCATTCTTTTTAGGACGCCGTTGTCTGGTGCCTCTAGGGATACCAGAAAGAATTGGCGAAAGTTCTCAATAGTTGGACCGCACGGACAGCCACTTGCGAGTCGAAGTGTAGTCAGATATCTGGGGCTCTGGTTAGACCAATATCTATATTTTAACAAACATATAGATGCTGCTCTGGCCAGAGCCAAAGGTGCTTTTGCCCTTACAAAGAGACTTTCTTATAGCAAGCAACTCGATGCAAGGGTAAAGGTAATCTGCTACATGGCCCTCATTAGGCCCATGCTCGTATATGGATGCCCCGTGTGGTTCAACGTGGGAACAAGCTTGTTGGAAAAGATTCGGGTGTTTGAGAGGGCTTGCCTTCATTTGTACAGAACACCAGAGTCCCAGTACATAAAATTCTATCCCAATGAGGTCCTATACAACAGGGCTAACCTAATAAGAGTGGATGATTTCGTTATCAAGCTGATTCGAAGGCACATTGCAAGAGCAATGAGCTCGACGAACAACCTGATCTCCGGAGCTTGTTACCCCAATTACGAGTATCATGAGAGAGTGCGCCTTAACGGCTTTGTTCCCCCAGAGGCGTTCCTCTATTTTGATAAGAAAGGTCTGGTCCAGGACAGATTGGCGGTGCCACTAATCTTCCACGTTGCTCGGACAGTTGTGGATAGGCGACTCAACTACGACAGAGACGTTGCACACGGCAGTGTGGAATACGGTGGACCAGTATAATAAAATAAAGAATCTGTTGGGACTCCATGACGGAGTTCTTTTCTTCCACCCCAAAGTTGGATACGTTGCTCTTGAAAGCGATGGAACCGTCCATCGAGCCGGGGGAGCTCCTTAAGATGTTCCAACAAGTTAAATGCGACGGTTACACATTTCTAGGGGTTAAGCCTTTCAGCACAGCAAAGGCTAACCAGGAGAAGCGGAAACGACCATTCCTCCTGGTTCAGCTGTCGCCCGATAGCAAACTGGATAGGCTAAGGAGTATTAAAGTTCTAGACTACCAGGCTGTCACATGGAATAAAGTAAAGCTCAGCGAAAGCATTATTCAATGAGTTCGCTGCCAAAGGTTCGGGCACGCCGCGTCGAACTGCGATATGCAGCCTCGATGCGTGAAATGTGGAAATAACCACAAGACAGAGTAATGTCCTCTAGGTAAGGAAGGAGTGGCAGATAAGAGCCAGTTCACATGTGTGCTATGCAAGAACTCGGGACACACCGCAAACCATCGGGGTTGTCCTGAGTTTCAAAGCATTAAAACAGGAAATCTGGTTCGTAAGCTAAAAAGTGCAGTGAAAAAAATTTCAATCGTGTTGGATACGACCACGACTGAAAATTCCTTGAAGATCATTGATTAGGATAAAACGAAAAGAATCACTCTACAAGTTGCTCGATGACCAAAGCCCTGACGTGTGTCTGATTAGCGAAACTAAGCTAACCAAGAAACGCAAGATATGGCATACAAACTATAAAATAGAAAGAAGAGACCGACGGAACTCCACTCGAGGGGCAGGCGTTACGATCTTCATTCGTAAAGAACTTAGGTATAAGACCGTGTACAATAGTAAATTGTGAAGGTACCAGGGTGTATTGTGTACATTCCTCTCCGTAGTTGAAAGAAGATGTACGTGGTCACGCTTTATGTTGCTCAATCTACGTTATTTATGTCAGAGCTCGAGACATTGTTTCGATGTCTACGACTGGAGTCGGGAAGAACTATTTCCACATGGCCGGAGATCTAAATGCCAAACATAGAGATACTGGCTTCAACACAATGTCGAGTTTCGTCTCGATTGGAAGGCTACAGATATAGCCCGTCGTTTCCCAGAAGCGGCTCCTTTCTGGATCTACTGCTTTTCGACGAACGGTTACAACTGACCGACGTAGACCGACAAACGATAAACTGTTTGCGCATGATTGTGTGTGACAGCGAACATTGCGGACTTCGTGCCGAAATAACGATTCCCAATGGAATTGCGGAACTGGAAGAGTTTGTTCAAAAGAACTCCTAAAACTACAATAGGACTCGTTGGACTCGCTTCGCCAGAGATTTGATAAGAGCACTCTCCTCCAACTGGGGCAACAAGATTCTGGTTATCAAGTCTGATAACCCGTATATGTATATGTTGCTTGATATGCTCAAAAGTAGAAAGTTCCTTATGACAAATGGCAATGTGCCTTCTGCTGGGACGTTCGAAATTAAAAATGGTCTGCAACAGGGTGCGGTTAATTCACCGATATTTTTCAATATTTACACGGCTGATCGGATAGGATGTCTTCAGCATGCAATTACGTTACGTATAGATCAGGACCTAAGATCAACGTCATTGCAACACTTAGAGTGACTTCGATAAGATTCGGCGATATTGCGGCGACTGGAAGTTGAAGATCCACCTTCAGAAGTCGGAAACCACTCTATTCAGAACACCGTTCTCTCTGGTCTCTAGGAATACCAGAAAGAATTGGCGAAAGTTCTCTATAATTGGACAGCACGGGCGTCCACTTGCATGTCAAAACGTGGTCAATAATCTTGGTCTTTGGCTAGACCAATATCTATATTTTAACAAACATGTAGACCCTGCTATTGCCAGAACCTGAGCTGCCTTCGCCCTTGCTATGGACTTTTTTATAGCAAGCAACTCGGTGCAAGGATAAAGGTAATCTGCTACACGGCCTTCATTCGGCCCATGCTCGCATATAGATGTCCCGTGCGGTTCAACATAGAGGTAAGTACAATACGATGGAAAAGATTCCGGTGTTTGAGAGGGCCTACCTTCACTTGTACAGAATACCAGAGTCTCAGTACATAAAATTCTATTCTAATAAGTTCCTATACAACAGGGCGAAGCTGATAAGAGCGGACAATTTCCTGGTCAAGCACCAGCAATTCTGGTGGTTAATAGAGGGAGCTCCCTCGTCGATCCATTTTGATCCGGGGTAGGTCCAGAACGGCAAAGTTGGCCGCCATATTTTTGCCTTGGCTGGCTTACATTGTTTTTTTTTCGATCTCTAGGTCTAGGTAGTTTACGAGTTTGTTGTCGATTGAGAGCAAATGCGGCACCCATCTTGCGGAAAGTTTTTTCATGTCACTGAGCCATCACGCACTTTCACTCGCCGATCGTCTATTATCAAACCATGGATTTTGTCGACCATTTCTGGTGTGGTGACCTCAATTGGGCGAACAGAACATTCGGCGTCACTTGTGCTTGAATGACCACACCGAAATTGAGTAAGCCAGTGGTGAATGGTTCCAATCGATGGTGAAGAGTCCCCATAATATTTGTCCAATTTTTGTTTGGTTTGCGTGATAGTTTTTTCTCGCAAAAAATAGTGTTTAATGAGCACTCGAAATTAAATTTTTTCCATTTTCACGAAAATGCTAGTAGGCGTCTATATAAAATGGCTGCTACAACAAAACTATTTGATAGATCTGTCTGAAAATTTGGGTGACGACACAATTAATTATTGACCCACCCTCGTAAGTTTATTTATACGAAAAAAAAAACCAAAACACACCACAAAACACAAAAAAAAGCACAGCACTTGGCTAAAAACAAAACATAAAAACACAAAAACAAATTTCGATTGATTTGATTAGGTTAAGATTTATTGCAAGTTAGCATTTAAGTTTTATATAAAAGATAAAAAAAAAAACGTATTGTTACTAATTAATATTTTTTTTAAATACAAATTTTTCTTAGTCGTAATTTGTTATCTAAATAAAATAGTAATAAGTAATAGATTAAGTCAAAAGACTTAGTTAAGGATTAAGATTAGCTTAGAGCGCCCGCATAGGGAGAGTAAGTTAGAGTAAGATAGTTAAGTTAGTTAGGCTAGTTTTAAGCGCTTTTGTCTAACATGTAAGCACAGATAATACCCCGATATCTCATTCATATGGGAAGAAGTGATATATGAAAATGAAATTCACTTAAAAAAAAAACTTTTTAAAAAGCTTAAATTTCTTTCAAAAGGGAAAAAATCAGAACACAGAACATTTGTTTTTTCTGCTCACTTTTTAGTCCATCGTGTCACTCACACATACCGTTGTTAATCTTCACTGCAAAAAAGAAACAAAAAAAAATTTTGTGCGACTGCGGTCACGGAGTTCTGATCCCGACCCGTTGGTAGGATGGATATGGAGTATGCATAGATCGTATATACATATATATATGTGCAAATGGTTGGGCTTATGTTGTGTGCTTGTTATTTTGTCTGTATGTATGTACCTTATTTTCAGCACTTGATTAAATAAATAAAAACTCTGTAAACCTTGTGGACACAAATTTGCTCTCAAAATGGGTATGAATATGAGTTTTGCATACTGCATTTTATATTTATGCCCTTATAATAACTGATCACTGCTCTTGGCCTATTTAAGTGAAGGTGATTAATGTTCAAATGATCACTAACTTAAATTAGGTTAGTATTAAATTGCAGTTAAATCACCTTAACTGAAGTAGTTTCCAGGGGACACGAACGAGGATGTGGTAGTTTATCGGTCGAGTTCACTTTTTAAGCGTTCATTACATTTTGTAATTTTTTTATTTTATTTCTGGAAATTCTACTTTTATTTAAATTCTTATCAAGGACCCATTTACAATTTTTCCAGAACAATACCACTATTAGGAAATTTATTAAAATAAATTAATGTATGTTATGAATACATTGAATCAATTCGGAAAATGTATATTTGTTGCCTTTATACATTTTTTGATTATATTTTCTTTTAAGTTAGATGCAAAGGTAGTTTTCGAAAGTATTCGGAAAATATTTGTACATGAAGCTGGCATACTTGAAAATATTATTCCGACGGCCATAAGAGAACCGTATTTTCCTTTGAATTTTTATATTCTTATTTTATCAATACTTCCTTTAGATCGAAATTCTGTTTGTCCTTTGACATTTCTTCAGCACAATTTTCACAGATTTTAATTTCTTTTTCATTGTTTTAAAGAAGCAATATCCAGCAAAGTATCTTGTTGCAAGGTCGTTGACCTACGGTACCTTGACTGATATTGCGTCTTCATGTGGTGGATTAACTATATTGTTCGTATTCATGTTATTTTCAAAACATTCCTCATTCTTAAAAATGTCGTGATTTTGTGATAGCTCTTGAATAAAAATTTTATCGATATAACTTTGGCTAGCAGGGAGTTAAATTCGGAAACACTTGGATTACTTTTATTAATAACGGATCTTGATTAAATTTATTTACATAAATGTAATATAAATATGTCTCTTATTCTTAAAATGCTTTCTATAGTTAAGGCCAAGCCTTTGCGTTTGTGGGTTCGATGTTTAATATATAATCCTTCATTTCTTGTATAAAATGCATATTTTGATCATTTCATATAAGTGCTGGTTTTCCATTTAATAGGTCGAAAAGTCGATCTATTTTTTTATAAATTCAGCTGTCGATTTTGAAAACTGGGCTACATGACTTGGAAATTTGTTGAGTTTTATTAAAGCTTCAATGCCACAGGCTACAAATTCGCTTAGAACTTGTGCAGCCAACTTCACGTTCATTTTCTGAAACTCAGTAGGATCAATGTGTGCCGATGTAAGTTTTGGGCATATTTTGGTAGTATTATTTGTTTCTGTATTATAAAGGTATTCAATTACCTTCCAATTAACAATTCCATCAAAAGTGGTCAAATTGTATTTAAGTAAGTTGTTCCGAATACTCTTTATAAGATGAGGAATATCATACATTCCATATATGGATTTATTTTTGTAAGTGAAGTTAAAGTTTTTTTCATTTAGATTAAGTTTACTATATAAACTCCGATTTGTGGGTCCTTGATCACATCAAATGGCTCTAACGGTTAGTTTCAGCTCCGTGCACATATCAAGACAATTATATACCTCAATCTCAAGTTGTTTCATAGGTATATTGCTTTGACAAACGACATGATATAAACCTTGCCTAAAATTTCCGCATACACTCCGAATCATAAAAACGCACACAGACTTAGCGCATATATTAGATCTTTGATTCCTTCCGTAATCAATAAAACCTTTAATTTCATCTTTGAATTTATTGTAGGTTAGCTTCGTCTGAAGGCTCATGTCATCAAATATAGTCACGACTTCTTTTCTTTTGGTGATATTGTCGAAGTTATTTTCTTTATTTCCTCTAGAACATTTCTATTTATTCCAGGTGACAGACTTTTAATCTTAATCCACCATGTAATGAAGATGGGTGCGGCAAGTGTAGTTCAAGCTGATCCCGTAAAAAGTTGTATCCGGAAGACGAACGGAAACAAATGCACTGTGAAATCCACTTCTCCTCATCGGTGTATTTTTTTGTACTCTCAGATAGAATGAGCTTCGAAAATGTCTTAGTATTTTGATCAATATCTAGCAATAAATCAATTTTCTCTTGGATACTCTGCTTTTCATGCACTTGCAGCCTTTTTTCGTCCTCTTTTAAACGATGAATTCTCTGCAGCAAATATATTTTCGATTTGCGATTTCCTTTTATTGTTATCCTTAAGCTATTGTTCAATTTCTTAAGCCTCTCAATTCTTTTAATATAAATAGATTGCCTTTTTAGATGAGTCTCACAGTTGGCGCAAGTAAATTCAACGCTATCATTGAATCTTTTTCTTGGTGACCTTGTTGAAGACAAGTTTAGTTCTTCTACTGTAACATCATTCGAATCCAGTACTAATTTATTGCAGTTTTCATATGTAACCTTAGATCCCGCTGGATCAAAACAAATGAACTCGTCATCAGATATAGCAACACTTCGTTTTAACAAGAGAGAAGGGTAAGCACTTTTTTTTTTAAATATTTCTTTCCAATAAAGGCATTCTTAAAATGTTTGCTGCATATATAGGGCGTTTTAAGGCTTTTTATGTGTTCCCGACACTCTTCTGCTAAAGCTAGCCATTCATCGTATTTAACTGTTCCTTTTTAGGAAATTGAAATAATTTTCCATCAGGCAATTCATTTGTGGTTATAGAACAGAGTGCAATTGCGCACTTCGTTCTTTTCCAGGACTTCGTTCTTTTCCTTGGAGACAATTTTCCTATGCCTTTTAATTTTTTAGTATATGTATGTAATATATATGTTAGTAGTTAACCTGAAAATCCAAATGATTGATATTCGAGCAAAATCTCTCAAACCGTTATTCAAAGTAACTTTATATAAGATAACCTAAAATATTTATACATACATATGTATGTACGTAAATCGATAAAGTATAATATTTGTATTAATTAATATATGAATATAATATACATGTATGAAATGCCTCTAAAGGGCCAACATCTGGACACTTGTTTTATTGCAGAAAATCGGGTTGAAAATCTGGATGCACAAATCACGCACTTTTATATTTTGTAAATTTCGTCTACTTTTCATCACACAATGCAACGAAATGATTGACTTTTCCCTTTTCCCCTTCAGTTACATCTTTTCATATACAACGCATACGCGTTTGCAAAACTTCCATTCATTAAAGTTTATTCTTTTGCTGCGGTGGTATGGAAATCACACCGTCATGCATCTTCATGCCCCTTCCCGCATACCCCTTTACACTTTCTCACATCGTTCGTTTGCATGTCACAACACACGATGAGAAAAAGAACTTTTCCCACACGAGCGAACGGAATGAAAAAAAAGCTTTATCTGTTGTACTTATTCTGAAAGCTCTTTGTCTGCCACGACAAAAATATGCTTCATTTTTTTTTATATGGGCGTGCGACATCTGGGTAGTTTATTATCTGTGATGTAAGAAGGAAAATGAATTGAAATTAATAAAAAGCTATAAAAAAAAAAAAAAAAAAAGCATTGACCGTGAACACTATCTTTGTCTTTACGAGCAAATTTCGTTATCTCTTCGACAATGCTGGGAATTCCCAGATCCCGATGAATATCTTCGTTACGTACGTACCACGGTGCGCTAACGATCGTTCTAAAAACTTCATTTTCAAAAGTTTGTAGGATGTTTCTATTGCTTTTCCTGGTACAAACCCATAGTTGTAGACCATGCGCCCACACTGGCTTTCGGGCTTGCCAATGGATAAGCAGTTTCTTATGTAATATGAACTTCGAATATTTTCGGAGTAGCCAGTACATATGACGGTATTTGTTTTCGAGCTCGTCGCGCTTCTTTTTTACGTGCGATTTCCATTTACTCGTAAGCTTAACATCTAGAATCATTCCTAAGTATTCTACTTCCATACCGTACACGAATTTGAGCCGAGTTTAAATATACTAACTGTATATACACTTTTTTGTAGGTAAAGTTAACGTGAGTAGATTTGCTTTCATTCAGCACGATACGCCAAAAATTCGTCCAAGCGTGGACTTTATTAATAGCATGTTGCAGCTTTTCAATTGCTGCTTCAATTGTATCGTCCGTTGTCAATATCGCCGAATCGTCCGAAAACATGGTGGCGACGTAGTTTCTTTCCTGCGGGAAATCACGCGTGTAGAATAGATATGAAAGTGGGCCAAGGACACTTCCTTATGGGACTCCGGCCGCAATCACCTTGAAGTCAGAGTAATCATTTCCGTGCTTAACACTGCAAAGTCTTTCGGTGAGTATGATCGTAAGATTAAAAAAAGTTGCCGTGTCAGTAGTAGTTGCAATTTAAACTTCAAGCCTTCGTGCCAAACCTTATCGAAAGCAAAAAGAAAGGTGCTGGGGCCATAATATTCCTTGTAAAAAAAAAAAAAAAAAACAAAGGGCTTGGGTCTTCTTGTGCTACCGGCAGAACAACGGAGGACAAATAAACGTGAGTAATTTGTTTGGATATTTGTTTTTTTTTTGGAAATTTTATTATGTAGTGCACAGTAAATGCTAAGACCAGAATTTTCTTGCTTAGGATGTTTAGTTTTTAATTAGATTTTAAATTAACTAAATTTTTCTTATAGATTTATAATGGTAACATTATAATTCGGCATTCAAAGTGATCATTTGAATAAATTCAAATGTATGCTAACACAGTTTAGTGGAGATTTGATAATGATGTGCAGGTAATTTCCCTTGTGCGATGATGGTGTGTGGTTTAATGGGAAGGCCGTCCTTTCGCTGATCAGGTGCTACGATGACTTGACAGGACGACTACACTAACGTGAAACAGAGCAGAAGTGACAACTCTACTCCCTTTATTTACAGGACATCACACTGTAGTAGCTAGACTGAGGCATTAGGGGCCATGTCCAGTGAATATTGGCCAAGCAGATGGCGAAGGTTGTGTCATCCAGGCACAAGAGTGGGTTGGCCATGCAAGTGCCATCAACCCCTGGCACGTCTCTGAGACGAGATGAACCCTCATCCAGGAGAGAGGTTGGGATACGGATGTCATAGTACAGGGCTAGTATAGTATAGCTATAAGTTAATTTAGGTATAGGCTAGTGTTTATTTTAAATTTTAGAGTAGAGTAGGTTCAGTTTAGGATAGTCAGGATTACCACCCAATCTGCGTGAATGGACGCAGTAAGAAGTTGACGGCGTTTACAACTGATGATTGTATGTACGAGTACGAGAGGCTGGCAATGCACCGGCAGAGTTCCGGGCATGCAAGAACATCATCAAGTCACGCTTGAGGACGATATCGCCATAGCCGGCAAGTCAGTTGAAGAAGGCCTGTAGAAACTTCAGAGATTCCTCGAGGTCCTACGGGAATCAGGGCTGAATCTGAACGTGAGTGTTTGAATTTGTATGGTACCGAGTCAGCGGAGAGGGACTACGCCCCAGCGCGCAGAAAACAGCTGCAATCGTGGTGTTCCCGAAGCCAAAGGATGTCCATGGTGTCCGACAACCCTTGGGGCTTACTGGCTTTTTCCGTAAATTTGTGGAGAACTGTGCACACTGGGTGACACCATTGACAGATCTGATCGAAGCAGACTATCCGTTCGAGGGACAACACGACAGGAGGAGACATTCCAGAGACTGAAGGAAGCCCTTACCAACCCTCGAACTCGAGCTTCTGGCCATAGTGGAAAGCTTGGATGGGGTATATTTATAGGGCAGGCGATTGGGTGGCTACCATGCAATGGCGGGACCAAAAACTATACGATGTGATTTCTACACTGAAGGCAACTGAGACGGCGGCGGCAAAAAAGCAGCTGCAAAAGGACTATCTTGTCAGGGGACATCAACTGTTCCGAAGGATGGGCAATGGCGAGAGGTGGTCCCATAAGCCATTAAATGGATAATCCTTCAACTGTGCCATGACGACATTGGGCACCTAGCTGACGAGAAGACACTTTTTTTATAATTTGCACGTGTCAAAGAGGATATGGATACCCTTATACTAATTTTAGGACACGGGAGTTTTGTGGAAAGGGAAAGAGACAGAGAGAACGACATATTGGTGTAGTTGGTTTGAAACTCAGGTGGTATTAAGTTTCAGTGAACTCCAAGGGTGGCGTCCGGATAACTGGGGAGTATTTTTGTTTCGCTGCTGTTGTTCTTGCTTATGATTCACAGTATTTTTGTCCATCCTCTTGATGTCATCATCACGATCAAATTGCATTTTAGCCATATAACCACCCTACTGTCAGTGTTATGCCTTCGCAGTGAAGTTGACATAAACTTTCGCAATTGATCGACGTTTTTATTTATTTCATGTGAAATAAATAGATGATTCTTGACATCAGGATTTGAACAATGAACCTACAGCGTGACAAGCAATGATGTTACTACTACACCATGGCCACTGGAAAGGATAAGGCAGACGTTTTGGTTCCCGAAGATGAGGGGTTTCACAAGGAGCTATATTAAGTCGTGCGTTGAGTGCACTTACGTAAAGAGAAGATGGGGCAGACCCGAGGGGGAGCTCCATAGCATAGAACGCTTTCCTCTGCATTTCGATACTACAGACGTGGATCATCTTGGGCCGTTTCCAAAAGGAAGGGGTAGATACGTTCTGGCCTTGGTCGACAAATTTACCAAGTACACCATACTGCGAGCCGTTAGAACCACCAACAGCAGGGTGTTCTCATCGTGTTGAATGAAGTGACCGGCTATTTTGGATTGCCACGAAGGATCGTCATTGATCAAGGAACCGCGTTCACATCAGGAATATTCGAGCAGTTCTGTGAGAAGAATGGGAATACATCAAGACCGCTGTCAGGATGCACAGGGCCTTCAAATGCATGCACACTTCGAAGAAAGGGGAAGATTGGGCAACTCATCTAAGAGCAGTGCAGTGGAGACTGAACACCATTCGGAACGCACGACGAAGGAGAGCCGTAAATAATTTGTATTCGCCTACACACAAAGGAGCATTTCGGGTGACAGGCTGTTTTTTCTTTGTTTTTTTTTATGCATTTTTATTCAAATTCAATTCATTTTAACTTACTTGCTAGACAAAAAAACGCTTAAAACTAGCTTAACTAACTTAACTATGTTGTTTTAACTTACTGGCCCTATACGGGCGCTCTAAGCTAAACCTAATGCTTAAAACTATGACTTTTGACGTAATCTAACTGAAATTCTTTATTAATTTCATTTTCCTTTTTTGTTTTTTTAAACTATACTAATTACTAAGAAAAAATGAGAAAACTTAGTACATGAACAGTGTTTTGTTGTTTTCTTTGTCTTTTGTCTACATATAATATATAAATAAAACTTAAAAACTACCTTAAAATAAAATTAAACTACCTTACCCTAATTACGTAATTAAATACTTACTTCTTTTTTAAATCCAGGTGCTGGTTAATTTGGTTTTTTTTTTTTTTTTTTCTCTCTAAAAACTACCTAAACCTAAGCTATGTAAGTCGGCCATAGGTAAACTGCCAACTTTACAACGGTCTACCTCGGATTGTGGGGGAGCGACGAAGGAGTTAACTCTGTTTCGGATAGCCACCAGAATTGTCCGAACTGACGTTCTACGTCCTTCAAATCGCGACTTGATGCCGCCCTACTAAACCGGAGACGCTCCACACTGCTGTGTGTGACGTCTCTGTCGTAGTTGAGTCGCCTATCCGCAACTGTCCGAGCAACATGGAAGATTAGCGGCACCGCTAATCTGTCCTGGATCAGACCTTTCTCATCGAGACAAAGGAATGCCTCTGGGGAACTTTCTGGTATCCCTAGAGGCCCAAGACAACGGCGTTATAAAAAGAATGGTTTCCGATTTCTGGAAGTTGATCTTCAACTTCCAGTCATCGCAATATCGCTGAATCTTATCGAAGTCACGTTGCAAGAGCAAGTGCAATGACCTCGATTTTTGATCCTGATCTGTACGCGATCAAGTCGTCTGCGTACGCTATGGCATAGTGAAGTGATCCTATGAGATCGCTCGTGTAAATATTCAAAAGGATCGGTGAATTAACCGCACCTTGTTGCAGGCCGTTTTTAATTTGTAAAGTTCCAGCAGAAGTCACATTGCCATTTTTCACAATTAACTGTCTACTGGTGAGCATGTTATAAAGTATGTACAGCAGTGGTTTGCTTATGCCCAGCCTACTCAGCTTGTAGAAGAGTCCCTCTAACCATACGGTGTCGAAGGCCTTCTCCAAATCAATCAGGCAGGCACCCGTGCATTGGTTCTTGCTATTGTTCCATTGGATATCCGATACCAGTTTAGACGCGGCATGTCTTGTATCATGCCCCGCCTTAAAACCGAATTGGTTATCCGGAATTATATTATTGTTCTCAGTTCACTTGAGCAGGGCTCTATTGATAACTTTCTCGAATACCTTGCTGATGTTCGGAAGGAGACTTATCGACCGGAGATTTGCCGGATTGGAGGTGTCCTTACCCCTTTTGGGGATGTATTGTATCACTGCTGTTTTCCAATGCGCTGGATAATGTGCATTATTCAGCGCATTGTTAAACAGAGTGGTGTAAATGTCCACCGCTTCTAGAGGGAGATGTCGAAGGACAATGTTCGACACTCCGTCGATTCCCATAGATTTCTTTCTTCTCAATGATTCAAAGATCGATTGGAGCTCAACCTTCGATATGTACGGGGGATGTACCCTTTCATCGGCGATGACATTGTGTGCCATAATATCGTCATTGAACTCGGTAAAACCTATGTTCTCGGATCGCCAGTGCTCTATATCATTTCGAAGGCAGAAGTTATGCACAAAGACGCGATTTTCCAATTCGCGGTTCGGTCAAATTGTATCATTCACCTTGTACACTTCCTGGAAAATCGCTCCTATAGCCTCTACCTTCTCCTACGGATCTTCAATCACAAAGAAGTTGTCATCCTCTACTGCGTTATCTGGATCTATACCTGCTGTTATTAGTATTTGTCCATTGTTCGTCGTTCGGAGGATCTTAAGACACGGAAGGTCGTTTTGATTATTCCTCCGAAATATTTTACTTATTTGCGGGAACATACTCGGGTTGTTGGGTTTTACAGCCCGAATTTTGTAGTTCCAATGCAAATTTACAGAAAGTCTGTAGTTTTCCCTGATTAATTTCTGGAGGTTTTTGATCAATGACTTCAGCGTCCTAACCTCCGAGTTTTGTCTGTCAGTAAACTGTCTGTACAAGGTTTTTAGTCTCGACAGCAGTCTACTTTTGTGTTGGTGTAGTGCGTCAATTGTTGCATTGCGGAATATGTCTGCGTTGTCGGTATGTTGATACCGAGGTATCGTATTGTCCATAGTTCGTTTAATTGTCTCGTCCATTTGTTTTAGGTACCAGTCAATCTCCTCGTTTGAAAGATTCCTATTGGACGGTGGGTAGAGCGAGTTCGAGGAGAGTGCTCTTGTCAAAGTTCTGGAGAAGCGAGTCCAACGCGTCCTACTATAATTGTAGGAATATGTTTGGACAAACTCCTCCAACTCCGCAATTTCGTTGGGAATCGTTATTACGGCACTGAGACCGCAATGGTCACTGTCATACACAAATGTGTGAAAGCAGTTTAGAGTTTGTCGGTCCGTGTCGGTCAGTTGTAACCGTACGTCAAACAGCATAAAATCCAGATAGGAGCCGCTTCTAGGAAACGACGGACTATTTATAGCTTTCAAATCGAGTTTATACTCGACACTGTGCCGACCCCACCGATTGAATAGTAGATTCCCTCTAGGATCAGGTGTGTTATTTCCCCAATCTCTATGTTTAATGTTTAGCGTTTAAATCTCCGGCCATTAGGAAATAATTCTCCTCCGACTCCAGCCTTAGGCATCGAAAAAGTATCTCGAGCTCTGAAATAAATAACGTAGATTGAGTAGCTTCAGGTGCATAGAGTGCTATCATGTACATCCTCTTTCCACTACGGAGAGGGATGCACACGATATACGCTTCCAGCACCTGGAACCTTCGCACTTCACCGCTGTATGCTACCTTAAATTGCAGTTGTTTTTTTAATAAGGATCGCAACACCTCTTCCTTGTGTGGAGTTGGGTCGGGCTCTTCTGACAATACTGTATTTATTGTGCCCCAATTCGTGCTTCTGGAATAGCTTTGTTTCGCTAACCATAAGCTCATCAGGGGTTTGGTCTTCTAACAAGTTAAACAATACGGCTCTTCGCTCGATCCTAATCAGTAAATTCACATTCACCGCAAGGATCTTCAAGGATTGCTCCTCCATGTTCGTTAGGCCCGGCAGAAGTACGGAGATCTGGTCCACCCGCTCCGCCTGCTCCTGTACCTGATGCTGAAGCTGCTCCATCTGCCCTTGGATAGAGAGCAAGATGGTCAGCAAGTCAGTTTAAG
Organism: Pocota personata; assembly: GCA_963082735.1. Taxonomy (NCBI): domain Eukaryota; kingdom Metazoa; phylum Arthropoda; class Insecta; order Diptera; family Syrphidae; genus Pocota; species Pocota personata. The sequence goes on along the minus strand of OY720429.1, from coordinate 101,266,483 downwards.
CCTCCGGTGCTCTAGGCGCTGGGGCCTTCGGTCTTTTCTGTTCCGCGTTTCCCCGACCTGCCGCCATTTGGGCGTAGGTCACTTGAGGAGTCACGGATTGTGTTTGAATTGTAGAAGGTGAACGTTTCACTACGACCTTCTGCTGACGAGCCAGATTTACTTTTTTAATATACTGGAACCTATTACAACCTCGATAGTTTGCGGTGTGTCCCGAGTTCCTGCATAAAGCACACGAGAGCTGGCTCTTATCTGCCACTCCATCCTTACCTAGAGTGCATTCATCTGCTTTGTGGTTCTTTCCACACTTAACACATCGAGGCTGCATTTCGCAGTTCGACGCGGCGTGCCCGAACCTTTGGCAGCGAACACATTGTAAAATGTTTTCGCTCCTTCTTAATTTTTCCCAGGCGACAACCTGATAGTCTAGGACTTTAATACTCCTTAGACCATCCAGTTTGCTGTTGGGTGAGAGCTGAACCAGGAAGAACGGTAGTTTCCGCTTCTCGCTTTTGGCCCTTGCTATGGTGAATGGCTTGACCCCTACGAATTGGAGCTCGTCGCACTCCTTTGCTTTAAGCAGTTTGAGGAGCATCCCTGGATCGGTAGACGGTTCTATCCCCCTCAGCAGCATAGTTTGCAGCTTTTCCCCCTTCGGGGTGAAGGAGAAGAACTCCGTCGTCGATTCCTTTAGTAAATCTTTGATTTTATAATACTGTTCAACTGTGTTACAATGGATAGCATGTCTATCTTCATTTAATCTCTTAATATAAAAATTATTACCTATGGCCGACTTACATAGCACAATGGTATCCTTTAACTCGACCTTGAAGGTGTTGATCGGTGGCACCCTGGTTTATGTAGCCTTCTTCTGCGGTTGTTGTTGTTGTTGCTGCTGCAGTTTCTGCGGCCGTTGTTCTTGCTGCTTTTTTAGTTGTTGTTGCTGCTGTTGTTGTTCCTGCTTTGTCTGTCGTTCTTGTTGTAGCTGCTGTTTCTCCAGCTGTTGTTGTTGTTGTTGCTGCTGCTGCTTCTGCTGCTGTAGTTGCGGCTGCTTTTGTTTTTGCAGCTGGCTCTCTGACGATTTCTGTTGTTCTTCTTGCTCAGCGTGCTGGATCTCTTGCTGCCGCTCTTTTTCCCTTCTGGCCATTTGTTTGGCCTTAATAGCACGCACCCTTTGTTGCAGCTGTCTAATGCTGCTATTCAGATTTTCTACTTCCTCGTCTTCGTCTTCCGACTCGGAAGCGGCCAGAAAAGCGAAACTGTTGGTGTCCCCCATATAATGGCCTTCCCCACCGTCGGAGACGTATGGGTATTGGTTGTCGTCATCTGACGACCTTTGGCGTTTTTTTTCTGCTGCTACTGCTATACCAGGCGCCCCTTTCATCACTCCACCTGGCAGCTTTTCAGTTGAAGCTGTTGTGGAGGGGCGATTTACTGGGTTGGGAGTCGATTTCAGCTTCCGCCTCCTCTTCCTAGTACCATCTGTTGCTACTATTGCTGAGTGGGCTGACTTTACTGCATCATCGGCTGATACAGTCGTTCCATCAGCAGTTCCCGCTTTTGGGAGCGCGGACCGCTCGCTGTCGTCCATCGCCTGATTTCTGCTGTCGAGGGTGACAGGCTGTTGTTGAAACTAGGTGAACAGACCCTTGGGAAAGCCGAAGGTGAACATCGAGCAGACCTAAGTTAACCAGAAGGCAATATTTGTCTCCAAGCATAGGCAGCCAACGCAGTATCAGTCCGGAGACCTCGTGTTGATTGAGAACGAGCCTACTGCCACTGCGTGGTGAAACATATCCCCAATATGCAGCGAAATCAGCGGAAGTTAAACACTGTCCTAGCGTCGGACAAAATGAAGCGTTGGTGAGAGGGTTTCTCAGAAAATGTGAGGAAGAATGACAGTTCGGATTGTTAGGACACGATTATTTATGGATGGTCGAGTTGTTGAGTAACTGATGCATGCGCACCAGTCAGTATGAAGGGGCAAACACCAACAAAGTAGGGTCAATCTCTGATAAGTCGCGAAAAGTAAAAAAGTATTTTGTGCCCACAACATAAATATATAGATAGACTGCGTTTATTTGTTTAGCTTTTTAAAAAGCCATTTAGCCATATGCATAAATACATTTTACAGACAGTGTTTTATTTTCATTTTATATATGAGTTTTAACACTTAAAAATTGTCTTTGACGTAATTGATAATATTTCTTTTGAAAGCTGCAAGATTTGTTTCATTTCTTATAATAATTGGCAATTCATTGAACATTTTGAAATTTGGTAGTCTAAAATTATTAGCTGTTCTTAATAACTAGGGTTGCACATCACGGATATATTTCACATAATTTAGTAAATAAATAGGCATTAGGTTATTTTTAATTCTATAAATGAACAATATATCATTCATTATGATCCTTTGTTTAACTGACATCAATTTTAACGAACTTAACATAAAACGAATTGAAACATATCTATTGCACTTTAAAATACAAACATGGAATTATTTTGTAACAATTGCAATCTTTGTACTATACTATCAGTACATAAAAACAGTGGCGAGGAACAATACTCGAAGTTTAGTTTAATTATTTCGTTATAAATATTTATTGCACTTAATATAGATATATCACTTCTTATTCTTTTCAAAAAAAAAAACCTATCTTTTTTGCAAATTTGTTTACATAAGTAGTCAACAATTCAATTTATTATAGATTGTTATACCTAAATACTTGATTTCATTAATTTGTTGTTGACGTTTATTTATAATCAGTTGTTTGGTTTTTGTCACATTCAGTTTCAGTTTATTCATCTTCAACCATTCAGAATCACTTTCCAGGTCCTGTTGCATTTGTTGTTGACATTCTATTTAATTTTTACTCGCAACGTATATCACCGCATCATCAGAAAACAATGCAAGTTTTTCACTTGCTATTGCACTTTTCATGTCTTTTATATATATTAAAAACAGTAATATTCCCAAAACCAATCCCTGGGGTACACCAAACTTTACATCCTTTGGACATGTTAGTTCACCATTAACTTTTGGGTTATATTACTAAGGTATGATTTGAACCAATCACTTTCACCTCCTTTAATTCCATATCGTTTAAGCTTATCTATTAATATTTGTCTGTTTATTGTTTCAAATACCGTTTTAAATCGAGAAAAACACAAAAAAAAACTTTTTCCCTTTCTTCCAATTGTTAATAATCAAATTTATTGCACTTTCACACGAATGGTTTTTTCTGAATCCTGACTGAATATCAATTATTAATTTATTTGATTCAAAATAAGTATTTAACTGTTTAAAGATTTTTTCAAACACTTTTTCACACAATTGCAACGAATTAACAGGGCGGAGCTCTTCATATAGTTTAGTATTGCATATTTTTTTAATAGGTGTCACTAAAGATTTCTTCCATGATTTCGGGAATGCCTTTATATCTAATGATTTATTAATAATCATTAATAAGGCTGGTCCGAGTATATCGTAGTTGTCAAGAAATCTCCTGGGGTTCATATATGTAAAATCAACTACGTTTTTCATTTCCTTTAAAATTAATTTAGCATCTTGGTACGTTACAAATTGAAAATGAGATCCTAAATTTCTATCAATAACATTGTTACAGAGCGGTACAAACGGAATAGAGACACTCATTGACACTACGCTTTCAATAAAGAAGTCATTAATTTTGTTTGCTATGAGTTTATTATCGTCGAGAATTTCATTATTAAACTGAATGCTTTTTATTTCAGTACACTTTTCGTCTTTTAGAACATATCTTTCTAAATTTTTCCACATGGATTTTTGATCGGCCGAACACTGTACTTTCTGTTTAATAAATAATTCTTTGCACTTTTTAATTTCACTTTTGTATTTATTTCTTACTATTTTGTAATCTCGCCAATTGACTTCTGAACTGCACAATACCGCCTTTGCGTGTTTTATAATCTTTAGTATTTTTTGCGATTGAAGCCGTTTGTTGAACCTTTTATAATTGTCGCGATTAATTTCACTTTTAACAATAAACTTTGGTGTGGTCTCGTCAATAGCTTTAAGAAATAGCTCTCCCATTAAATCAACGCCAATTGCACTGTTTATTGCACTCATTTGACTATTTCCTAAAGCTTGACGAAAATGTTCTTTATTGCACTTCATCGTACTTATAAACTTTTTTTATTTACTTCCGTCACTAATTTTGTTTCATTTCCATTATTAATTTCAAAAGCAATTGTTTGATGGTCACTTTTTTGCAAGTCAGGGACAACTAAAGCACTAATCCGATTATTATTTGCTATCACATAATCTATTAGCGTGGTAGATGATTTTGTTATCCTTGTCGTAGTCTGCATAATTTAGCAATATTAATTTTTTTTTTTTAATTTTTGATATAATATTCCTATACGTGCTATTAAAGAACTTGGTGACCTATAAACACTATAATTTGACAATGGTTCACTGTTCGAATCCTGATGTCAAGAATCATTTTTTTATTTCGCTTGAAATAAATAAAAAAGTCGATCAATTGCGAAAGCTTAGTCAACTCTACTGCAGTAGGGTGGTCATATGGCAAAAATGCAACTTGATCGTGATGATGACATTAGGAGGACGGCAAAAAAATCCGGTAAATCATAAGCAACGACAATACAAAAATACTCCCTCTGAATTTTTACATTTTTCTGCCTTATGGTTATACCTTTGGCAATTAAAACATCTCGTAATGTCGTAGAATTCTCTGAGTGGACATTTTACCCAACCAACTCCAATTTTTTTCTAAACTCATAATTTTTGTAAAGCTCTCACTATCCACTTCCAACACAGCATTAAAATTTCTCCATTTGTTTTTATTTTTAAAGATTTTAACTGACGACATTTCGCATTTAGCTATTTCCCTGTTTTGTGATTTAATTTTATTTAAGATTTCATTTTCGACTTTATCATTCTCAATCTTCGTAATGCACACTTTTGGTTTAATTAATAATAGTAGTTTTAATTCATAATTATTATTTAATTTATTTTCCACTTGGGTTTTTAATTTCTCTAACGAATTTTTATCAACACATCGAATGGCAATGCCACCTTTGGATTTGTTTACAACACTGTCTATGTTAATTGCTTTGTTGGATCAATGTTCGCCTTGATTTTCTTTCTTGTTTCACTTGCTACCTGATCGCTTTTTTTTGAATAGATAAGGACAGCCGGTTCCCTATTTCTTAGTACTTCAGAGAATGTCTTTTCGTTTTGCCTCTTACCATCCTTTTCTGAAGAACTCTTATTCTTATTCGATTTTGAAATATATTCGACACTTTCCTTAATCATATTATCCTTCTCAATCGCCCCTTTATTTGTTTTCATAATTAGTTCATGTTAAATAGATTGCACTCCTTCATTCAAATTATTGTCTTTTTCATTTTCATTCTTCTTGAAGAGTTCATTTTGCATTATTTGCTTTATTTCCGTAATTTGATTTGACAGATATTTAGAATGACGATCACTTTTTCATATTTGGATTGTTGCGACTCTAATATGTAATCATATTCCTTCAATATTTTTCCCGAAATTATTTTGCACTGCACAGAATAATATCCGAGACTTCGCTTGTTTTTTTTAAAATTTCCGACAGTCGATCTTCACAGCAAGTACGGTGAAATAATTCTTTACATAACAAAAACCATCCATATTATCGACTCGGTACTCGTATCTCCAAAGTTCGATAAACATCACATTATTATCATTTGGTTATTTTCATCATTTATGCTCATTTAACAATCGCTACCTACATATACTTAAAAAAAATGATTTAAGGATGTCACCGAAAAGCCAGGTTATAAGTCGGGGTCCCTCGACGCTGGTATTACCTTCGGGTATAATAGAATTCAAAGAAATCTCACGATGATTGAAATGCAACGATATGTACGATCGATGAATCAATGATGTGACTTTTCAGGAACTGCCCTATAGACTGATGTGACTTTTCAATTACAAAGAAACACTGTAGATGAACTCAATGATGTGCTTTTCAATCACAAAACAAACACTGATTTTATTCTACTTATAAAAATATGTACTTTATTTAATTTTAAGTTAAAATTAGGTTACAATGATTCAATGCCTATCGTGTCTCACTTTTCTCCAACAAATCCCGTTTTACTTTTGTTTCTACCTCTATAAATAATGATTTAATGTTTACACCTGCATTTCTTGTTGTTCGATTGATTTCACTGGCACATGCATTTCCTGTTGTTTAATAAATTGTTTGCTGATATTGCGTCTGGTTGCCGGTCGCATGTCGCACTGGGTCGAATGAGGTTACCGTTCTCACGCGTCACCTGAACCGCATCCATAACAATATACGTATCTTTAACTGACCACAAATTTTCAGAAGTGGAATTCACCCAAGCGAGTGTGCATTAGGGTGGAAAAACTTATACTTACTTATGTCCTGTATCCCCTTGTGGGTCCTAGGGCATCTACAACGCCTACGCGCCATCGTGTGCGATTTCTGGAAATGTGCCTCAGCTATCCCCAACTCTTTCCCAGTTATTGTGCTTCTCAACTGTTCTGCCCCACGTACTCCTAGGACCGCCGCATATCCTAGGTAAGCGGGTTCCATTGCATCGCTTGGTTAGCTATGGACCTGTCACCCTTTCGGAGAGTGTGACCGATCCACTGCCACTTTCGTCGTCGTATAGTTGTGCCTATAGGTTCATGGCCCGTTATCTGATAAAGTTGTTCGTTAGAGATACGGTTTGGCCAGAATATCCTTAAGATGTGTAATCTGCACCACTCGAAGAGTGCGTCAGATAATCTGCGTGTTTTCCTAGGCGAGGATCAACATTTGCCTTCTTCAGGAGCCCTGGGTGAAAGGTTCAGTCGTTAAAGGGCTGAAGGACAACTGGTACAACATCTTCTACAAAACCAGTAACCAGGTTAGTAATAAACCTAGGACCTGCATCCTAATTAAAAAACATATAAATGTATTACTATGTCCAAATTTTAGCTCTGCCGATTTAAATGCAGTTAAATTGGAGATTGCAACTGACACTCTTTTTATTTCCTCAGCTTATATGGATCGAGACAGACCATCACCGCCTGAGGAGGTACGACAGCTGACATCAACGATCGCGGAGAAAAATGGCAAATTGATTCTAGACTGCGATGCGAATGCCAGACATACGCTATGGGGCAGCTCGGAAATCAACAAACGCGGTGAGTCTTTATTGGATTTCCTTGTGATGCCCAACATTTCTGTCCATAATGTGGGTAACAAACCAACTTTTGTCTTCCGAGTTCGGATAATTTCAGAGGTTGCGAGGAAGTTCATAGGACTGGGCATTACTTTTAATGCATATTGTTGTAGCTGCAATATGGCCAACGAGCCTGAAACAATCCTTTACTTCCTTTGTAAGTGTCCGGCCCTTAGTAGGGTCAGACACCGTATACTTGGCAGACACCTTTTTGATAGTATTAGTGAGTTAGCGGAGACAAGCATCGGGGACGTTATCAGTTTCCTCAATGCCACGTGGTGGATACGCCTTTGTGCTAATTATGTTTCAGCATAGTATGCTGTCACAACCACACCTACCTACCTCCCTACCTATCCTTAAGATGTAGCGTAGGCACTTATTGACAAACGTTTGCAGCTTCCTCGTAATAGTGACGGTCACTCTCCAGGTACCACATTCATATAGCAGCACGGATTCAACGTTGGAACGGAATAGTCGTAGCTTGGTGTTTAAGCTAATTGCATTACTTCGCCAAACTATGGACAGCATCCCAAACGCAGATTTTGCTTTACCTATTCGGCTGGCTATATCCAATTCGGTTCTGCCATCGGTTGAGACAATCCTTCCAAGGTATTGAAAACTCTCTACTCTCTCAACCGTTTGTCCAGCAATGCATATATATTTGTATTTTTTTTTTTTTTTTTTTTTTTTTCAAACAAAATAAACTACAGGAATTACAAATGTTTGTTTACACTGCGATTAGTTATGAAACTAACGAGCAGTTTGCTTTTCAGTATTATTAGCGGGAGAAAAGTAAATGGCTAACAGTTTACTATTTTTAAGGTACATTATAATTGTAATTTGTTGTATGTTAACTAACTTTTAATGACAGTAACAAGAGATGGGATTTAATGCATCCAAAGCGTTGGAGGTTAAGTTCTCTCCAAGCGCCTCTTTTTGCTCGTTGTTGTCGCTCTGTTACTATCTAGTAGAGTACGTGGTAAGTCCTGTCACGGTTGCCTTGCAAGATCTGACGGTCTTATACGTTGCAGTCGTCTCACGCCATATACGTTTAGAAGAATTGTTGCTTCCTCGTTAACATGTTCCTGAAGTCTCTTCTCGTGTGCTTTGGCCCTAGAGTTGATCTCTTCAAGAACAGTAGGAATGCTTAGGTCCCGATGGAGGTTGCTGTTTCTGATGTACCATGGAGCGTTCACAATACTTCGAAGGACCTTATTCTGGAATCGTTGGATGACTGCAATATTGGTCTGGCTGGCACATCCCCAGAGTTGAGCGCCATAGTTCCACACTGGGTTTAGGATCTGGTTATATAAAAGAGTTTTATTAGTAATTGATAGTCCTGACTTCCTGCCTATAAGCCATTCTAATTTTCGCCATTTAATGTCTAATTCTAGTCTTTTGATTTTAATATGCTCTTTCCAACGAAGCTTGGCATCTAGAGTCATACCTAGATACTTCGCTGTATTTGCATATGGTATTGTCGTGCCTGATATTGCTGTAGGGGAGTACGAGATAGACTTATTTGCGAAGTCAATATGTACAGATTTACTCGAATTCAGTTTTATACGCCATCTTTGAGTCCACCTGATAAATTGGTCTGCAGCAGCTTGCAGCTTTTGCGTCGATTCTAGCGTTGTATCTCCCACTGCTAAGACTGCCGTGTCATCGGCAAAAGTTGCAGTCTTGGTGTAGGGCATTGTAGGTAGGTCTTTAGTGTTAAGAAGGTATAACAGAGGTCCGAGGACGCTTCGTTGAGGAACTCCGGCTTCGATCTGTACTAGATTAGAGTAGTAGTTTTCTTGTTTTATACGGAAGTATGGCGATGTTAAATAAGACTCCATTAGGTGGAAGAACTGTTCTGGTAGGTACACTTGTAGTTTATTGAGTAGACCTTCATGCCATACTATATCGAAAGCCTGTGCTACGTCTAAGAAAATTGCAGAACATACTTTTTTTCTTCTAGTGCTCTTTCGATTTCAGTTGTTATTCTGTGAACTTGTTCTATTGTGGAGTGTTTGCTTCGAAAGCCAAACTGGTGATTTGGGATTAGGTTTCTTGACTCTACGATTGGTTTGAGACACTTAAAAATCAGTCTTTCAAACAACTTTGATGTTGAAGGAAGTAGAGATATTGGTCTATATGAGGATACCTCGTGAGGGTCCTTACTTGGTTTAGGGATCATTATCACGTCAGCTACTTTCCAGACACTTAGTACATACTCAAGGCTAATTGCTTTATTCATTAACCGCTAGAGTTTAGCTAACCCTTTGTTTGGCAGTCGCTTCAGGACTTCCGCAGTGATCAAGTCAAAACCTGGAGCTTTTTTGTCTTTTAATCGCCTTATCTCATATTTTAACTCATGCATTTTAATCGGAGGAATCATAGAACGGGCATTTTCATTGAGATTTAGAAGCTCATCACAGATAGCATCATTAGGCTTAAAGGTATTCGCTAGGTGGTCTACAAAAGCTTTTTCCTCATTGCTTTTAGCCCATTGCCCATTACTGCATCTTATTGGAGGAATATGATTTGTTGGTCGCTCAAGATATTTTGTACTTTTCCAAAGTGAATATTCAGTGCTCTTATCAGCAGTTAGCTCTGACAGATACATTTTCATTGTCTCATTTCGGATTAGCTTTATCTCAAGCTTAAGATCTTGTGTGGCCTTGTTGAGTCTTGTTTTATCGGAAAGAGATCGAGTTTGTTGCCATCTACGCCGAAGATTTCTTTTATTCCTTATGAGCTCCTTTATTTCTTTTGAATAATTGGTACCCTCTTTGTTGGAGGAGTACAGCTCCAAGCCGCAAATTGGATTAGTTGGATGAACGAATATGCTTCGTTTTCCAGCTGGTCTGTCGTCTCAATAGGTGTACTAATATTGATTTTACCTTTTAGGATATGTTTAAAACTAAGCCAATCTGTGAACTTATTTGAAAGGTATGGATTTTCCTCTTTAACTATAACAGTTTCACTAAGTGTCAGATATATTGGTGAGTGGTCCGAGTCGAGATCCAAGCCTTCTTGTACCTGGATAAAGTTCCTTGATAATTTATTTATCACAAAAAAGTCAATCAGATCAGGAATTTTGGTAACGTCCGTCGGCCAGTATGTAGGCTTACCAGTAGATACAAATTCACATCCTGTTTTTTTAGCTGCATCGTAGAGTTCACGACCTTTTGTTGTAGTGAGTCGTGATCCCCAGTATGTATGTTTAGCATTGAAGTCTCCTCTCATTATAAACTTAGACTTGTGCATTTTAATGAGCTGTTGATATTCATTTGAAGAGATCGAATGTTTGGGAGGACTATAGACAGCTGTTATTGAGAGCGGTTGATTTTTAGTTTTTACAGTTACGGTAGTGGTTTGAAACTTGAGTGAACTTATTTATTCTTCTTCATAATGATCAATGCTATTTCTTATAATAATAGCACTGCCTCCTCTCGCACAATTATCTGGATGGACTGTATGGTACGAATTATAATTCTTCAACTTGAAATATGACTGGGTTGTAAGGTGAGTTTCTGAGATCAAACAAATGTCTATCTTTTCTGTATCTAGTACTATTTGTAGCTCGTTTAAATGATTGTTCAATCCGTTCGCATTCCATGTCATGATTCTTAAGAACTTATCCATTATAAATTGTAATTTATTTTTCCCTCCCACTGTTTTAAGATCTGGTTATATAAAAGAATTTTATTAGTAATTGATAGTCCTGACTTCCTGCCTATACGCCATTCTAATTTTCTCCATTTAATGTCTAATTCTAGTCTTTTGATTTTAATATGCTCTTTCCAACGAAGCTTGGCATCTAGAGTCATACCTAGATACTTCGCTGTATTTGCATATGGTATTGTCGTGCCTGATATTGCTGTAGGGGAGTACGAGATAGACTTATTTGTGAAGTCAATATGTACAGATTTACTCGAATTCAGTTTTATACGCCATCTTTGAGTCCACCTGATAAATTGGTCTGCAGCAGCTTGCAGCTTTTGCGTCGATTCTAGCGTTGTATCTCCCACTGCTAAGACTGCCGTGTCATCGGCAAAAGTTGCAGTCTTGGTGTAGGGCATTGTAGGTAGGTCTTTAGTGTTAAGAAGGTATAACAGAGGTCCGAGGACGCTTCGTTGAGGAACTCCGGCTTCGATCTGTACTAGATTAGAGTAGTAGTTTTCTTGTTTTATACGGAAGTATGGCGATGTTAAATAAGACTCCATTAGGTGGAAGAACTGTTCTGGTAGGTACACTTGTAGTTTATTGAGTAGACCTTCATGCCATACTATATCGAAAGCCTGTGCTACGTCTAAGAAAATTGCAGAACATACTTTTTTTCTTCTAGTGCTCTTTCGATTTCAGTTGTTATTCTGTGAACTTGTTCTATTGTGGAGTGTTTGCTTCGAAAGCCAAACTGGTGATTTGGGATTAGGTTTCTTGACTCTACGATTGGTTTGAGACACTTAAAAATCAGTCTTTCAAACAACTTTGATGTTGAAGGAAGTAGAGATATTGGTCTATATGAGGATACCTCGTGAGGGTCCTTACTTGGTTTAGGGATCATTATCACGTCAGCTACTTTCCAGACACTTAGTACATACTCAAGGCTAATTGCTTTATTCATTAACCGCAAGAGTTTAGCTAACCCTTTGTTTGGCAGTCGCTTCAGGACTTCCGCAGTGATCAAGTCAAAACCTGGAGCTTTTTTGTCTTTTAATCGCCTTATCTCATATTTTAACTCATGCATTTTAATCGGAGGAATCATAGAACGGGCATTTTCATTGAGATTTAGAAGCTCATCACAGATAGCATCATTAGGCTTAAAGGTATTCGCTAGGTGGTCTACAAAAGCTTTTTCCTCATTGCTTTTAGCCCATTGCCCATTACTGCATCTTATTGGAGGAATATGATTTGTTGGTCGCTCAAGATATTTTGTACTTTTCCAAAGTGAATATTCAGTGCTCTTATCAGCAGTTAGCTCTGACAGATACATTTTCATTGTCTCATTTCGGATTAGCTTTATCTCAAGCTTAAGATCTTGTGTGGCCTTGTTGAGTCTTGTTTTATCGGAAAGAGATCGAGTTTGTTGCCATCTACGCCGAAGTTTTCTTTTATTCCTTATGAGCTCCTTTATTTCTTTTGAATAATTGGTACCCTCTTTGTTGGAGGAGTACAGCTCCAAGCCGCAAATTGGATTAGTTGGATGAACGAATATGCTTCGTTTTCCAGCTGGTCTGTCGTCTCAATAGGTGTACTAATATTGATTTTACCTTTTAGGATATGTTTAAAACTAAGCCAATCTGTGAACTTATTTGAAAGGTATGGATTTTCCTCTTTAACTATAACAGTTTCACTAAGTGTCAGATATATTGGTGAGTGGTCCGAGTCGAGATCCAAGCCTTCTTGTACCTGGATAAAGTTCCTTGATAATTTATTTATCACAAAAAAGTCAATCAGATCAGGAATTTTGGTAACGTCCGTCGGCCAGTATGTAGGCTTACCAGTAGATACAAATTCACATCCTGTTTTTTTAGCTGCATCGTAGAGTTCACGACCTTTTGTTGTAGTGAGTCGTGATCCCCAGTATGTATGTTTAGCATTGAAGTCTCCTCCCATTATAAACTTAGACTTGTGCATTTTAATGAGCTGTTGATATTCATTTGAAGAGATCGAATGTTTGGGAGGACTATAGACAGCTGTTATTGAGAGCGGTTGATTTTTAGTTTTTACAGTTACGGTAGTGGTTTGAAACTTGAGTGAACTTATTTATTCTTCTTCATAATGATCAATGCTATTTCTTATAATAATAGCACTGCCTCCTCTCGCACAATTATCTGGATGGACTGTATGGTACGAATTATAATTCTTCAACTTGAAATATGACTGGGTTGTAAGGTGAGTTTCTGAGATCAAACAAATGTCTATCTTTTCTGTATCTAGTACTATTTGTAGCTCGTTTAAATGATTGTTCAATCCGTTCGCATTCCATGTCATGATTCTTAAGAACTTATCCATTATAAATTGTAATTTATTTTTCCCTCCCACTGTTTTAAGATCTGGTTATATAAAAGAATTTTATTAGTAATTGATAGTCCTGACTTCCTGCCTATAAGCCATTCTAATTTTCTCCATTTAATGTCTAATTCTAGTCTTTTGATTTTTTCTGATAAGATGAGTAGTAGATGAGTAGTTGACTGTCTGCGAAAAAAGGTGTCGGCGAGCGTTCAAATCTGCTGAATTATTTTCTTTCAGTTTCTGCTGTACTTTGATGTTTTCGGTAGTATCACTGGTTGTTGATGTTTGAATATTAATTTGAGCATTTTCGTTTATTTGGCGATTAAGTTTATTATCCCTTATCTTTTGCAATTCTTTGGCTACAGCACATCCACGATAGTTCGCAGGATGGGCCTCACCACAGTTGACAGTTAGTGCATTGGGGGATAAGTTTGGAAGCTTTAATGGCCTCTATGGTAACTATGGAATGGAGGATATGCTTAATTCCGTATACTTTTTTGATTTCCTCGTTATGGGCGAAGGTGTCTAATGGTTTCTTTGTTTTTAGTTGAAGTTTATTAACCGCACTGACCGCTTTGAGACCTTGAGTTTAAAGATCATTGACAATCATATTTGGATCACAAAAGTGATGCAAATTCTTAGCAATGACTCTAATGGGGCGAGATTGTTTATCGTCGTAAGAATACCAAGTCATTTTAGATGCAGACAGCATTTTAGTAATGGCTCTATAGTCTTCACTGGTTTCAACATTAATTTTGTGAGTTTTATCCTTCAGAAGTCGAATAGCAAAGTCTTTCTTTATCAAGTTGCGGACAGTGGTTATAAGTTCTTGATAGTTAGTTATATTTGTTACCATGATGGGTGGAGGGCGAGGATTTCTTTTTTCAATACGATTTGTTTGATTGGAATTATTTGAATTGTCTGTCATTTTTGGTTGGGTGGTAGGTTTTGGTGAAGAATTTGCTTTTCGCTTTTTACTCGGATTTGCAAAATCATTTTTCCGTTTCCGAGCCCCTTCAGTTTCCACGACTAATTCCTCTTCGTCAATTTCATAGTTTTGAATTTAAGCAACGGAAGTTATATTATCGTTGGGGTTGTTGCTCTTAACGGATGCTATTTTGAGCATTTCTAGTTTCAGTTCATCATTTTCCTTCTTAAGATTTTGGCACAGACTTCTAATTCATTTACTTTTTTCCTAAGGTTTATTAATTCAGTTGTAGAATTCTGTTCTATTTGTTCTTTGGCATTTTTGCTTCTGGAATTTTTATTTGGTGAGTACTGTTTCTGAACATTTTTAGAATGATTGGGTTCCCTGGTTCCTCCTGGGGGAGGAGTGCGACCAATTCCCAATTTTTTTTTTTTAAGATTTAAAAATATGAATAAGAATATAATGTGATGTTAATATATTTACTTGGTTTTCCTTTGATTTTATTTAGCTTTAAAAGAATTCTGACCTGACAGTGCTGGTAAGAAAGCTTTTAAAGAGTTTGGGAAAGCTTTAGGGTAGAAGAAAGTTTTGTGATCTACGATCCACAAGTTAGGTTCCACACTGAAAGCTTTTCCTCTTTGTCTTATCGATATTCCAATTTTGTGTCAAATACGAGAATATTGTATCACTTTACCTGTTTTATCCACGGGTTTCCTGTAGGGTGATCAGTGTTACTCCAATATTCCGCCGTGCGATAGCTGAAGCGCTTTCGGGTGGTGTACAAGACACTTTTTTGTTGTAGCTCTTTAAATACTTTTTGAATTGAAATGATAGCACTTGGACTTTCTTTGATCTATAACTGGACGGAGTTGCCAGTTGATGTCAATCAACTCAATGCATATATGAGTTGATGAGTTTGGTCCTAGGCTGATCATGTTTGTTCTTTTCTCTCCACTTTTGCTGTCATTTGGTAAAGGTCCATTATTCTGTGAGACAGTAGGCATACATCGTCGGCGTAGTCGAGGTGCTTAAGTTCAGATGTGAGAGTCCATCGAATTCCTCCATTTCCTGTTGATAAGGCTGCATTCAGCACATCGCTACTCACCAATAAAAACAGTATTGGTGAAAGTATGCAACCTTGCCAAACCCCACTTTTGACTTCGAATTCCTCAGACAGCCTTCCTCTTTGCAAAACGTGACATGTAGAGCCATCATATGTAGGCTTGATAATTGCTATTAATTTATCAGGAATGCTTCTCCTGCGCAAGACACGCCAAATAAATTCCCGTTTGACATTATCAAACGAATTTTCAAAATCGATGAACAACAGGTGAAATGGTGATCGATATTCAACACATTGCTCGATGTTGATCTGCAGGGTGTTGATGTGATCGACACAGGAGGATCCAGAGCGGAAACCTGCTTGTTCGGCGTCGAGTGTGTCTTCAAGGTGTTCTTTGATTCACTCCAGGATGATTCTAGCTATTGTCTTGGCCACAGCAGGCAGCACGCAAATACCTCTCCAGTTTTCGCACTGCATTAGGTTGCCTTTTTAGGGAGCTTGACAATCATTCCCTTTTTCCACTCATCCGGAAAACTCTCGGCTTCCCATGTTCTCCCGACAAGTGGGAACAGTAGCTCTGCCGATGCTGTTGGCGCAGCTTGAAAAAGCTCTGCAGGTATGCCGTCAAGTCATACCGCCTTATTAGTTTTCAGTGCTTTGATTCCGGTAATAATCTCCTCCTTACTGGGGGTTGTGGTGCGAATTCGGGAATTTCTTTCTACGGACACTTCAGTCTGACTTGGATGCATATTGCTGGCGAATACTCGGTTTAGAACCGAGGCAAAATGCTCCTTCCATCTCTTCAGTTGATCCTCATCCGATATTAGCGACGAACCGTCTAAGCCTTTCACTGGGTGTTGAGTAAAGCTTCGGCCACCTATAAGTGATTCTATAAACGGTTCTGATGTCGCACCTCGCTGCTGCTTTTTCTGCTTCCGTAGCCAGCGCATTGATGTAATTGCGCTTGTCACGTCTCACGCTACGCTGTACTTCTCTCATCTTCATTCGATATACGGACTCAAGCTCGATCCTCCCGGCTGCTGGTGTTGCTGTAATTCGAGCTCTTAGCTGTTTTCGTTCATTGATCCTTCCCCAGGTATCATCGGAAAGCCACGCCCTATGGTTTCCCTGCGATCGACCGACAGTCCTTTCAGCACCTGATGTGAAAGCAGTTTTCACAGCGCACCAATGGTCTTGGATGGTGGTGGGCAGTGAGCTGCTGATTGTTTCCACTCCACGTGAGAGATGGTCCCTTAATTCTTGGCGCACTGAGGGAACTCTCAGTCGGTCTACGTTGAACCTAGGTATTCTTGTGTCGTTAGATCTACGAACGGCAGCAGTGCGTAATCGGAGAGTAGCTATCAAAAGATGGTGATCTCGTACCAACCCCATGTCGGCACCTCGTCTGTTTCGGACGTCTAGGAGACTATTTCTAAAATGGCGACTGATGGCAAAATGGTCGATTTGGTTGGAGGTTGCTTGCCTGTCAGTTGACACCCAACTGATTTTATGGCGGGCTTTGTGCTCAAACATGGTGCCACCTATGACAAGACGATTTGCGTTATAAAAGTCAACAAATCTTTCGCCGTTATCATTGCGATTGCCTGTCCGTGCCGTCCCATAACATGTTTGAGCCCTTCGTTGTCGCAGCCTACCTTGGCATTCAGGTCCCCCATCACAATGACAATGTCGCCATTGGGTGTTGCATTATGAACAGCTCCCAACTGGTTGTAGAAGTTCGTCTTCCTCAGACGAACCATCCGTGGGGGCGTAACACTGTATAATGGTGACGCGACGTACTATCGTCCGGAATCTGGCCGCTAAAATCCTATCACCGTGCGGCTGCGAGAAAATTAGGCCTCTGCGTGCTGTTGGCGTTAGCAGCAGTCCAAATCCATATCCACGGGTCCTTCCGGATGGTCTTTCGGTGTAGAGTAATACAGTGTTACGCGTTGGGGATTGGTAATCACCCGCATCTAACCATCTTATCTCGTTTACTCCCAATATGTCCAGCCTATATCGCATCAAGTCATGCTCCAGTTCAAGGAATCTGGCGTTCTAAGGTCCTTCACTCTGAGAGTCAAGGAGCGTCTTCACATTCCAGAAACCAATCTTAGTCCGGGTACGATAGCCAAAGGTCGTCAACGTGTTATCAGTCCTTATACGAAGCATTGTGTCGGTTTCCGTAGCGGTTAAAGTTTCGGTAACGCGGGTTGCTGGCCCAGGTTACCTAGCCTAGGCATAAGACCCTAGACAATCTCGCACTTGCAATGTTGGTATAAGAATTTATACATGCAGTTGCCCAGGGACCACCGCGAGGAGGTAAAGCAAGCTCTACACTACGAACTTGATTGTTGCGCTACTGGTCCAATCCATGTTTTGGACAATCAGTAGTTTCCCGATCAGTCGCCATGTAGGTCACCAAAGTGGAAAAGGGTGGAAAAAGCAAGAAATACATTATTATGAAAAATTCCATAATGAGACTAGTGAATATACTGCTATACAACTGCGTGATTAGCTCCAGCGACTTGGAGAAGAACAACAAGAACCTCAAGTAATGGAAGGTGACGAAGAGTTTGAAGACAATGACGTAAGTACATATGATGAGTCGGGGGGGAAGGCAACAGTACATATCGAACGATCGCCGGCCGTTGATTCAAATGTTGTAATAGAACTGGAGTACTGCAAAAGAGAGGTGGAACTGTTGAAACGAGAAAGAGTTTGTCGAAAAAGAGAACGATTTGCTGGGAAAGATGACACAAGGAGAGTGAACAGATAGAAAAGTACCGGCAAGCAATCTATAGCAGAACAAATGATAAGACAACAACGGATAGAGAGCAAGCCGATAAAGCAATGGAATCGGCTGTGGTAGTAAAGGAAAACGATGGTGGACGCCAGTTGAATGCTTGTGAAGAGTTATTGCCTGAGTACGATGGGACAATTGGTCTAGACTTTTGGTTGTCGCAACTAAAGAGTATAGAACACATGTGAAAGATAGAAGAGAGTTTGATACGCACCTTGACAACATCAAAACTAAGAGGAAAAGTACAGGAGCGGTTATTTTCTAAACCAAATTACCTGGAAGAGAGCGTGAACAGCTTTACTACGCAACTAAAAGAAATGTCCTGCTCGAAGAATAATAAGCTGGCGTTGCGGCTAAAGTTTGAGGCGACAAGATCATACTATCAAATGGAACATCGATGGTTGAAGAGGAGCTAGTGAACTACCTAGTGGGGGGAGTCACCGATGACAACATACAAATGTAAGCGAGCGTTCAAATCTTCCACACCACAAAACACATACTACAAGCATGCAGGAGCATGACAAACAGGAAGGAGAGTAACAAGTCCCCACAAAGAAAATCATCAAGTGTCACTATGACCATTCAGCAGAAATTTTTTTTTTTTAATTGCAATCCCTTGGGACACTTTGCAGCTGAATGCAGGAAGCTAAAGAGGGAGTAGGACCGTGCTGTACCTGCGGACAAATGGGGCATAGAGCGTCTGCTCCCAGAAAGAAAGAGACCATAAAATATATTAATACAATATATATACTCGTAGTTAAAAATGTAACGTACTATGAAGTCAATAAAAGTAAACTCATAATTTTTGGTAAAGTCACGTGTTATATAATTTGGAATAACTTTTAAATAAATATAGAACTATATATATATAGTAGACAATGAGTCAAAGAGCTATGAGGCAATCCTAGGAAGACATTTTTTTGACAGCTGATAGATTCAAGTTAATTTTCGAAAGAGAAATAGTTGATAATGATTACACAAAAGAACTACTCGTAAATGATTGCAACAATTTTGAAGTCCTCTATGTTAATTAATTGAGAAGAAAATGATAAGAAAACGATAAATTTAGATCTTGGAAAAGAGGTAAACTACGCAAAAAAAAAAATATTTGCATGAACTGTTTGACAAGAGTTACGTGATACCCGAAAGCTCCACTGAACCGGTGATAAAAAGCAAAATGGTTTTAACGTTAGATAATTAAAAACACATTCATTCCACCCCTCGACGGTTATGATACCCAGAAAAGACAGAGTAAAGCAAATTGATAGAAGAATATTTGACAAAGAGATATATTATGCTAAGCGAGTCGGAGTGCGTTTCACCAATAGTGAAGGATAGTTATCCTACCACGAAGGATAGTTATCCTATTCCAATAATAGAAGATCTGCTGGCCAGGTTAGCTAAAAAGAAGTAATTTACGAAGCTAGACTTGAGAAACGGTTTCTTTCATGTTTACATGCATGAGGGCTCTATTAAATACGCTTCATTTATTACTCCGTTAGGACAGTCTGACTTCATCAGAATGCCATTCGGGCTAAAGAATGCCCGTTCCACCTTACAAAGCCACGTAAACAAAATATTTGCAGACATGGTTAGGAAATACGAACTGATCCTATTGTAATATGCGAGTTACGGCTCGAGTAGATAAAACAATATTCTGTGAAATTATTTCTTTATTTTCTAGTCTATAGAACAATTCGGGTTCACACTATACTATTCTTCGCAATTCTTTTCTTACAAGGTCTCTGTACTCTCAAATCACTTTATCTCCTTTCAATTACTTAATTCACAAATCCAAACTAATTACTTCTCCTTGCTAAATCTCAACTTTCAATTTATCACAAAATTACAACTTCGCCCATTATCACTTTTCTAATCTCTTCGCCACAGTTTAAAAACTACTGCCCCTTTTTGATCGCCATCTGTCCTTATATAGCAGAAGTTTCTGATAGCCAGAAACTTCTAGCAAATTCTTCGACCACTGGAACAAGAAAAATTCTGATGTAATAATTCCAAGATGACAATCATTTCGTGCAGTTATAATTCTCTCTTGTTCTCTTTTGTTGACATGAGCTGTGGAGACTTCATCGCAGACACGAACCTCGAATGAAAGGACACTTCGAACCAAAATTCTGCCAGAATGAAAAGACACTTCGGAATTTGTTGCATCATACTTTTAGGGAGCGTAGTTATTATTATGCTACACTGCCCCCCTCTTAGACTCTTAGACGTGTTCGTCTCGAACAAGTGCATCCTCATTTCGGCCATTGTATCGACTCAGTCGGTCCACATGAACCACTTTCATTTTGGCCCTTGGTCCTCGCTGGATGCGGTAGACAACATCGTTGATGCGGGTTACTATTCTGTAGGGACCTTCCCAGTTCCGCTGCAATTTAGGTGATTTCCCCTTTTGGCGATAGGGATTATACAGCCACACCAGATCTCCTTCCTGGAATCCTGACGTTGTTGCCTTGGCATCATACCGGGTCTTCATGCGGTCGCTCGTCATCTTAATCTGGCTTCTGGTCCTTTGGTGTATGTCCCTAAGCCTTTCCCTAAGGTCCGCCACGTACTCTTCTTCATTTCTGGGCTCATTGGTAGGAGATCCAAATTCCACCTCACTGGGTGAACGAGCTATTCCACCAAATAAGATTTCGAACGGCGTATGTCGAGTAGTGCTATGCACGGCACTTCTATAGGCCATCAAAAACAAGGGAATCTGCCGGTCCCAATCCCGTTGGTAGTCACCTACGACCTTCGAGAGATGTTCGTCAAAAGTCCTATTGAAACGCTCCACCATACCGTCCGACTGTGGATGAAGCGGGGTTGTCCTTGTCTTTTTGATTCCGAGTAGTTGACACATCTCTTGGAAGATTCTTGACTCGAAGTTCCGCCCTTGGTCAGAATGCAATTCCAAGGGCACACCGAATCTGCTAACCCAATTGTAGACGATCTGCTCCGCCACGGTTCTGGCTTCCTGGTTAGGGATCGGAAACGCTTCCGGCCACTTACTGAAGTAGTCCATTACTACGAGTATATACCGATTACCATTGTCGGTTTCCGGAAAGGGCCCTGCGATGTCAATGACGATTCGTTCGAAAGGTGCTCCGACGTTGTATTGGTGCATCTTACCTCGAGTTTTGATTCTCGGACCCTTGCTAGCTGCACACACGTCGCATTTTCTGCACCAGTCTTCGATATCTTCCTTCGCTTTTAACCAATAAAAACATTCTCGTACCTTTTCTAGCGTCTTATTCACTCCCAAGTGGCCTCCGGACGCCCCGCCATGCATTTCCTGTAACACCTCCTTGACCCTCGTCCGCGGTACGACAAGCTGCATTGCAAACGACTTTCCGTCGGAGGATTCCCATTTTCTTCTCAGAACACCTTCTTGGACATGGAGGGAGTCCCACTGCGCAAAATATGCCTTTAAGGTCGGGCTTCTGTGAGAGATGCCCTGATGATCCGGTTTCTCCATGTTCTCCTTCCGGATCTCATCTACGCTCCAGCCGGCGATAGGTTCGGCTCTCATTCTTTGGATGGAAACCAGCTCCCGCTCTTCCTGACGCGCACAATGTTTACAATCCGTTCTGCATGGTCTCCGGGACAGTGCATCCGCATTAGAGTGGAGTTTTCCTTTACGATGCTGTATTTCGTAGTCGTAGATTTGCAGCCTTTCGATCCATCTTGCGACCTGACCCTCAGGACTCTTGAACTGTAATAGCCATTTTAAGGCTGCATGGTCTGTGCGAAGAACGAACTTCCTCCCATAGAGGTATTTGTGAAAATGCTTCGTAGCCAAGATCAAAGCTAGAAGTTCCCGCCTTGTCACGCAGTAGTTCCTTTCTGGCTTAGAGAGCACCTTGCTGAAGTACGCAACCACCTTCTCTTGGCCATCATGCACCTGGGAGAGTACGGCTCCTACCCCGACATTACGAGCATCTGCATCCACAACGAACGTTTTCCCGGGAGTGGGGTAAGCTAGTATCGGGGCATCGCATAGCCGTTATTTAAGTGCCTTGAAGCTCTTCTCGCACTCAATTGACCATTTGAATTGTTTTCCCTTTTCCGTCAACTGGTGCAGGCTCTTTGCGATCCCGGCAAAATCCTTCACGAACCGTCTGTAGTAGGTGGCTAGGCCCAGGAAGCTCCTTAGTTGGTGTTTGTCTTTGGGGACTGGCCAGTTTTTCACCGCTTCGACCTTCTCTGGATCGGTTCTCACTCCTTTCGCTGAAAATATGTGTCCCAGGTACTTGACTTCCGCTCTAAACAGGGCGCACTTCTTGAGGTTGAGCTTCAGGTGGGCACTTCGAAGCCTTTGAAACACATCCCTTAGATTGTCTCGGTGTTGCGCAAACGTTTTTCCAACGACGATGACATCATCCAAGTATACCAAACAGGTTTTTCATGTTAACCCTTGCAGGATACATTCCATTAATCGCTCGAAAGTCGCCGGAGCATTGCACAGCCCGAATGGCATTACCGTGAATTGCCATAGCCCATTTCCTGCGGTGAAGGCGGTTTTCTCCCGGTCTTCTGGATGGATCTGTACCTGCCAGTAGCCACTCTTCAAGTCGAGAGTGGAAAACCATCGGGCTCCTGATAGTGTGTCTAGCGTGTCGTCAATCCGTGGCAGAGGATAGCTGTCTTTCTTGGTGACATAATTGAGCTGCCGATAGTCCACGCAGAACCGCGTGCTGCCATCTTTCTTCTTAACCAGTACAACCGGTGATGCCCACGGACTTTTGGAACTTTCAATCAGACCTTCTTTCTCCATTGCCGACACCATCTCTGCAACTTCTGTCTGCTTTGCCAATGGAAGGCGCCTTGCATGCTGACGAATTGGTCTAGTATCACTAGTGTCTATTCGATTTTGTACCAGGTATGTTCGGCCGTATTCTCCGTCCTGTGAGGCAAATACATCAGCGTACTCATTGATAAGATTCTCTGCCATAGTTCGCTGCTCCTGATTCAGCTCACTGGACTGGAGAATCGTCTCTCTCGTTTCCGCTGTCCAAGGTGATGGGAGAGGTTTTGGAGCATCACGTTCAGATATTGTTGCGACGGCGGTAATCGGCGTGCATTGTCCAGTCACCTCCCCTCGCCATAGTTTGACAGTGTGCGGTCTTGCGTTCAAAACTCTCACTGGAACCATGGTGTTCTTTGGTTCGACTAACGTCTTTCCCACGATGTAGTCTTGAGAATTCTTCTCTGGGTCTGGTTCTACTATGTAAAATCGGTGGCTCCCAAGATCACCTTCCAGCTTCGTCCAAATGATTGTCTCTGAAGACGGCGGCAAAACTTCGTCTTTGCTGATGACTGTCCTGAGAGTTACTGCATTCTCGTTTCCGTACACCATCGGAATCTCCACATTTCGATACCTCAGTACTTGCGTCCCGATGTCCAAGATTACTTCATTTGCTTTCATGAAGTCTATTCCGATGATGCACTCGTCGCATATATCTGCCACCAGAAACGCATGGGAAAACGTCAGTCCCGCCAGAGTAATCGTATGACGAACTTCTCCAAACACTTTCGCCATTTCCCCTGTTGCAGTCTTCAAGCCGTAGCTGTTGGTGTTGTGCAGCCAGGCGCTTCTTACTTACAATGGAGGCAGTGGCGCCTGTGCCGATGGTGGCTACGCACTTCTTCTTGTTGATTAGTGCCTCCACTGTCAGGCTCTTGTTACCCCGTTTGGTTTGCGAAACTTGAATGGTGGTCCTGGGGGCCTCGATTCCAGTAACCAACTTCTGCCCCGCGAAGTTGGTCCTTACACATTTCCCGACTGCTGGTTTTGGTAAGTCTGACTGACAGCCAGATGCTTCCTCTCTGCTTCTCCTACTTCCGCAATGTGGACAATTTCCTCGTCTAGGTGCACTTCTGCACTGCCGTTGTAGGTGTCCGGCTTGGTTGCAATTCCAGCAACGGATTTGACTTCCGCGAGCTTTGTCTTCATCCATGACGGCTGTTCTCTGGCATGAGCATTCCACGACGGACATTTCCCTGACACGGTGTATTCCCTGGTATGCTTGGTCCGCAGCCTTCATTGACAAAGCGAATGCCAATGCCTCGGGGAGTGTTCGCTTTTCAGCCATCCTTACAGCCATTTGCAGTTGTCTGTCCTCTATGGCCTGAATAAAAGCTTCCACCGCCATTTCGTTGATAAGCTCCTCACCGGCTTTAGGGTATGAAAGATGGGCTAGTCGCTTTATATCCGCTTGCAACTAGTGGAGCGTTTCCCCCCTTTTCTGGACTCGACTACGCAGCTGAACCCTGTACACCTGCTGCATGTGTTCATCCCCAAAATGCATCTCGATAGCCTGAACCAGAGAGTCGTAGTTCTGCTGTTTATCTTCCGGGATGGTCTGCAAGAGCTCCGCAGCTGGACCCCTCAGTGCAAGTGTGAGTGCAATAGACTTCTCTTCATCGTCCCAGCTATTGGTCATTGCGGCCGCTTCGAATTGCCTTTTATAAATTGGCCATGATGTTTGACTATCGAAGATAGGAGGCTGCATCTCCTTTCTTCTCAGACCGTCAGTGGAATATTCTCGTGCTTTCTGTCTCTTCACGTTGCTGAGTTCCTTAGTAAGATTTTCGACTTGCTTTTCTACTTTTTCGAACTGAGTCTCTATCTTCCCGAACTGAGTTTCATGCTTCTCAAAGTTTTCATCGAATCTAGTTTCGACTTTTTCGAGTTGCGTCTCGACCTTCTCGATTTTCTCTTCGATCGCTTCGAATTTGGATTCCAAGTTCTTGTTTTGCTCATCAAGTTTGCTTTCCAGAGCATCTAGAGAATTCTTTTGTTCGTCCATCTTAAGTTCTAGAGATTTCCTCTGGTCGTCCATTGCTTTCTTTTGTTCATCCAGCTTAAGTTCTAGAGAGTTCTTTTGGTCGTCTATTGCTTTCTTTTGGTCATCGAGCTTAAGTTCCAGAGACTTCTTTTGGTCTTCCATTGTTTTCCTTTGTTCGTCCATGACTGACTTAAGTTTCAGGAGCAGACTTGTTATATCCGGGTCGGCTACTGTACTTGCTGGTTCCTCTCCCACGTCAAACTCTACGTCATGCGGATTCTCACCTTCGTGCGTTACTGCTTCTACCAAACGAATCAGTAGGGCATCTTTTCCCCCAGTTGTGTCGAGGTTCCGCTTACTGAGTTCTGCCTTTAGTTGAATTATAGTTAGTTTTCCCAATTTGCGACCCATTTTGCGCAACTAATTAACTCAACACAGAAATCGTTTTTTTTTTTTTTTTTATTGTGCAATTTCACACCACGGAAATAGTTATTCACAGAATAAGTTTTATCCCACTTCTGACACCAATGTAATATGCGAGCTACGGCTCGAGTAGATAAAACAATATTCTGTGAAATTATTTCTTTATTTTCTAGTCTATAGAACAATTCAGGTTCACACTATACTATTCTTCGAAATTATTTTCTTACAAATTACTTTATCTCCTTTCAATTACTTAATTCACAAATCCAAACTAATTACTTCTTCTTGTTCAATCTCAACTTTCAATTTATCACAAAATTACAACTTCGCCCATTATCACTTTTCTAATCTCTTCGCCACAGTTTAAAAACTACTGCCCCCTTTTGATCGCCATCTGTCCTTATATAGCAGAAGTTTCTGATAGCCAGAAACTTCTAGCAAATTCTTCGACCACTGGAACAAGAGAAATTCCAAGATGACAATCATTCTTGCAGTTATGATTCCCTCTCATCCGTGATATTATCCGTCTCTTTCGTAGACATGAACTGTGGAAACCGCAGACACGAACTTCGAACCAAAATTCTGCCAGAATGAAAAGACACTTCGGAATTTGTTGCATCATACTTTTAGGGAGCGTAGTTATTATTATGCTACAATATATTAAGACAATATAATGATAGCAACAGAGGATTATGTGGAACATTATCGAATCCTTGCAGAGGTATTTAAAAGAATGGTACAGTATAAATTAGAGTTGAGAATAGATATGTGCAAGTTTTTGCACTTATCTATTCGCGGTATACGGTTACAGGAAAGGGCATATAGGCTGATGAGAGAGGTATTCAAGCAATAAACAAATTTCCAATACCACAAAAGCCACATTCAATCCGAAGTTTTTTAGGATTATGCTCCTATCTCCGTAGGTTCGTCAGAGATTTTTAAACTACTTCTAAGTCATTATATGATTTAATCGAAAAAGATAGGGAATTTCAGTTTGGGTCGATCTACTTGAGCTACTTAAAGAAAAGCTTTTGGAAGGGCCAATGCTAGGTCTAAATGATCCGGGAGATGATATTATGATGATATATATATTACCGTTTCGAGTTCGAGGCGTTAGCAGTAATAAGTGCTCTGCATTGGTTTTGTATATGTATCTACAGGGCCAATGGTGTAAGATAGTTACTGACTGTAATTCACTACCGATGACTTTGAATAAAAAAGAGTAGCCAAGTGGGCGCTAGAATTGCAATATTACGATTAAGTGTTAGACGAATGCAACACGTCGACGGTTCAAGTCGGTCTACCAACATATTGGTGCTAGAAATTAATACATGTAAGGAGAATTTAGTGATTTGCCAGGGCAAAGATAAACAAATTGATTGCACTTTGAGAGAGATTAGAAAAGTCGGAACACCCTTGGTATGAGATGCGAAATGGTATAGTCTATAGAAGGAGAAGTGATGGAATAATTATGTTTTGCATGCCAGAAAGTATGGAGCGTCATATAATGTACAAATATCACGACGAGGTTGGACATCTCGGCATAGATAAAGTAGTTAAACTGATTCCAGAGAGCTGTTGGATTCCGAAACTAAAGAAATCATATTAGTAATTGTCTGAAGTGCATCGTATACTCTTATAATCAAGGCAAAGAGGAAGGGTTCCTCCATAATATACCTAAATGCAATACCCATTTCGAAGTAGTGGATATGGATCATTACGGACCCATTGATCATTGGAGGATGGCAAAGAAACACAAATTGGTAGTAGTTGATGTTTGCACGAAATTTGTACGACTGTATCCAACCAAAACCACCAACACAAAGGAGGTGATTCTGGCGCTGACAGATTACTTCAGGTCTTATAGCCGCCCCAGGTACATTGTGTCAGATAAGGGAAGCTCATTCACGTCCAATTTTTAATTTTTTTTTTTTTTTTTGTTGTTTTTTTATAATTTGCGCGCACCAAAGAGGTTATGAATACTCTTATACTATTACAGGACACTGGCGTTTGTGGGGGAGAAAGAGAGAAAGAAAGATTTAGTGTAGTGGTTTGAAACTTAGATGGTATTAACTTTCTGTAAACTCCAAAGGTAGCGTCCAGATAACTGAGCTTGTTTGTTTTGCTTTTGTCGTTGCTCATGATTCACAGTATTTTTTTCCATCCTCCTGATGTCATCATTACTCACGTCCAATGATTTTAGTGAGTTTATAAAAAGAATAATATGTAGCAGCCGCAAGCGAATGGCCAAGTTGAAAGGATAAATAGAAGTATAGGACCAATGATAGCAGTTTTTTTATATATAATTTGCGCGCCAAAAGGAATATGAAAACCATCATACTGTTAAAGGGCACGGGCGTTTAGGAAAATGGGGAAGAGGTTCCTCTTCCGAGGAGAAGCCTGTGCACGTTGGCTTTAAATGTTAGAAGGTTGTAGTGATGGGGAAACACAGAGCCTGGTAGATCATTCCACATTCCTGTCGTTCGGCTTATAAATGAATCCCTATATTTGACAGTACGACTGAAGTTTGGCATTAGGGTGAACTGATGTGCATTCGAAGCATGTCGCGTATTGCGGGTGAAATTTTGAAGGAGAGGAATGCAACTGGCTATTTCGCTGGAGCATTTTTTTAAAATAGGGAGAAACCTGAGATATTTCTCCGATGTTCAAGTGAATGTATGGAATTCACAATGTCTCTACCACCTATAAGTTTTAGCACGCGATTCTGTACACTATCTAGAATGTGCAGAACGGTCTTGGGTGCACCAGACCAGATATGGGCGTTAGTTAAACCAGAAGAGTGTATACATTGGGACCAGACAATAGAATTTATAGAGCAAACACTCAACAACATGGTACGTCGAACGATAGATGAGCACTTAAGTGTTATGTTGTTTGCTGACGGTCAAAAGGCAAATGATAGATGCGAAAGTGCCTGATAAATACTAAATGAGTTAAAGGTCAAAAGGACCTTAAAAATGTACGGAAAAAGGCATAGAATCAGTTGCAAGCATATAACAAACGTTACGTGGATGAAAAACGACGAAAACCAACTAAATACAAAGAGGGTGACTATGTGATAGTGAGAAACTTCGACCCTGGTACGTCTAAAAAATTGATTCCTAAGTTTAGGGAACCCTATCAGATTACAAAGATTTTGGGAAATGATCGATATATAGGCCGGGATGTAGATAATTTTCAACAGTCGGGAATATGCGGCCTTGGATAATAGGAATCAAAGTGCCAAATTTTAAAGGCACATTTAAAAAAAAAATAAAAAAATAAGATGAGGGGATCTCACTGGTCAGGATGGCCGAGTTGTAGCAATAAGTATACCTAATTAATTTAGAGTATTTTTTTTTTTTTTTTATAATCTGCGCGCGATGAAGGGGATATGAATACCCTTAAACTGTGTCAGTTCACGGGCGTCAGGGAAAAAGGGGAAGAGGAACAGAGGAGGAGCCTATGCACGTTGGCTTTGAATGTTTGAAGGTTGTAGTGATGGGGAAATACAGAGCTTGGTACATCATTCCACATTCGTGTTGTTCGGCTTATAAATGAATCCCTATATTTGACAGTACGCCCGAAGTTTGGCTTTAGGGTAAACTGATGTGCATTCGAAGCATGTCGCGTATTGCGGGTGAAATTTTGAAGGAGAGGAATGCAACTGGCTATTTCGCTGGAGCATTCATTATAAAAAAAACGGTAAAACAGGGAGAGACAGGAGACATTTCTCCGATGTTCTAGTGAATGAATGGAATTCACAATGTCTCTATCACCTATAAGTTTTAAAGCGCGATTCTGTACCCTATCAAGAATGCGCAGAATGGTCTTGGGTGCACCAGACCAGATATGGGCGTTATATTCCAGCTTAGGGCGGATGAATGCCTTATAAATTGAGGCCAGATCAGACGGGGTAAAATATTTCTTGCACCGTTTAAGGAATCCTAGACAATTTGCAGCATTTTTGGCGACCTCGAATATGTGATCATTCCATCGAAGATGGTTATTAATACACATACCGAGAATGGCAAGTGTTTCGGTTTCAATGATGCAAGTACCATCCATGGACAATGGTTGAGGGTTGGTTTCGCTTGAGAGACAGAAGACAGCATTGTGTTTTGGAAGCATTAAATTCCACTCTGTTGGTTGAACCCCATTTAATTATGCTGTCCAGGTCGGAAGAGCAAGAACGTGAGTTAGGAAATGAATATGAAAAACTGAGGGTACTGTCAACAGCGAAGGAATGGATTGGATTAGAAGTTGCAGACAAGAGATCATTTATAAAAATAAGAAAGAGAGTCGGAGACAAAACAGAGCCTTGGGGAACACCAGCATTTATTTGGTGAATTGCAGACTTGAAGCCGTCCAAAACAACTTGTATTGAACGCTTCGAAAGGTGATTTCTAATCCATTGAAGAAGAGACTCATCGACGCCATGTGCACGCATTTTCGACAAAAGAGCCCGATACCAAACTCTGTCAAATGCCTTTGAAATATCAAGCGCAACCATCTTGGTTTCACGGAAGTGATGTAGAGATCGGTTCCACTTCTCGGTGAGATATGCCATCAAATCCAGTGGATCTGTTGCTACGAAAACCATACAGCCGGTCATTAAGGAGTTTTCGTGAATCGAGATATTACATAAGCTGACGATTTATCAGCGTTTCCAAGTCATCGGAAAGAGGAAACGTAAGTGCAATGGGTCGGTAAATGGACGGGCTGGGCAAATGCTGTTTCCCATCTACTCGGAAAGGGCCCTGAAAAGTAGGATAGACAGAAAAGCTTACGCAGAGGTGTTGCCAGCGTAGAAGAACACCTCTTCAAAACTATGGGGGGAATACCATCTGGACCAGCGGATTTGTATATGTTAAGACATTTGAGTACTCCTGCAACTGTACAAGTGCGAAAGTGGACTTGTCCCATGGAAAATTTGGTCATGTAAGAATTTTACACGTCGAATAGGGGCATTGCAGTCTTTTCTGACTTGTTTAAACTTCTTTCGGTTTTCCTCAGATTTGTTGGCTTTATAAGACCCAAAGCTTACTTCTTTCAACCTGATAGCCTCTTTACAGCTCTGGTCAAACCACGAGATTGCCTTAGGTTTAATGCTCTTTATTCTTTTAGGAATAAAGTCATTCATACCTAAGAGTATAGTGTTAGTGATCATATCAGCAGCGGCATCCACGTCGCTATCGAGGAAGCATAGCGACCAGTTAAAACTCCTAAAGAAGCTATTGAGTCCGCTCCAGTTGGCTTTCTCATATTGCCATACTTTTCTTTTAGGAGTTTTTCTTTTAACTATGTGGTCAGAGTACGAGAATTTAGCTGATACGATATTATAGTCAGACCGACCTTGAGGTGCTAGAACATCAATGGTGTACTTATCAGGGTGCGAAGTGAGAAACAAGTCCAAAGTGTTGGCGGAATGACTTTCAATATCCTGTATACGTGTAGGCTCATTTACAAGCTGAGTCAAATTGTTTACCTCAGCGAAAAGTTCAACATACGTTCCTTCGGGTGTTGTCTAGCCAGAATGTTGAAGCCAAATTGTGTATATTGAAATCGCCCGCAATGACGATTTCAGTATGAGGGTACAAGGAGACAATTCGAGTGATGGAATCGGACAGCGCATCAAATTCGTCAAAAGTTGAGTTGCTGTCCGCACTAGGGCTTCTGTAAATAAAGCAGTAGTGAACTATTTGCTTACGGACGGTGAATTTTAGCCATTTCAAATTAAAGTCCGGGTTGGAACAGTGGCCATACTGTGGTGGAACTTGGTAAACAATATCACTACGGACGTAAATGGCGAGGCCACGGTGGGGAAAGAATAATGACACTAAGTTATATCCAGGCAGTTTCAAATCGGAAGATTCTTCAACTACATGTGTTTCGCTTAGTGCCAAAACAGCTGGTTTATGGGAATGGGCGTGGGCGGACACATCGAAGAAATTCATTCGAAGCCCACGAATGTTGGTTAAATCAACCCTAAATGCCCTCATCACTACACAATAGAAACACAAAAAGACACAATTCTGACGTAACTAAGCGAAGCTGTGAAGTGAAGATCCAATGAATAGTTTTCCAAAACAAACGACGATAATCAGCTAAGGTCCGCTATTCGGATAAACATTCACAGTCTGCTATGCATCAAATGTTACACTCTCTCAGTCATCGCAACTGGAAGTATGTACATACTCGTACATAGCACGTACTCCAATTGCGATAACAAAGCAGCGCAACAGCGGGAGGTGAAAGATGGGAAGCACGGGCACTGAATTATTTTTTATTTTTTCCACTGCACTTTATGTCACTGGTTTTTCATTTATTTATTTTTCCACTACACCAATGCAATTTGACGCTCGCGAACAGTTATGGTTTGTCGATGGAATTACTTTTTTTTTTTTTTTTTTCTTAATATTCTTTTTCTTTTTTGCGATCTTATTCTACGTACGCGCACGACGACAGGCAGCAGGCTCTCTGTATGTGTAGGTACTGTCACTCTCTCACTTATAGGTCGGTTGTCTTAATATTTATTATTCTCTTAGCTTTAAGTTTCACCATACATTGTATTTATTATTCTCTAGCTCTGAGTTTCACCAAACAGCGCATTCTGCTAGCATTATGTTCAACACACTGCAACAGGGCCAGAAAAATAAAAACAGTAAACACAGCAGGACGTGTTTCTTTTAATCGCTACGTACATGTTTAACAAGCTACAGAACCAAACTCAAACAAATTTTTTTTTTTTTGGTTTTTGGTTTAATTTTT
Source organism: Pocota personata (assembly GCA_963082735.1). Taxonomy (NCBI): domain Eukaryota; kingdom Metazoa; phylum Arthropoda; class Insecta; order Diptera; family Syrphidae; genus Pocota; species Pocota personata. The sequence continues at coordinate 101,234,456 of OY720429.1, read as the reverse complement.
GTATTCGAAATTTGGTTAATTATACAAAGTAGAATCCAAAATTCAAAGTAACGTTGGACATTTCTACGACCCTTTGTGCGGTTCTCCTCCTGAGTATCTTCGTATTTCTAATCGAATGAATTTGCAATATGGAGTTAATTTTTTTTTTTTAACCTAATATCCTGGGCCACAACATGTAGCCAATGTGTTTGTTACACTCACATTTCTCACGTATAGTTAAATATGCGAATGTAGATTGATTAAACACTTTTGGGGATTTTCATTTATCACTACTAAATTACGATTGCTTAGATCATTGCCTTATTAATGAAAATACATTTAATAAAACGTATTCCCGCTTAACAGGGTTAATGGCCAGGAATAGTTTATCGACTTGAGCATAGTAATAAATATTTTCCTTCAATACTAATATCATTATATTGGTGTAAGTCTACATTCATTTATTTATTTATTTATTTATGCTTAGTATTAGCTATAAAGTTAAAGCTAAATTAAGCCAAAAAAAACTTAAAGCTAAATTAAAAACTAAACTGAAAAAAAAAACAAGGAGAAGAGGGATAGGAGGTGGTATTAAAAAGAGCTTTTCGAAGTGTAAATTTGCTGCACTGAAAATCGAAGGACCTAGCACCATTGGCCATACGCAGCAATCTAGATATAGGCTCGTTATTGCTATAGTTGGTGCAGTGAAAGATAAGGCGGAAAAGGAGTACAAATCTCAGATTACGAGGGTTGGTGTTAAGGGATATCATTTGTAGAAAGACAAGGATGTAGATGTACAAAGCGTCGTTTTATAAATTACGGCTTTTATTCATTTTGAACCGCTTGGACCAAAATGGATGAATCTGCGTTGAACGGCCTCAATTCGAAGGGTGGGTATCGTGATAGGGCGACCAAACTTGGCTAACACATTCAAGGATTGGTCTAACAAATGTGAAAGGAGAGTTTTCGTGATATAAGGGTTGGAAAATTCCTTAGACCAGCGTTTCACAAAACCAAGTGCGGAGTTAACTCTACTAATAACGTTATCAACATGACAGCGAAAATTTAGTTCTCTATCAAAGATTATACACAAATCACACAATAAAGGGACGGAAGGGACAGGGTTGTCACAGATTAGATAGGATCTAGAGACTGGTGGAAGACGCTTACGAGTATATGTAAAGGCTTGGCATTTGCTGACATTGAGTTCAAGGAAATTTTTTCTGGCACCAGGTTGAAAAGTTCTTCAAATCAGCCTGAAGTGGACGAGAGTCAGCGGGGGATGAAATGTACCTGAAGATTTTCATGTCATCAGACAGACAAATAAGTGTTTTCGATGATACAGTCAACGTCGTTAATAGACAAAATGAAAATCAGAGGACCAAGATGGCTACCTCGAGGCACTCCGGATATGGCTATAAAGGGGGTGGACACAAAGCATCTAAAAAGGATTTCTATTGCCGTTCTTAAAGATGGTTTAAAAAGGATGATTCCGTGCGAGATCTTATCGAAGGCTGTACTGAAGTCGGTGGTAATTACATCGACTTCTTTGCCATCCTATAATGCGCACAGAGTGTTTGAAACGAATTCAGTTAAGTTTGTGGTTGCTGATCGTCCCTTAAGAAATCGATGTTGGTTTGGGGAGAATATAGATTTGCAATGAAAGAATATTGTACCATAAGCATGCATGTTTCTTTGGGAATTTTGATGATGAACTTGGTACTGTTTTGTTTTGGTGAAAGCTTGCAGATCCCGATCAGTGTGGCGAGTATTCCAAGACAGGAGAGGAGCGAGTAGGTGGTTACTCGATGTTTACTTTTCTCTGTTCGTAGTAGTCGGAGTTAGTTTGAATTGTTAATGTGAATATCCTTCATTTGTTAGGATAGTAATTCACTTACAGATAGATACAATTGCAAATTAAACAAAAAAAAAAAAAACTCAACAGTTATTTTATGTTATTGCGCTTTATTGATTCCTTGGCTGCGTTGGGAGGTCTGGCTCCGTTGACGATTAATACAAGAATCCCCCTACAGTCAACACCGCAGACTTATATATACTTTCGTATATAGCGTAACAACTCCGCTATCTTACCCTCGAGATCAGAGCTGCATCCTTCACTGGCGTTTTAGGGAACACCCTCTTCCAGGAGCATGCACCAGCGTTTCATCTTGTCGGACGCCATGATTGGTACTCAGCTTCCTTTGGTTCCGATGCATGTTGGAGATGTCTGCCACGTATCTGTCATTCGATAGCGTTTTTGTGACTATGTATGGACCGAATCATCTGTAGCTGCCGACTCGTTCTCGACTAGTACAAGGTCCCCCGGCTCATACTGCGTCGATGGCCTATGCTTTCCATCAAATGCCGCTTTCTGGCGCACCTATGTGTACAGTACGTTTTTCAGCGCTAGACTTTGCCATCTGTCCAATTCATGGGCCTCTACCCACGTCCGTTCAACCAGCTCCAGCAGTAGTTTGTCACCCATAATGCTCCTCGGAGTTTACGCAAATAGCAGCTCAGTGTTCAATCCTTATTGAACAGCTCGTAAACAGCTTGCACAATCACCCCACTTCACCGTCGAGCGCATACTTTTGAGAGCGGCCAGGATTGTTCGGTTGCATCTTTCGATTTGACCATTGCCCTCGGCGTCCTAACCGTGGTCTTGATGTGCTCTCCGTTCTCTTCACAAAAGTGCGTGAACATCCCCGAGGTGAATGCAGTCCCTCGGTCGGTACCTACCCTCTGGCAATCCGAAATAGCTCGCCACTTCGGTGAGTATGCCAAGAACACCCTTGCTGTTTGTTGTCTTTACAGCGTACATGGCGTACTTCGTGAAGTTATCTATTAGCGCAAGTACCTACCTTGCGCCGCCCTTTCCCTTAGTAAAAGGCCCGAGATGGTCCAGATGCACAGCATCGAATGGAACAGGAAAGCGTTCAATGCTATGCAGCTTCCCCTCCCGACCTGCCGCCTCTCCTCTTGGCGTAGGCGCATTTAGTCCAGGAATTGATGTAGTATCTTCTGAAGCCTTTCATTTTCGGGAACCAAAAAATCTTCCTAATCCTCTCAAGCGTCTTCTCATCGGCCAGATGTCCGACATCATCGTAGTTCAGTTTGAGGATCATCCACCTTATAGCCCTTGGTACTACCCATCTCTCGGCCTCATCCACTTTCCTAAATAGTTGATGCCCTCGTACAACATGGTCCTGTTGTAGTTGCTTTTTTGCCGACGTTATATCGGCTGCCTTCAAGGTGGCGATAATGTCCTGCAACTTCTGGTCTTACCACTGCATGGTTGCCACCCAATCCTCATCAGATATGTGGACATTTAAGATGAGCGCTGATGTCTCCTCTACCGGATGCACCATTTCCACCGGTTGTCGACTTAAAGCATCCACATGTGCGGTCATCTTCCCAGGCTAATGGACATCGGCCTACATAGGGGTGCCGCTTCGCCTTGCTGCTGGTTGCTACCATTGCGTCACAGTCAGTGGCGGCCTAAAAACGCCTGCCTAATAGATACACCCTGAAGCGATTCAGGCTTTACACTATAGACAGGACTTCAAGCTCATACGAGTGGTACTTATTCTTATCTGTGGACAGCTTTCGGCTATAAAATGCCACTGGTCATAGTGAGTTACCTTCGGTTCCTCTCTGCAGGAGAATTCCAGCCAGGCCGAGCGATAGCGCATCAGTAGTTGTGGACGGGAGGATTAGTGAGTGTCTAGAAGATTAGTGAGTGTCTAGAAGATTAGTGAGTGTCTAGAAGATTAGTGAGTGCCACCTTCAGCTTTTGGATCTGCCCTTCCTGCCGTTCTGTTCATTCATATGTGGGTTCTACTTTGGTGTGATACATCAACGGTGTTGCCCAGTATGAGTATTTTTCGCGAACTTGCGGGGGAATCCCGTGAGCCCCAGAAACTCCCTTCAGACTTCCAGGAATCGCTCCAGTTTCTGTAGGCCTTCTCCACTGATCGACTTGGGAGGACTCCGTCGTCCAAGAAAACGCAGTGTTTTCTCCTCTCAGACGGGACTTGAGGATGAATGCCCAAATGGCGTTCGGTTGAACTCATACTATCTGTCGTCAGTAGCGAATGCCGTAAACTTCCCGCAACTTTCCTTCACGAAAATCTGGTGGTACCCTATTGCTAAATCCAATGTCGAGATAAAATGTGTTTCCAGTTAACTTCCTTTTTCACGGTCACCTTGTTCAATGCCCGGTAGTCAATACAAAAATTATCGTTGCCGTCCTTCTTTTTGGTCAACGTAGCTGGTGCACAATAGTCCAAACATGATGGCCTTCTCACTCCCTGCTTCAACATCTTGACATACTCCGTCTGGTCTTCCTTCAAAAGTAGCTGCGTGGGCCTTTCAGGTCTCCTTACTGCAGGAGTGTCTCTCGCAGCGCACTATGCCTGGTATCCTTAGCATCAACCTCAGTTATGGATGTCGCTGTTCACCTGCCTCTTGGCTTGAGGCAAGCAGCTCCTCTTCTGATGAGGTGCTGATTATGTATATTTTTTTCTTGTATTATTTTTGTATTCTTGACGTACTCCGTCTGGTTTTCCTTCAAAAATAGCTGCGTGGGCCTAGACATACAAGGAGCTTTCAACAACATCCATACCAAAGCTATTCAATAGTCTCTCACCAAGTTAGGTAGTTAGTAGAGTCTTTCCTTAGGCATTGGATAATATCCATGCTAAATAATGGAATAGTCAAAGCAACACTAAGTTGCATCAGTACAACTAAGATCGTAAATAGAGGAACCCCACAGGTGGTGTTATCTCCCCCTTGCTATGGATAATGGCGATCGATAAAATCTTGGTGCGATTTGAAAAGGAGGGAATTAAGGTGGTTGCGTAGGCGGATGATGTGGTTTTACTAGGGTCAGGGAAGTTCCTCTCCACGATAAGTCAAATCATGGAAAGTGCTCTGGATAATTTACACTCTTGAGCTACTATAACAAAGCTACAGGAACTCACTCCCCCAAAACTTGACGGTCAACCATTCTCACTATGTTCCAGTGCAAAATTCCTAGGCACGATTCTAGATCCGAAAGTTAGTTGGAAACTTAGCATAGAGCAGCGGGCTAAGAAAGCAAGTGTGGCTTTCTATGCCTGCGGCCGAACATTCGGTAAAAAATGGGGTCTCCGGCCAAAGATGACCCTATGGATGTACACAAATCCTTCCGACTCCAAGTCTCTGCTGGTGTCTTTCAAGCGGAGCCTCTCGCGATTCGGGAGGCTTGCCGCATGCTAAAAAATCTCCCAACGTCCGCCCTAAATAGTTCTCTTTTCTGGTAGCCAAGGCGCAATCAAGGCCATTGATTCCGTTACCAGATCCTCAAAACTGGTAGAGCAATTCCATTCTGGAATTACCCTTATTTGGATCCTAGGACACAGTAATTATGAGAGTAACGAGCGAGCAGACGAGCTGGCCAGACGAGGGTCAGCTCTTAACGGCTCGCTAGCGGAAAAAGTCAATATTCCGCTAGGAGTCGTTAAGGGCAATTTACATCTTGACTACCTCCAGCTAGCCAATCTCGGGTGGATCAACCTTACCAGTTGTGCCATATCAAGAAAGACATGGCCCAGCTTCGACAGACTTAAATCAGACGAGCTACTAGGCAGATCAGGGCCTGATACTGCCAGAATTGTAGCCATTATTACAGGCCACTGGCCTATAGGGGACTACGCGGCCAAGCTTGGCATTCCTCACAACACTTTCTGTCGCAGCTGCAAAGACAGCAACGAAAGGGAAACCCTTTTCCACTTTCTTTGCAGTTGTCCTGCCCCAGCGAGGACTAGACAACGTACGTTAGGTAAACCTTTCTTTGACGATTTCAGAGAGATAGCTTCTAAACTGATTGGAGAACTAATCCTTTTTCTGAACTCCACGGGCTGGGTTTAGTTATATCCTCCTATCTCCAATAACACGTTCAAACAAATAGGGTACACGAGTTTTGTGGTATCAAAACGGCGCACTTAGCGCTAATTGGGTTCTTTTTCGAACCACCATTTTACTTACCTACCTACTTGGGAACTCGATCGACTTGCCAAGGTTCATCGACTTCGTAACTGGGCACGAGACGGGAGGCCGTTGACTCTAGCATTGTTGCGCTGCGGTGTTTGGTAGGATTTTGGATTGACGATAGCACAGTCACTTGTGTAGAAAAGTTAGCAGATTTGATCCTAGGATTGTAGACGTTCTGGTCTTAGGGATTTATCCAAATGGCAGACAGAGCTCCGTGACGAGTTAAAGAAGCGGGGTTTGGAACAGACAGGTCTAAAGGAGGACCTGTTTGCAAGGCTCATCAAGGCAACAGATCCTGTGGCATCCGGTGAGAAAGATCCGAAGGCAAAGGCGCCTACTAAGGCGGATGAACTCCAGCTGCTGCGGAAAGAATTACGGCGCTTAAGGGAAAAGTTCGCCGAACTTGCGACGACGTACTCAGGGGTTGCTGCGATCAACAAGCAGTGTGTTGACAACGGAGTCGGAGAAATTGTGAAGGTGCCTCCACGAGAGCAAGTAGAAGCAGTGGCTGATGAAGTAGCCAGGGGAAGGTGTTGCCCGCGCGATTTGCATACTGTGAGAGATTTTGCGGAGATGACACCGGTGTTTGTTTCCAAGGCGAATGCTTCGCTATCCTCCGAAGCATGGAAGAGAAAGGTTTTAGACACACAGAGAGTCTATGCACTCGATGAGAAGCTAGTGCTGATGTCTGCGACTACGATGCTAGTTGGAGCGGCAAAATTGTAGAGCTAAAGTGCAACAGCAGAATCTCTGGAGGAATTCTTCTCGGGCCTGTGTCATAACTTTCTGACTTTGGTTGATGAAGCAGACTTCAACGACAGACTGCGAAAGCGGAGGCAAGGTCCTGGGAAGCACATCAAGGAGTATATCTTCGAGATGAAGGTGACAGGGTCCGTTTGGTCGTTGGACTGAGGACCAACGGACGCCGGGTGGCAGAAAGGCATCGACTGAGAGGTTTAGAGCAGGCAAGGTCGGTTGAGTAGTCAATGTTACGCTGCAGTGAGCTAAGAGACTGTCCACTGGCAAACACCCGAGCTGAGGGCGCTGCGAGAAACACTCCTGCAGTAAGGAGACCTGAAAGGCCCACGCAGCCACTTTTGAAGGAAGACCAGACGGAGTATGTCAAGGATGCCACAGTGAACGGTTGCCAAGTTAAAGCTTTCATTGACTTAGGAAGTGACTGTGTCACCTTACGTCATACAATTGTCGAGGACCGGAGGCGCTTAGGTAAGCTCGGAGGAGGAGCCTGCCAGACAATTGGACGAGTCTATGCTGAGGTAACCGTCGACAAGCTCATCTCCTGGTACGAAGTCCTGATCGTACCGAACGAGAGCCAACCATATGAGAAGCTGATCGGACGTAAGCTGTTGGACGAACCCCAGGTCAAATTGGTGAAGTCGTTCAATTGTCCCTCCATTACGGACTGCATAGCAGAGACAGCAGAGCACTGATAATATCGAAAGGGGTTCCTGGAGGCGGTGTGAGGAGCAAGCTGGCCTGGGGCGATCTTGATGTCGGGACGCTAGAGGAAGGAAATTAGTGAAAACTCGAGAAGCTTGTTAACGGGTTCCGGGACTGCTTCGTTAAGGTCTCAGAGAACTGGGAGTTTTCTGCTTTGGTGAATGCTCTATCGAGTTGTCAACGAGAGTGCCGGTTTGTGTTCAGCCATACAAAATTCCGCTTGCAAAGATGGAGGTAATCAAAGAGGTGGTGCCCCAGATGTTGAAGCAGGGAGTGAGAAGGCCATCATGTTTGGACTATTGTGCACCAGCTACGTTGACCAAAAGGAAGGACGGCAACGATAGTTTTTGTATTGACTACCGGGCATTGAACAAGGTGACCGTGAAAAAGGAAGTTAACTGGAAACATATATTTCTCGACATTGGATCTAGCATCAGGGTACCACCAGATTTTCGTGGAGGAAAGCTGCAGGAAGTTTACGGCATTCGCTACTGACGACGGATTGTATGAGTTTAACCGAACGCCACTTCGGTATTCATCCTCAAGTCCCGTCTGAGAAAAGGAGACACTGCGGTTTGCTTGGACGACATAGTCCTCCCAAGTCGATCAGTGGATGAAGGTCTACAGAAACTGGAGCGATTCCTGGAAGTCTTAAGGGAGTTTCTGGGGCTCACGGGATTTTTCCGCAAGTTCGTGAAAAATTACGCATACTGGGCAACACCGTTGACGAATATCACTACGACCAGTGATATTTTATAGCCGAAAGCTGTCCACAGATGAGAAAGAGTACCACTCGTATGAGCTTGAAGTCCTGGCTATAGTGTAAAGCCTTAACCGCTTCAGGGTGTATCTACTAGGCAGGCGTTTTTAGGGAACACGTCTTTTGAGAGGCTTCAGAAGAAACTACATCAAGTCCTGCACTGAATGCGCCTACGCCAAGGGGAGAGGCGGCAGGTCGGGAGGTGGAGCTGCATAGCATTGAACGCGTTCCTGTCCCATTCGATACTGTGCATCTGTACCATCTCGGGCTTTTCACTAAGGGAAAGGGCGGCGCAAGGCGCTAATAGATAACTTCACGAAGTACGCCATTCTGCGAGCTGTAAAGACAACAAACAGCAAGGGTGTTCTTGGCATACTCACCGAAGTGGCGAGTTATTTCAGATTGTCCAGAAGGGTAGTTACCGACCGAGGAACTGCATTCACCTCGGGGATGTTATTTGCGTACACTCGGAGGATCATTATGAGTGGCAAACTACTGCTGGAGCTGTTTGAAGGGACGTGGGTAGAGGCCCATGAAATGGAAAGACGGCGAAGTCTAGCGCTGGAAAATATACAGCACACACAGGTGCGTCAGAAAGCGGCATTTATTGGAAAGCATAGGCCATCGACACAGTATGATCCGGGGGACCTTTTACTAACCGAGGACGAGCCGGCAGCTACAGATGATTCGGTCCATACGTAGTCACAAAAACGCTATCGAATGACAGATACGAGGTAGACATCTCCAACATGCATCGGAACCAAAGGAATCCTATTTTAAAAAACGGCAAAAGAAATCCTTTTTAGATGCTTTGTATCCACCCCCTTTATAGCCATATCCGGAGTGCCTCAAGGTAGCCATCTTGGTCCTTTAATTTTCATTTTGTCTATTAACGACGTTGACTGTATCATCGAAAACACTTATTTGTCTGTCAGAAGGCATGAAAATCATCAGGCACATTTCATCCCCCTCTGACTCTCGTCCACTTCAGGCTGATTTGAAGAACTTTTCAACCTGGTGAAAAAAAAAAATTTCCTTGAACTCAATGTCAGCAAATACCAAGCCATTACATATACTCGCAAGCGTCTTCCACCAGTCTCTAGATCCTATCTAATCTGTGACAACCCTGTCCCTTCCGTCCCTTTATAACGTTAATAATAGCGCTAACTCCGTTATTAGTAGAGCTAACTCCGCACTTGGTTTTATGAAACGCTGGTCTAAGGAATTCTCCAACCCTAATACTACGAAATCTCTCCTTTCACATTTGTTAGACCAATCCTTGAATGTGCTAGCCAAGTATGGTCGCCTTATCACGATACCCACCCTTCGAATTGAGGCCATTCAACGCAGATTCATCCATTTTGCTCCACGCGGTTCAAAATGAATAAAAGTTCAATCATTCGAAAAACGCTATAATTCATAAAACGCCTCTTTGTACATTGACATCCCTGTCCTTCTGCAAATGATATCCCTTAACACCAACCCTCGTAATCTGAGATTTGTACTCCTTTTCCGCCTTATCTTTCACTGCACCAACTATAGCAGTAACGAGCCTATATCTAGATTGCTGCGTATGGCCAATGGTGCAAGGCCCTTCGATTTTCAATGCAACAAATTTACACTTATTTTTCTTCAGTTTAGTTTTTAAGTTAGCTTTAAGATTTTTTGGCTTAATTTAGCTTTAACTTTATAGCTTGTACTAAGCTTAAATAAATAAATAAATAAATAAATGTAGACTTACACCAATATAAGTTAGTTAATTTAAAAAAAAAAAAAAAATAGCTCTATATTGCAAATTCAATCGATTAGAAATACGAAGATACTCAGGAGGTCACCCTTGAACCGCGCAAAAGGTCGTAGAAATGTCCAACGTTACATTGCATTTTGGTTTCTACTTTGTATAGTTAACCAAATTCCGAATACAAAAATAAAACCAAAAACAAAACAAAAATTTTTGAGTTTGCTTCTGTAGCTTGTTAAGTAAGAGAGTGACAGTACCTACACATACTCTCTAAATTAATTAGGTATACTTATTGCTACAACTTGGCCATCCTGACTAGTAAGATCCCCTGATCTTAATTTTTTATCTGCGGCACTAGATGAACTTCTCGCCGACTGGCTCATTGCACATATGTTTATCACCGCTTCTTCCATGGAGGAGAATTTGTATTCCTTATAATACCCTCCCCATCAGTTATATTTTTTGATTTAAGGTTTTCCGACAATTTTGTTTTTATATATATTTTCTTGTCACACCAAATCTAAAACAAAATAAATTTTCAGATATATTCATTTCAATCTGTCCTGGTACGTACCTTCTTCCATTCAAATGTTGTTTTCACTTGCGGTCCAACACTATTTACTTCTTTTTCCAGGTTTTTCCAAATTGTATTATGCTCCTCCTTACTCCGCCTAGTGAAGCCGTTGGCAATGTCTGGATATTACGCTGTATAACCGTATAACCATCGATCCAAACGGGACTAAAAATCACAAAAATCACTCGAAAAATTTTTCTTTAATAAAATACTCCCGAAAGCACAACTGGCAGCCCGCTGCGTTCTTTCAATTATATTAATGTCGTCGGCGTACGCGACGCGAGTAGTTGTAGTCTTTTGAAAGATCGTACCCCTGATGTTTGCTAGAAAATTTGGTACAATCCGTCCAAAAAAAAAGTTAAAGACATCACGTAACAGCGCGTCAGCTTGTCGTAATGATTTTCTGACATTAAAAGCTGGTGATGTTATTAATGATCTCGATGGAGCAGCGTGCATTCTCCGTCGTCATCAGATGGAAGAGTTTGCCAGTGATACCAAAACTAGGCATGGCTATGTATAGCTTGGCCTTATAGACACTCTCATAGGCGACTTTAAAATCTATGAAAAGGTGGTGAAAATCGATTTGGAGTTACTGGGTTTTTCCCAAGATCTTCTGCGATGTGAATATCTGATTTATGGTTTCCTGGCCTGAAACCACACTGGTTCGTCAGTAGTTGACCCAGTTTAGAGGGTCTATTTCCTTGATGATCCAGAAGTGATAAATGTGTTTGAAAAATGTTGACCCATGTGTGCAGGTGAAGGGTTAAAGATAAGCAGATAAGTAGCTTTCTTCTCTCGGTTATTATGGGCCGATTTCTTTCTCAAAAAGGATCTGTAGTCTGAACAAACCTAAGAATCAAATGAGAATTAAATAAAGTATAGCTTCTCAAGAATGCATTTTTACCTTTTGCCATTTTACTACATTCTTAAATGGAGAATCCAAAGAATTTAACTTTGTCTCTAAGGCCGCCGAATTTCTGAACAATTTCTGGGACATTCTTAGCATTTTTCATTTTTTTCATACATTCAACCACCGCCTTAAATTTTTCTCGGTTTCTAGTTCAATGCCTAGAAGAAAAATTATATTTTTATAACTTTCGAATAATATTTATGCATTTTTAACTTACATATTAATATTTTTCATGTTAAACAAAATAAATTACAAGGCGAATGGTCTTTCTTACAATTTGAGAGACTTTTAGAACGAATCTGATATGTCAAAACATGTACAAAGTACGGAATGTCTGCATTTTTAACAAAGGGCTCCTTTATTGACTTTCCAATGATATGAATCGAATGAAACTCCCATCCAAAATGGATCCGGCGGACTCCATTATCGACGTGACTGTACATAAAAGTGCGGAGTTTCGAGGTCTGAAAATGCTTAATGTAATACATTTTAATTTCAATTTCGTATCTGATCACGTCCATGGAAAAAAGTTATTTTGACTCAGTGTTCAGTGCGACTTTGTTTTGGCAACTATTTCAAATTACTCAACCTGCGAACACAATAGGAACAAGTACAAGTTTTGTTAATATCAACCTGTGAACACAATAGGGACAAGTACAAGTTTTGTTAAAATCTCAGTTTCAGCACCCCAATGTCCTGCGCACTAGTAAAGTGATATACACTGCAAAATAGCTACCGTTAAGTACTTACATTTTATTCCTTTCAACGGAGAAAAAAAAACAATTTTATCTGAATTATTTACTCAAAGCAAACACTTCAAATATTACTGCATTTAGAAACATAATTTTAAACCTTTTTGTAAACCAATATTCACATTTATTTTATATCTATTGAAAAAAAATTGTTGATTAAAAAGATAAATAATATATAATATAAAATAATTTTAGTAGCAATCAGCGTAGATAGTTTTTTCATTATTCCCCGATAGTATCATATCATCCAAAAGTGATGCCAAATTTTCGGAGTAATGAAACCAATTATTACGATTCTCAACCAATCTATCGAAATCGATATCTTTCAACCGATTAACAAATTCTCTTGGAGTAATAATAATGCATTTTTCCGGCTGCTTCGGCACGAATTTAAAATTATTCTCCGTCCCAACATTCATTTGCTTTTTGTAAGAATTAATAAGTAATTGAATATCGCTGGTAGAAACAATATCGTTAATTACATTACTTTTCATATTCTCGTAGTTTTGAGAGTTAGATTTGCTTTCAAAGGAAATCGATTCATCTTTACTGATCACATGAACCATGTTATCCAGTTTGCTGTTAGCATTAGAATTTTTAGCATCAAAACCGTCCTCATCCAGTGCTTTTTCGTAGTCGTACTTGTCTAGTTTTTCAAGTAGTTTCTTGATCACTCTTACAGCAACTTTTACAGCTTCCAAATCACAATCATCGTTAAGACATTTCAAAATCACGCCTAAGCAGCCAATTTGGGACAACTCATTTAATACTTTTTTGATTCTCAATATAATTTCCGACTCTGTTAATGTGACAATTTTTTTATTTTCCTTCGAAAACGTGACAGTAGGGAATGTACCATCAATCATCCCTTGGTTTATAAACTGTAGAAAAATCTCTATTTCCCAGAAATTAAGAGCGGCAACTTTTACTTCCCAGTACAAGTCGTGCACAGCACAGTGTCCCAACGTACTGTATAAAGTAAGACAATTTGGATTATTAATTCGACGACATACATACATTTGCGTAATGCACGTTATAGCTTCTTTCCGAACAATGCCTTCACTTTCATTACAAATAATCCAGAGTAAATAGTCCTAAAAGCAGTAAAAAAAAGTTTGTAATTTAATTTTAGCCCGCAAAAGAACCGAAAAGAGGATAAAGTTTAAATGAATAGAAAATATCTACAGCTATCATAAAGGAAAGTAAATATTGAAGGTTTACTGCACTGGGTAAGTGAAATTTTTGATGTAAGAAGAATATTGTGTTCCACATCCCCATGATGTAAACTTCAGAAAAATAAACAAGCACTTTGCTTTAAGGTGTGCCAAATGTCAGTGGTGAATCTGGTGATTTTCTAGTTTCGGAGATATGGCGCTTTAAAAAAGAACTGGGTTTTGAGGTATCCTAATTCAATTCTGTTAACTTGTCTTTACAAGTCTGCATCGGATTTCAATATTTGGGCATATTAGCTAAAACTAACAGACCCAAAAGACGGTACATATTTTATCGAGTCAGCTATTATACTTTCAAGTTGATCTTTTTTAGTTGGCGGCATATTTTTTCTAGGACATGTATACCTTATGGAACCAGCGTACAGGCCCACAGTGTCCATCAGTTCACCCCGGGGGGACAATACAACAGAGGGAGAACCCACATTAGATGATGCGGACAAAGGGACTTCAGGCAACTTGGCGTGAGAAGGTAACTAGCGAAAGACCGAGCTGCTGTAAGTATTAAGTATGCATTTGTCATCGTATCACATACATATGTATGTATGTGAATTTTTTTTTTGTGAGATATAGCTATATGTTACGAGTATTGTATATTCTTATTACTTTTTTTTAAGTAAACAAATTATAAGATTAATATTTACACAATGCAGCACTAGCTACCAGGGCTTTCAAATAACTTAAAATTTAAAGCGACTTTGGTAGTCTTTGGATTTGCTATACAAACTTATATACTACCTCCAAGACAAATTTGTTTTATAAGAAATCATTATAAAAAGATCTGATAGGGGAATATTACCTATAAGTTTTTCTGAAGTGCTCCTAATTTTACTACTTTCGTAGCATAGTTGAAAAAGTTGATACAATTGTACTTTTTGCGATACAATCGAGTTTTAAGAAATATGCATATTAATTTTCGTTACGTTTTCATTTTACGTTTGGAACGAAATTAATTAATTTAATTAATAATATGCACAATTACACTGGTCGACAAGACAGGTATCATGCTTTTCTACCGTAGAATTTTACCAAAATGCTTAACAGAATTTTTAAGTTTAAAATACAATATTATGCCTAATCAAATCTGTAAACTAATTTTTCTATAAGATACAACGCAATTATAAGCAAAATGCCTTTTTTTTTGATTTCAAAGATAATTTGATAACAATGGGAAAGGACTGGGTTGCACGTACTTGCTCCATATATGCTATTCGTCTGAAAATCATTAAGATTTTAAATTTAAGCGAAGTAGATCAGAAACAACAAACGTAAGTAACCCTTTCCTTTATAAAACGTGGCTTAAGCACCATACATATTCCGCAAGTCTGCGACCAAGAAATGCGTATTACTTTTATCGATGCAACTCATCCCGGAGCATCTCATGATGCACTTATTTGAAAAGTAAGTGAATTAAGAGAGTGGATGGAAGAAGAGTACGTCAGTGGTGAACGGAATTCCTAGCTTTTAGGTAAACACCTTAAAAACAAAAATTTATAAATTTTAATGACCTCAAGTATTTTATAAGGTGATGCTGGGTATTACTTAGAGCCTTGACTTATTACTCCCTTCAGAGGTTTTGAAGAGGAATCTCATGAAAGCAGATTTATTATTATTATTATTAAACTTTATTAACAAATAATAAATTATGTGCTAATAGTACAGATTTACAGCGCTGGCTACCAGGGCCTACGGCTATACATTTACAAATAATTTATAATTTATAATTTATTGATTAATTCTAATGAAGATACTAGGGCATAAACTATCTTGATATTGTGTATGGAAAGAAGAGAAAGGAGTTGGGATAGTTGGGAGTTGGGAAATAGACTATTTAATTTAGCTTGAACGGTGGTGCAATCATAAACGAGGTGTTGTATGGTAAGTGTTCGGGCGGAGTTGCAGAGGTGGCATTGTGGGCGGCTGTCTGGTGAAAAGATATCAATGGGTTAGCAGAGTGTGGCCTAACCTAAGCCGAGTAAAAACTTTTCGCATATTATTTGATATGTTTTGGGGGTAAAATGCTGCTGTCCCTTCCGGGTTTAAAGATTTATAGTAGTGGGTGTATGCAGACCATTCCACTTTTTGTTTTACTTGTGCATAGGCTTGGGATGAGTCTTTTTGTATCTCTTTTGTTAAGAACAAAGTGAGTGAGTAAAGGTACATTAATGGCATTCTTAGCTGCTGCGTCTGCGTCTTCGTTTCCTTTTATTCCCGCGTGTCCAGCGACCCATAGAAGTTTTATGTTTCCTTGGTATGGTACTTGATTAGTTTGTCCCGAATGGTTACAATAATCGGTGTTTTATTTTTGGTGTTAGTAATCGCTGTCAGGGTAGAGAGACTGTCTGTGCAAATTACTATTTTTTGTTTGCTTGGAGCTGGAAGCGCCTGTGGAATAGCTGTGGCTTCCGCAGAAAAGACAGATGCAAAGTCGGGTAGTAGGCCTTTGGATAGGGTATTACCATTCTCGTCCACGACCGCAAATGACACTCCGAAAGCTGTCTTCGATCCGTCCGTGAATATAAACCTCCAATTGTTGGATTTGTATGTTTCTAAAAACTTTAGGAATATCTGCTTGTAGACAACATCCGAAGTTGAGCTTTTGTTAAACGTTTTAAAGGTAAGGTTTATATTTCCACTATTTAATTCCCAGGGTGGAGAAGTTTTCAGGTTGCTAGGATGGTTCGGTAGTGCTATTCCAATAATTTTTCCTAACGCCACCAATTTTTGGATAGTTGACAGTAGTTTAGGTGACCGAAGTGTTGTGTGGAAGTTTGTGGCGGCTTTAAAGATCGTAAGATTTTGCGTTGCGGTAATATTCAATATTGCCATTGCAGTGGGGACTTCAACTCTGTGATAGATTCCAGGTAGGCCAGATTCAGCAATAATGTTTTTGATTGGTGTTGATCTAAGAGCTTTTAGACTGGATCTTATTGCAGCGTGGTAGAGTGGTTGAATTAGGCTGAGGGATGATCAGGAACACTTTCCATAGATGCTAAGTGCGTAGTCTATTTTAGGTAGGATGATTGAACGGGTTATTGTAACTAAACTATTGACATGACAGAAACTATTCTTAGAGCTTAAATATTTGATAATATTGACCCTGGTAGATAATTTTTGTTTTAAATTGGCACAATGATCCCTAAAAGTAAATCGTTTATCAACGGTAATACCAAGAATAGATAAATTATCAACGTTTCTTATACTACTATTATGTGCATTAACAATATTTTTTGTGCAACTAGTTTTTCTACATATATGTAATATTTTGCATTTTTCAAACGAAATTTTTGGCACCTGAAGATTTGCCCCAGGTATTTATGTCCGCTATAAGAAAGTCGATTTAATATAGCACATAAACGCTGTGGGGGTATAATTGAAAGAACAAATGGAGTTCTAAAAAGCAGGTGGAGGTGGCTCTAGATCACTTTACTATCTTCCTGATAAAGTAACCAAAATAGTGTTAGGTGCAAATGCACAATATTTGCATTCACTATAAAGCAGATATTTCAACGGAGAATCGACGCAAGTAAAAACCGATATAACTTTAAAATCGTAGATGTAAGAAAATTAAATTAACCAAATTAAAAACAAATATTCTTTTTTAAACATTATACTCGAGACATAGGCTAGTAATTTATGGATTGGCATTTAAATACAAAATTATAGAATAATAAATCTAGGCCAGTCGTCAGGAATTTAAATTCGAAAATAATTCCTACAAAACTGAAAATGGTCTCCATTGTATTAAGATGTGTGACGTTTAAAATCGAGAAATGTTCAACCACTGTAAATTCTTAATCTTCGTGCATAAAAACTAACGATTTTTACCTATTTCACTCGGCGTTCAAGTTTGTTTACAGTGATGAATATCAGTTTCTTGTAAGTTGTGCGATTATAAAGATGTCGAGTGAAGAAGAGAAGCAAAGAATTGTAATTTTGCACAAATACTTGGAAAATCCAGAAAATCGGGAATTCACCTCTATACGCGGTTATAAATCGGTACAAAACTGCTCTCACAGTTCAGAGAAAGAAAGGTTCGGGACGGAAATCTGGACCTTTGGACTCCACCCTTCAAAAGGACATTGAAAGGACCTTTAAGCACAGTCCCAATATTTCCGTCCAAGCTGCAGTAAAAAAATGTTCGACTAGTACGGCTACCATTCAATGAGCAAAAGTTCGAGCCAGCTTGTCTTCCTTTAAAGTTAAAAAGGTTCCAGATCGTGATGAGGTTAAGCAGAAACTCGCGAGGATGCGAGCACGGCGTCTATATGAACAATTGTTAACGAAATTTATTTGCTGCATTATGGATGACGAAATGTACTGCGTCGCAGATTTTGGACAAATACCAGGTAACGAGTATTACGTCGCACCATTTGTGGTGAAGCAAATTCCTCATTTGGCAGGCTATCTGTTCATGTGGTAGAAGAAGCGAAGAGTTTATAAAGCACGGTACAATAAATGCTGATATCTACATTAAAGAGTGTTTACAAAAGAGGCTATTAAAGCTTATTCAAGCTCATGAAGAGACTGTATTGTTTTGGCCTGATTTGGCGACCCACTATTAAAAAAAAAAACTCTGGAATTTTTCGAACAAAATGATGTCACTATAGTACCGAAAGATGCCAACCCCCCCAATTGTCGGGAACTGCGTCCAATAGAGAGATTTTGGGCTCTAATTAAAGCCAAATTAAAGAAAAAAAGCTGCACTTGGAAACCCAACAAATTTGTCGACGAAAATGGCGGCAAGTTGTGAAGACGTTCACTGACGAAGATGTGCAAAGACTCATGTGTAGTGTCAAAACTAAAGTTCTCGAATTTTGTCGAGGAGAAGAATAACTGAAAATATTATATGCAATATTTAATATAACATATATATGTATATTGTATAATAAAACTAAACCGCTCAAAATTTATATTTAAGTCGTTAATTTTTAAATGTTTCATTTCCCGATTTTAAACGTCACACATCTTATTATAGGTCCGTAAACAGCATATCAACTTTTCTTTTTTCTGCGAGGTGTTCGGCACCAGCCTGAAAAAAAGCCTTTTTTTCGAGAAAAACTAGTTAAACTTATATTGTAGACACATAAGTGTTAAGTACGTTATTGCCCAGAATATTGTTTTTTTTTTTCAAAAAAGGACCTTTTTTAAATTTTTTTTTTTTAAGGAACTGCTCCGTTCCTATAATTCCTTAAAGTTGAATACTTGACAGAAAGCTGTACATAATGAACGGATTGGTAAGGTAAGGGCTACATATAATCGCAAGAGATTGATAAGAAGATTAAATTGGTTTTGGGAACCGACACCAAATGTTCACACAAAACGCGTGAAAGAGAATAATTGCGAACATACGAGTATACTATTGTTCAAATATCTATTATGATCGCATTATCTCCACTTCACACAATTGTTCTTTTCCATATAAGAAATGGCAACTGCTAACTTATTACAATGTAGCTGCAATGGAAATGGACTGAACAGCAGATAATAATGTAAATAAAAGACAAGTAAATTTAAATAAAGTGTACAATTGGGTCGTAACATACATGCTTGCACCTTTATGTTGTTTATCTGGAAAACCTCAGATTTAAAATTTTTGTTCGTCCGTTTTTGTGTACAATTTTTCAAAACTTAGCATGTCATGACGATGTACGTCATCTAATAACATATGTCCACCATAACTCATAACATATGTCCACCATAACTCGTAAGAACCGTTTTTAGTGACTCACGCATAGAGGGCAACGCGCGCGTAAAAAAGACTTAACGTAAGGCCGACAGATTACGCGAATTATAAAAGGGGCGCAAAAGGTTCGATGTAGACAGAGAAAGAAGAAGAGTGTCAACGTGTTTGATTAAGTTTTAATTTATTGAATAAACCGAAATATAGATACTGTTAAAGTAATTAAATTGTTGTTTTTGTGGGCGACCAACAATATTGGTGACCCCGACCATCAGTAAATTAGCAACACGCCATCAGCAACACGCCACCAGCACCACGCCACCAACACCACGCCACCAACACCACGCCACCAACACCACGCCACCAACACCACGCCACCAGCAGCCGCCATTACATCATTACGGCCACAGGAGACTCGGCAGTGCAATTGGCAAAATAAACACTCATTCTTCTTCACCGACGTTATTCACACGCATCACATTTCTGCTGCATTCCAGTTCAAAAAAAAAGCAAAAATTTGCCACGCGCAAACCCAGGGCGAACATAACCTCACCACGTGAATAGAGTGACCACACCACATCACGTGCTTCAAAAATCAACGAGGGACTAACGAATCAAATTCCAACTATCCCGCGACTGCACCAAGCTTCAATTACACGTATCCAGCAGCAGTACAATACGAATTTTCACCGAGCTACCACACTTCATCGAGCCTTCTCCAGCAGCACAGTACCACCCTTCTCAAGCTGCACAGTACCACCATTCACCAGCATGGCGGCTTGAACAGCATCAGCAATAGGAAATAGACGCCAACCTACATCTACACATCAAAAAAAGAAAAATTCAGCAAGTATTCACACACATACGTATTGTAACATAATGTAGCATAATAACTACGCTCCAAAAGTATGCAACACATTCCGAAGTGTCTTTTCATTCGAGGTTCGTGTCCACGGTAAGAGACGGATTATGTCTAAGACGACGTCGCGGAATTAAGAGAGAATTATAACCACAAGAGATTATTGGCTGTAGCTGTCATCTTGGAATTATTACATCAGAATTTTCGCGTTCCAGTAGTCGAAGAATTTGCTAGAAGTTTTTGGCTATCAGAAATGCGACTATATAAGGACAGATGGCGATCGAGGCATGGCAGTTGGTTTTCGAACCGCACGAAGAGATTGGAAAAGTGATAATAGGCGAAGTTGTAATTTTGTGATAAATTGAAAGTTAAGAGTTGACAAGAAGAAGTAATTAGTTTGGATTTGTGAATTAAGTAATTGAAATGAGATAAAGTGATTTGAGAAGAAAGAGACCTTGTAAGGAAAGAATTTGCGAAGAATAGTATAGTGTGAACTTGAATTGTTCTATGGACTAGAAAATAAAGAAATAATCTCACAGAGTAACGTTTTATGTACTCGTAGCTCGCAATTACATTCGTGTCAGAAGTGGGATAAAACTTATTCTGTGAATAACTATTTCCGTGGTGTGAAATTGCACAAAAAAAAAAAAAACGTTTTCTCTGGGAAAACTAATTATAATTCAACTAAAGGCAGAACTCAGTAAGCGGAATCTCGACCCAACTGGGAGAAAGATGCCCTACTGATTCGTCTGGAAGAAGCAGTAAAGCAGGAGGGTGAAAATCCGCATGACGTAGAGTTTGACGTGGAAGAGGAACCAGCAAGTACAGTAGCCGACCCGGGTATAACAAGTCTGCTCCTGCAACTTAAGTTAGTCATGGACGAACAAAGGAAAGCAATAGAAGACCAAAAGGAGTCTCTGGAACTTAAGCTCGATGACCAAAGAAAGCAATAGACGACCAAAAGATTTCTCTAGAACTTAAGCTGGACGAACAAAAGAAAGCAATGGACGAACAAAAGAAAGCAATGGACGAACAAAAGAATTCGTAACAAGAGCCTGACAGTGGAGGCACTAATCAACAAGAAGAAGTGCGTAGCCACCATCGACACAGGTGCCACCGCCTCCATTGTGAGAAGAGATATCGTCAGAAGCTCATGGCTGCACAACGCCAACAGCTACTGCCTGAAGACTGCAACAGGGGAAATGGCGAAGGTGTTTGGAGAAGTTCGTCTTACGATTACTCTGGCGGGACTGACGTTCTCCCATGCGCTTCTGGTGGCAGATATATGCGACGAGTGCACCATCGGAATAGACTTCATGAAAGCAAATGAAGTAATCTTGGACATCGGGATGCAAGTACAGACAGTATGTACGGTGATAGCGAATAGACGTGTTTTTTGATCGATCCAGTCGAAAGTCAGTTTAAACAGCACTTAATTACCTATTGCAAAAGTTTATGTTTTCGGAAAACCAAATCCAACTTTCATATACAGATAAAAATATAATAGAATAAAGAAATACTCCGGTGCATAATTTTGTTTGCCATTTATAATTTCGATTGTGTTTTCCATTGTGCCAAAGTTCTCTCGCCAATAATGTCATCCACATCAGGCATATCAACACGAAACAAAACCCAAAGAAACGCTCTCTCCTCCCATACTGGCTCTTCCTTACCTTTAACTAAATTCTAAGCAACGATAAAGGAGTGATCACTATAAAGGTTTTAGAAGAACAATTTGCAACGTAGTTTCGCTGAGGAAATAAACAAAATGTGATCTCAATTTATCCTAAAAATTGAAGAAGTCAAAGAAAGCTGGGCTCAACGTTTCGAGTCAATAAATAATGCGATCTCTAGTATTTTAACCCGTGTGCTGAGATCCTTGCTCTTCGTAAGCAAGTTAATATCTTGGAGCGGAAAGAGGTCGCTTGCGATGTTGTGCTCTTTGGGGTTCCTGAACAACCTAATGGAAATCTTGCTCAAATTTTTCATAAGCTTTGTGGAACTATTAACTGCAACCCGCCTCATCTTGCTAATGCTTTTCGTGCGAAAAGGCGAAATAACACCAACAACAATTCCTCACCGACCACACCACCATTGATTATTTTAAAATTCCGCTCTTCACATGAAAGAAATGCTGTTCTCGTAGCTGCTGCGAATTACCGCAAAGAAAAGAATAAAGTGCTAAAGCTGAGCGATATTGGCATTACATCCAACGACAGTTGTTACTTGAACGAGAGCTTAACCAAGCACTCGCGCTTTCTTTTACAAAGTGCAATTGGTCTAAAGAGGAAAAAACAACTCTTCTCTGTCTACACAAAATCTGGGACTGTTTTTGCTAAGAAGACGGCCAACGGAAGAAGCTTTTCCATTGAAAGCTCTAATGATCTTCACTCCATTGCCTCTGGTGCTGCTGTTCCTGGCGCTGCTGCGACTCATCATTAAAATCACCGTATTGTATTTGTATTCTCTTGTTATATTAT
Source organism: Pocota personata (assembly GCA_963082735.1). NCBI lineage: Eukaryota > Metazoa > Arthropoda > Insecta > Diptera > Syrphidae > Pocota > Pocota personata. Next base: position 101,211,995 of record OY720429.1, on the reverse strand, counting down.
TTTAAAATTGCATTGATACATTATTTTAAAATTGTTATTGATTAGCTCTTCTTTTTTATTTTATTTCCTCTTTCCTTTCACCTCTCTGTCCTGTGCTCTTAAGTGTCTGGCGTTATATTCGTTTGTTCGGTTTTCGTTTTTAGTATAATATGAATAGAGTACGTTCTAGCTACAGTGTGAATAAAAAATCAACGCACACAATGATTAATGTTCTGTCTAATTGTCGTGATGGCTTTAAGGTTTGTCATATAAATGCACGTAGTCTTAATCAGCATAAATTAGATTATTTGAAATACATGTTTACAAATTCTGGAGTTGATGTTGTTTGTGTTTGTGAAACTTGGTTTAAGCGTGATATACCTGATACACAGTATAATATACCCAATTATGTAATTTCAAGAAATGATAGAATAACTTATACATGGGGTGTTATTCTCTTCGAACAGCTTTCGCTTGACTCTATCTCTGATCATGACCTCTTATTTTGTACTTACAATATTGAATTTGATCACTCTGCTGTCCCACTGACTTTTACATTTAAGGACTTTAGGTCAATAAACATTGACGACCTCCAATATGCCGCCTATTCGGCACCCTGGAATGACTGTTGGTTAATTTCGGATCCCGATTCCAAACTAAACTATTTTCAAGAAGTAGTTACGGAGTTATACAATCAATATGTACCAGTTAAAACAGTTAGTGTTCGAAATAGTAGCTGTCCTTGGTTTACTAACGAAGTTATCAAGACCATAAAAGCTCGTAACAAACTTTATAGCAAATGGAAACACAGTCCATCTAATTCAAATTGGTTTGCTTATAAAGCGATACGAAACTATTCGACTATGATAATACGAAACTCTAAAAGAAACTATTAATCCTCAAAGCTGAATACGTCCCTTCCCCAAAAAAAGCTATGGAGTAATCTGCGACAAATTGGTATTTCCGGTGATAAAAATAATTTAAAATGTGACATTGATCCTGATATTTTAAATAATTATTTTCTTGAAAATGCTGAGTTAAGTTTTAATTTTCTTGAAAGTACTAACCCAACCTTACATCCAGTTTGAGATTTTGAACTTCAATCAGTAACTGACAATGAGGTTATAAACTCCATTGCAACCATTAAATCAAACGCTGTTGGTGAAGATGGGATACCACTGTGCTTTATAAAATTGATTCTGCCCCACATCGTAAGTCACTTGACCCATATTATTAACCACTGCATTACAACGTCTACTTTCCCCAAATCTTGGAAGATAGCTCGAATAATACCTGTTGCAAAAAAAACTTCTCCGATATCTCCCCCCGATTTTAGACCAATAAGCATCTTACCTTGCTTGTCAAAAGTCTTTGAGAAACTTATGGCAAAACAGATTCTTCAACACCTATCTCTCATTAGCCTTCTGTATGCAGGACAATTTGGTTTCAGATCTAACCACAGTTGCTCTACTGCTATGGTTAAGATCTTCGAAGATATTAGACAAGTATTTGATAAGGGATGGTTTACGCTTCTATGTTTGCTTGATTTTTCAAAGGCTTTTGACAAAGTAAACCACAAAATTCTTTGCTGGAAATTAAAACATTTCTTTGGTTTTCGTACTAGCGCAGTCGGGCTTTTTGAAAGCTTTCTTTCTGATAGATTCCAAAAAGTTGTAACTTGCGATTCTTGTTCAGCTCTTCTACCGGTGAAGCAGGGTGTGCCACAAGGATCAATCCTTGTTCCCATAATGTTCTGTATGTTCATTAATGACTTACCATCTGTCTGTAAATATACAACGGTTCATCTCTATGCTGATGATGTTCAACTGTCATCAATAATACAGATGAACTTGTGTACAAATTAAATGTGGACCTTTGCAGTATTTATTCCTGGTCTGTAGCCAATGGACTAGTATTAAATCCAAATAAGTCACAGGTTATTAATATATCGAATAAAAAAGTAATCCTCAATACCATACCTGATGTTGTACTTTCTGACAATAAACTAAAAGTTGTTCAAACTGTAAATAGTCTGGGTTTTGTTATCAATTCGAACTTATCAGGATACGACCATACCAACTATGTAATAGAAAGAATATATGGATGCCTTCGTAAGCTATGGGTAACCGCAAGTTTTACGCCCACTGAAACGAGACGAAAGCTTGTAATAAGCCTCATTTTACTCCTAATTACGTATGCCGAGGTCGTATACTGTAACATTGATTCCTTATCCCAACGCAAGCTGCAAGTAGCATTCAATGACGCAGTAAGATATATTCACGGATTACCACGATACGAACATATTTCACAACATACAAAAAGCTTACCGGGCACTACTCTCAAACATTACATTGACGCCAGAAATTGCATTTTCTTACATAATTTTTTAACTAATAAGATTCCTATCTATTTATATGAAAAACTTAATTTCGTTCGGTCCCGTAGAACACTGTGTTTAATTCCACCACGTTATAACTACTTGAATTCGTCCCGTTTATTTTTTATTTATGCTATCAAATTATGGAACTCTACCAATAAATACCAGAACTATTACCAATGTCACTCACTTTAAAAGAGCAATTTTTATACATTTCTCACTTCTATCTTAAATTCTATGTTATCCTAATATCTATATGTCTCACCTCTCCTTCTTTCTTTTTCCTCTTCTTTCTCCTAACTAAATATTGTTATAATTTTAGCTTTAGCTTTTATATGATTTTTATTTATTTATTTATTTATCTATTATTTATTTTGTTTTTTTTTCTGTTTCTTCTTATTAATCGAAATTATGTGCTGAATGTTTAACTCTAAGTACTATAAAAGATATTTATCTTAATGTACCCATGTTATTTAAATAAATTGAATTGAATTGAATTGAAGTACTAAGGTATCGAAATGTGGAGATTCCGATGGTGTACGGAAACGAGAATGCCGTAACTCTCAGGACAGTCATCAGCAAAGACGAAGTTTTGCCGCCGTCTTCAGAGACAATCATTTGGACGAAGCTGGAAGGTGATCTTGGGAGCCACCGATTCTACATAGTAGAACCAGACCCAGAGAAGCATTCTCAAAACTACATCGTGAGAAAGACGTTAGTCGAACCAAAGAACACCATGGTTCCAGTGAGAGTTTTGAACGCGAGACCACACACTGTCAAACTAAGGCGAGGGGAGGTGACTGGAAAATGCACGCCGATTACCGCCGTCGCAACAATATCTGAACGTGATGCTCCAAAACCTCTCCCATCAACTTGGACAGCGGAAACGAGAGAGACGATTCTCCAGTCCAGTGAGCTGAATCAGGAGCAGCGAACTATGGCAGAGAATCTTATCAATGAGTACGCTGATGTATTCGCCTCACAGGACGGAGAATACGGCCGAACACACCTGGTACAACATCGAATAGACACTGGTGATACTAGACCAATTCGTCAGCCTGCTAGGCGCCTTCCATTAGCAAAGCAGACAGAAGTTGCAGAGATGGTGTCGGCAATGGAGAAAGAAGGTCTGATTGAAAGTTCGAAAAGTCCGTGGGCATCACCGGTTGTACTGGTTAAGAAGAAAGATGGCAACACGCGGTTCTGCGTGGACTATCGGCAGCTCAATTACGTCACCAAGAAAGACAGCTATCCTCTGCCACGGATTGACGATACGCTGGACACACTATCAGGAGCCCAATGGTTTTCCACCCTCGACCTGAAGAGTGGCTACTGGCAGGTACAGATCCATCCAGAAGACCGGGAGAAAACCGCCTTCACCGCAGGAAATGGGCTATGGCAATTCACGGTAATGCCATTCGAGCTGTGCAATGCTCCGGCGACTTTCGAGCGATTGATGGAATGTGTCCTGCAAGGGTTAACATGGAAAACCTGTTTGGTATACTTGGATGATGTCATCGTCGTTGGAAAAACGTTTGCGCAACACCGAGACAATCTAAGGGATGTGTTTCAAAGGCTTCGAAGTGCCCACCTGAAGCTCAACCCCAAGAAGTGCGCCCTGTTTAGAGCGGAAGTCAAGTACCTGGGACACATATTTTCAGCGAAAGGAGTGAGAACCGATCCAGAGAAGGTCGAAGCGGTGAAAAACTGGCCAGTCCCCAAAGACAAACACCAACTAAGGAGCTTCCTGGGCCTAGCCACCTACTACAGACGGTTCGTGAAGGATTTTGCCGGGATCGCAAAGAGCCTGCACCAGTTGACGGAAAAGGGAAAACAATTCAAATGGTCAATTGAGTGCGAGAAGAGCTTCAAGGCACTTAAACAACGGCTATGCGATGCCCCGATACTAGCTTACCCCACTCCCGGGGAAACGTTCATTGTGGATGCAGATGCTCGTAATGTCGGGGTAGGAGCCGTACTCTCACAGGTGCATGATGGCCAAGAGAAGGTGGTTGCGTACTTCAGCAAGGTGCTCTCTAAGCCAGAAAGGAACTACTGCGTGACAAGGCGGGAACTTCTAGCTTTGATCTTGGCTACGAAGCATTTTCACAAATATCTCTATGGGAGGAAGTTCGTTCTTCGCACAGACCATGCAGCCTTAAAATGGCTATTACAGTTCAAGAATCCTGAGGGTCAGGTCGCAAGATGGATCGAAAGGCTGCAAATCTACGACTACGAAATACAGCATCGTAAAGGAAAACTCCACTGTAATGCGGATGCACTGTCCCGGCGACCATGCAGAACGGATTGTAAACATTGTGCGCGTCAGAAAGAACGGGAGCTGGTTTCCATCCAAAGACTGAGAGCCGAACCTATCGCCGGCTAGAGCGTAGATGAGATCCGGAACGCTCAGAAGGAAGACCCGGATATCGAGCCGATTCTGGCCTGGAAGGAGAAAATGGAGAAACCGGATCATCAGAACATCTCTCACCGAAGCCCGACCTTGAAGGCATATTTTGCGCAGTGGGACTCCCTCCATGTCCAAGAAGGTGTTCTGAGAAGAAAATGGGAATCCTCCGACGGAAAGTCGTTTGTAATGCAGCTTGTCGTACCGCGGACGAGGGTCAAGGAGGTGTTACAGGAAATGCATGGCGGGGCGTCCGGAGGCCACTTGGGAGTGAATAAGACGCTAGAAAAGGTACGAGAACGTTTTTATTGGTTAAAAGCGAAGGAAGATATCGAAGACTGGTGCAGAAAATGCGACGTGTGTGCAGCTAGCAAGGGTCCGAGAATCAAAACTCGAGGTAAGATGCACCAATACAACGTGGGAGCACCTTTCGAACGAATCGCCATTGACATCGCAGGGCCCTTTCCGGAAACCGACAATGGTAATCGGTATATACTCGTAGTGATGGACTACTTCAGTAAGTGGCCCGAAGCGTTTCCGATCCCTAACCAGGAAGCCAGAACCGTGGCGGAGCAGATCGTCTAAAATTGGGTTAGCAGATTCGGTGTGCCCTTGGAATTGCATTCTGACCAAGGGCGGAACTTCGAGTCAAGAATCTTCCAAGAGATGTGTCAACTACTCGGAATCAAAAAGACAAGGACAACCCCGCTTCATCCACAGTCGGACGGTATGGTGGAGCGTTTCAATAGGACTTTTGACGAACATCTCTCGAAGATCGTAGGTGACTACCAACGGGATTGGGACCGGCAGATTCCCTTGTTTTTGATGGCCTATAGAAGTGCCGTGCATAGCACTACTCGACATACGCCCTTCGAAATCTTCTTTGGTGGAATAGCTCAGTTACCCAGTGAGGTGAAATTTGGATCTCCTACCAATCAGCCCAGAAATGAAGAAGAGTACGTGGCGGACCTTAGAGAAAGGCTTAGGGACATACACCAAAGGACCAGAAGCCAGATTAAGATAACGAGCGACCGCATGAAGACCATGTATGATGCCAAGGCAACAACGTCAGGATTCCAGGAAGGAGATCTAGTGTGGCTGTATAATCCCCATCGCCAAAAGGGGAAATCACCTAAATTGCAGCAGAACTGGGAGGGTCCCTACAGAATAGTAATCCGCATCAACGATGTTGTCTACCGCATCCAGCGAGGACCAAGGGCCAAAATTAAAGTGGTTCATGTGGACCGACTGAGTCGATACAATGGCCGAAGTGAGGACGCACTTGTTCGGGATGAACAAGTCTAAGAGGGGGGCAGTGCAACATAATGTAGCATAATAACTACGCTCCAACAACTATGCAACATATTCTGAAGTGTCTTTTCATTCGAGGTTCGTGTCCACTGTAAGAGACGGATTATGTCTAAGACGACGTCGCGGAATTAAGAGAGAATTATAACCACAAGAGATTATTGGCTGCAGCTGTCATCTTGGGATTATTACATCAGAATTTTCGCGTTCCAGTAGTCGAAGAATTTGCTAGAAGTTTCTGGCTATCAGAAATGCGACTATACAAGGACAGATGGCGATCGAGGCATGGCAGTTGGTTTTCGAACCGCACGAAGAGATTGGAAAAGTGATAATAGGCGAAGTTGAAATTTTGTGATAAATTGAAAGTTAAGAGTTGACAAGAAGAAGTAATTAGTTTGAATTTGTGAATTAAGTAATTGAAATGAGATAAAGTGATTTAAGAAGAAAGAGACCTTGTAAGGAAAGAATTTGCGAAGAATAGTATAGTGTGAACTTGAATTGTTCTATAGACTAGAAAATAGAGAAATAATCTCACAGGGTAACGTTTTATCTACTCGAGCCGTAGCTCGCATATTACAGTATGTACATTAAAGTAGAAATTTAATACATTTTTCAATAGTTTATTGTATTGTGTGCATTTTATACACTTGCTAAGACATATTCAAGTAGCTTAATTTGTGAATCGAACCTTTTCGAACCCTTCGGGGAACATTATTTCCGCGCCACAGTCACAAGCCCCACAATATTTTTTTTTTTTTTGACAAAATGGTCGATGGTAAAACGGTCACTCCACCACTTCCCACAGTATCGGCACAACGGGATTCTCTAACTGATCCAAGTTTCAATCAAAGCGAGTTCTAAAACAAAGTAGAAGAATTATTCCAGTCGCAGACGACGTCTTCGAAGTATATCGGCAGCAGAGCACCTCTTCTTTTTCCATTACAACCCATTCTGAAAAAAACTATAAACGAACTTACCTGCGTCAATCAAAAGCTACAAAGCGAGATCCTAGAAATTAAATCAATGCTTTCAGATTTAAAATTCAACAACGAACATTTTTCACGAGACCGAATAGGTGCCTCCCGACAACTCCCCCGCAACAGATCCAGTTCCAAACATAACAATAAATTTTGTTGGTTCCACACAAAATTTGGGAATAAAGGGCAAAAATGCCTTAAACCATGCAGTTTCAGAAACAAAACCCCAAAAAAAATTCTACTGCCATTGTAGCGGCAAATGGCAGTACACAACAAAATTTACATTGCCGGCTATTTATAAAAGACCCAATTTCAAATATAACATTTTTGATAGATTCCGGCTCGGACGTTTCACTACACAAATCCAAAAATGCAATACAAGACCAAATCAATTCGGCAGCCAACGGTTCTTCAATAAAAGTCTTTGGCAGCAAGTTCCTTCGAATGAGTTTACGGTTTCGGCGAGTATTCAATCACACGTTCTTGATCGCATCAGTCACTAAACCAATAATTGGTGCCGACTTTTTAATGCTCACGGGTTTAGTAATTGATGTCAACAATCATAGACTAATCGACGCCCTCACCAATACAAGAGTCAACGGCACACCTTGTGAGCAAAGAATCACAAGCCCACGTTTTTTTGCGATGGAACAGAAATATGGTTCCATCTTAAGTGATTCCCCTTCACTTATGGAACCACCCAATTTCAACTTTCACGTCAACCACACGGTAGTACACCACATCATAACAAAAGGATTTCCTTCCACACTCTCGCTCCAGACGTCTTGACACTGCCAAACTAAAAATTGCGAAAGAGGAATTCGAACACATGGTCGAAATAGAAATTTGCAAGTCATCCTCATCACCATGCGCAACCCCTTTGCACATGGCTCCGAAACGTGAAGCAAACGATTGGAGACCCTGTGGTGATTATAGGATCCTAAATGCAATCACAATCCCTGACAAGTACCCACTACCACACATTCACGACTTTGCCACAATCCTACACGGTTGTAAAATTTTTTCCAAAATTTACCTCGTCCGTGCATACCACCATATTCCAATGGCAACAGAAGACGTCCATAAAACGGCCGTAACCACACCTTTCGGCCTTTTTGAATTTACACGTATGCCATTCGGCCTACGAAACGCTGTCGAAACCTTCCAAAGGTTCATGCATCAGGTTACACGTGGGTTCGACTTAATTTTCGTATATGTGGACGACATTTTAGTTGCAAGCAAGTCAGACAAGGAACATGAAAACCATTTAAGACTACTGTTCCAACGGCTCTCCGAATATGGACTGTGAATAAAAACGTCAAAATGCACATTTGGAGTTCCTACTTTACAATTTTTAGGATTTGACATTACGAAGGATGGAATTCAACCATCTCAAGAAAGAGTAAAGGCAATAGACAAATTTCCCGATCCAAAGTCGATTAAAAGCGCACAGCGATTTGTAGGTATGGTGAACTATTATCACCGTTTTATACCTCACTTGGCTAGAATACTCACACCTATTTATGACCATCTAACGTATCTTTCAAAAAACAATAGTAAGGCAAAGGACTTTATCTGGCCCACAGAGTGTCAAGTCATTTAAAAAGGCGAAAACGGAACTAGTAAAGGTAACTCTCCTAAATCACCCTCACAAAAATGGTAACCTTAGCATCACAACCGATGCGTCTAACATTGACGTTGGGGCAGTTTTGCAGCAATTGAGGGGAGAGGTTTGGGAACTAATCGCTTTCTTTAGCAAGAAGCACTCCCCGACTCAATCTCGCTATTCAGCATTTGATAGAGAATTACTTACAATATAACTAGCTATACAACACTTCGAGAATTTCGTCAAAGGACAAGATTTCTCCATCTTGACTGATCAAACAAACCCTTGACATCGGCCTTAACAACAAAAACCAAGAGAAGTCCTAGACAGGAAGGCCAATACCTAAAAGGCTCCTTGAACGTCGTTGCCAACACCCTTTCACGTCCAAATGCCGACTTACTTGAACTAGTTTTGCCCGGAATGGAAGACCTGGCCAGAGCACAGGCACACGATGGAGAACTACCATCAATTCAAGAGAATTTACCTAAGGATTCAAAAATAAAATTAGAATTCATCAAAATACCTGCATACGACTTTTCCTTATGGTGTGATACCTCCACCAACCATAACCGTCCATACGTCCCAAAAAGCAAGCGCAAGACAGTTTTTCAGACAATTCACGGACTCTCGCATTCGGGCTACTCGCAAAAAGATAAGCAAAACATTTGTTTGGACCAAAATTAACCATGACCTTAACTCCTGGGCGAAAAATTGCATTCCGTGCCAGAAAGAAAAAATTCAAAGGCATACAATTCAGCATACGATCGTATCCAAATCCCATAAGGTAGATTCCAGCATATACTCATGGATATTGTAGGCCCACTTCCCCCATCAAACGACTATAGATATATCCTAACAATCGTGGATAGATTCTCTAGATGGCCGGAGGAATATCCTATACGGAACATAAACGCCGAAACCATAGCGAAAACGTATGTAAGTGAACACATTTCAAGGTTTGGAGTTCCAAACATAATAACCACTGATCAAGGTTCACAATTTGAATCAAAGTTATTCAGAGAGCTTACAAAATTCCTGGGAACGATACGCATACACACTACAGCCTACCACCCACAGGCCAATGGCATGGTAGAGAGATTCCACCGCCAACTAAAAACAGCCATACGCACATCTGGAAATAAAATAAACTGGTCACAAAAATTGCCCTTGATCCTGCTAGGTATACGCACATCCACTAAGGAAGACATAAGACACACACCCTCCGAGCTACTGTACGGACAAAATATAAAAGTCCCACACGATTTTTCTTCATCAAATGTCGACAATCCCTCTCAATTTAAACTCATCAAGCAATTAAATCTATTTTTCAAAACATTCCAACCACGACACTAGAAACTAGAAAAAGACATCTATTTTCATTCCCAATAACTTATATATTTGCGACCAAGTCTTGATTAGGAACGACAAGGTTAAGAAAAGGTCAGAATCTCATTACGATGGCCCGTTTAATGTAATAAAAAGATTAAGGAAGCAGTTTATAATCGAGAAATCAGGAAAACCATATTCAAGCGCGATTGACAGAATTAAACCTTTCAACAACAAATGATAAGTATCAGATGGGTTCGCCATGCTGAGAGGGGGGTGATGTAGTGACTCACGCATAGAGGGCAACGCGCGCTTAAGAAAGACTTTACGTAAAAGAGACTTAACGTAAGGCCGACAGATGGCGCGAATTATAAAAGGGGCGCAAAAGGTTCGATGTAGACAGAGAAAGAAGAAGAGTGTCAACGTGATGAGACGTGTTTGATTAAGTTTTAATTTATTGAATAAAACGAAACATAGATACTGTTAAAGTAATTAAATTGTTGTTTGTGGGGACGACCAACAATACAGTTTTCGAGAAAATTTATTTTTATCGGGCTTTTGTAAAGTCATAATTTGTAGGAAATATAATTTGTAGGAAATATAATTTGTAGTATGATTTCTTATCTCACTCTTGCTTTAGAACTAGCATGTTTGGTAATAAACCAAATTAGCTTTCTAGTTTTCCGCGCGTGTAGCATTTCGTGACCATGGCCCCGATTGAGGTTGTCGACCAATGGATCGATGAACGACATTTGTCGATTGTCGATCATCGATTGTTGAATTTCAAATTGTGAATGTTGATTATGATTGACATTTGTCGATTTGACAATCAATCATTGCCGACCACAATTTCCTTGTCGATGATCTGCGTGTTGTGAAGCTTAAAAATTATTTTGAAAAAACAAAATGTAAGTAATTGATATTAAATGTGTTCTTCCTTCATGTATTTTATTAATGAAAATTTATCAAAATTATGCAGAGCGAAGATGATAACAAATAGAAAACAGATGGAGCAACTTGTGGAATTCATGGAGGAACATATGGACATTGCTAATGGTGTTTGTACAAAAACTTGTACAAAGAACTCACTGGATCCACAGCTTTTTGTTAGGCGGATAACCGCAACTTTCTAAAGCACTGATTTTTATTCAAAGTTTTATTTTAACAATGCTTTTTTTATTTAGTTTATAGTTTTATTAAGTAAATGAAGATCCTGTTTTTTTTTTTTTTTTTCTTGTACTTATTTTGTAATCAACACGTGATATGAATAGAATAAAAGTTTTGTTAATTTGCTTTTTAAATAAGAGAATTCCGAATATCATTTCTTATTGCTACAGCTTCGTCATTTACAGAAAGTTCGTCTTCCGAATATTTTCCGCTGTTAAATCCTGAAATCGTTTCTGTGTCATCACGCATGCCTTCCTCGATTAGGGGAACCCTATTAGCAATGCAAATATTATGCAAAGCAGCACAGATATTTGCAATTTGCGTAGCTTTATTTGGACTATAGTGCAGCTCTCGTGCTCTTAATAAACACCTAAATCTATTTTTAAGGACACCGATTGAGAGTTTGAGAGCATATCCAGCGTCTCCTTTAACAATTAAAGATGAACAAAATATATATAATTTTCATATGCACTTATGTATGTAAACTTTGCCATACCTAAAAGCCAAGTATTAGTATTCCCATTGTGACGCCACTCTTCCAAAATTAATTTTAATTCCGACATGTTGAAAATGTAGGAATCGTGTGCCGATCCAGGATATCGTGCGTTGATATAGCAAAAACCAAACAAAAACCTTTATAAAAGTCCCAAGCATTGAAAATATAAACAAAGATTATTCCACGCAACTTACTATCATTGCATTTACTATAAAAACCTTTACGATTATAATAGGCGCTAACAAGGATCTGTTAGGTGATGCAATTTTAATATGCGTACCGTCTGTACATCCTATTACGCCAGGTAACCCACTTTTTACAAAAAAATACATTCGAGCTCGACGTTTTTCTGCTTCCGAATATTTAAATTTTATCCATTTGGGGCATATATGTATGTGTTTCTAGTATTTTGAAAACTTCCTTCAGCACTAGAGATACGGTTGACTGAGCCAGACCAAAACAGGATTCATTTCCCACACTTACTTGGTAAGATCCATGGGCACATAACCTTAAAGTGGTAGCAAGTTTGATGATATTGGGAATTGACGATACCTGTATTATCGGTTTCAGCTTGGAGTCTATTTCTGTTAACAGTTCTCTAAATGCTGGTTTCGAAAGACGAAAATACTTAAGAAAACTGCAAAAGATAAGAAATAAGCTATTAAGCATATTTCCACATGAAAAAACACTCACAGTCTTTCGTCCAATTCCAAAGGATTAGAAGCATCCCTTATTCGCCTCCTTCTTCGGGACATTTCCAAACATTCGCTCGCACTTTCTTCGTCGGATTCACCGAACCACAGCGCTATTGAACTCACTTTAATAATTTATTTAAAAATAAAATTCACGAAAAGCAGCAGGAACTATAACGTTTACACAACCAACTGTCAAAATGTATAATATTCACAATATGCATGTTCGTAGTTCACAAGATACAAATTTTTATCGATTGAGTTACATAATACGAAAGATGAAACAAATCGATACAATCGACTTTTGTCGAGTCGATTAACAATCGACAACCACAATCGGGACCCATGTAAATCTACCATAATAAATGGTTTTTGTTTGATGCTAAAAGGATGCAATTATTAATTTTCCATTCCAATTTCCAGTATTGGTCGGAATAGATTGGGTGTTCGGTGTTTTACCCAGTCGCGAAAAGCCGATAATTTTTCCAGAAATGGAAAAGGAGGAAAAATTGAATGTTATTTACAAATTTATGTATTAGGTGCGCAACTAAGTTCTGTTAATAGATAGCTCCAGCAGTAAGTGCTGGTCGATTTTGACATATCCAAAACGTCATGAACCGAGCTTAGACATATGGTAAACAAACAGTTTTGACACATTAGTGATTTTGTTTTGGCGTCATATACTTTTGGAGATTATGCTGTGTATTTGGTGGGGCCAGGTCGGTGTCATTTATTATGAACTGTTGAAACCCAACGAAACCATCACTGGAGAACGGTATCGACTTCAATTAATGAGATTGAGCCGAGCACTGCGCGAAAAACGGCCACAATACCAGCAAAGGCACGAAAAAGTGATTCTACAGCATGACAACGCTCGGCCTCACGTTGCCAAACCGGTTAAAACCTATATACCCCCATTCCCCAGATATTGCGCCATCCGGCAAGGTACATTATTTACGCTCTATCTTTGTAAATTATTTTTTACTCAATAAAACGTATAGTATTTTAAGCCGCTACAAAGGATGAATGTTGTTTCCTTACGGCTCTAAAAACTTAAAGTTACTTCGGAAAGTAATATTCTTAAAAATACTTAAGATTGGGTACAAAGGGAATTGCGATGTCCGGAAGAGTCAACGTAAACTTCAATGTAGCTGATGTTAGCTGGCGGTGTGAGACATGCCGAAAAGAAAACTCACCAAAGTCCAACAATCCATCCGAATCCACGACTTTTTCCTCTATCTCAAGAGCGTCAAGCAAAAAAAGACAACTTCTAATGCAACAGTTGGAGGAGGAAAAGTAGCTTGAGGAAAGCAATCAACTTTATATCCAGAAGAAGTACCAGATCCTGGACGAAGCGTCAGACTCGGAACACGAGGACGCTGGGAGTGAGGGTAAGTCGGAAGCCAATTTAGTAGATCGTAGCCAATTTACCCAGAAATGGGTGGAAAAGTCGAAAGATGCTGTAGTATTAAAGGCGGATATACCTGTGAGGTCTCAGGACCAACAGCAACCACTCACGTCCGCCGTCGCGACCCAAAGTCAACCTGACCCCTTTAGTCAAACCCACCCCCAAAAGGTCAAAGTAAATGCAGTCGTCCCGCAGTGGTGCAATTCGATGGTGCTTTTACCTCCGAAAAACGCCAAAGCGCATGTGGTTGTCCCGCAAATGTGCAATCCAATTGCGTCTTTAGCTCCGAAAAGGAAATTTATTCGCTTCCGCCCACGCAATTGGCGACGAGGCAAGCGATTCCCAAGGAGTTGCAATTCTTCAACGACTCCCCGGAGGAATGGCCTGTGCCTTCGAGCAGAGCACTCGGCTTGCCGGCTTCTCTAATGCTGAGAATCTCATCCGGCTGCAGAAATGTCTGCGCGGAAAAGCGTTAGAAGCTGTAAAGAATCGGCTTTTGCTGCCAGCAATGGTTCCAGATGTGATAAAAACTCTTCGTATGCTGTTCGGACGTCCTGAGCACATTCTCCACACGTTGATTGCCAAGGACAGAGACCAAACACCTCCAAAGGTCGAAAGGATGGAAACGCCCATCGAATGCGCCCTGGTGATTAAGAACGTGTGTGCTACAATAGAAGCTTCCCAAATGTCCACGCATCTGAACAATCCAAACCTCCTAAAGGAATTCATCCATAAGCTTACACCGCACCTACTATTGAACTGGGCTATATTTTTCAAGGATTTGAAATCCGTGTCTTTGCTTGATTTTGCGAATTGGCTGTACGGTAATGCAGAGGCAGCGTGTGCAGTGACAACACTCTCAGTAGCGAATCAACAGAAACGTCCAAATCGACGAAATAGTCATCTGTATAATCACGCTAAGATAGCAATCACTGAAGGCAACTCACACGCAAGTGGACCTTGCAAGGTATGTTACGTTTGTCAGGGCGACCATTCAGTGGGATTCTCTAGTGGGTTTAAGAAGTTAGGGCGTTTGGAAAGATGGAATTTGGACCGCCAAAACAACTTGTGTCATGTGTGCTAAGGGAGGCACCCACATTCTCGCTGTGTAATTGCAAAACCTTGTGGGGTAGAAGGGTGTGCATTAAGACACCATATGCTCCTGCACAAATATGTCAAGGACTTCGCTATTAGCATTAGTCCCAGTTCACCTACAGGGCACCAGGCTGCACAACCAATCCGCAAGCACAGTAATCCAGTCGAGTGTCAGTTGGCACTTAGGAGATCTGACAACGTTTCTGCTTTAACAGTTGGATGTCACACTCAGTAGTTGCCTTCAGACTTAACGAATATTTGCTTCAGGATTCTACCTGTGCCTTTCTACAGCAATGGGAAGTCGGTGAACACATATGCCTTCCTAGATGGTGGATCGTCTTTGACACTGATGGATGAGGAACTTACAAGCGAATTGGATATAACGGAAAGGGTTGAAGAACTTTGTTTACGGTGGACCTCCGACACCACACGAGTAGAGACGAATCAATAGTTGTCCCCCTGCACATAGCAGGCCTTCGTATTGGCCTGCTATGTGCAGTAGTAATATAATATCTTCGGGAAGTTCGCACAGTACGCCACCTGGACCTTTCTAAGCAATCGGTCTCCAGTAAGACGCTGAAGGATCGGTTACCCGTATATGGTGGGTCTTCTTATACAGTCATATCAGCGTGTGCAGCCAAGAATTTTAATCGGCATGGATAAGTGGAAGCTAGAGGTGCCGTTAAAGGTATTCGAGGGTAGTTGGCCACAACCTATGGCCACAAAAACACGTTTGGGATGGTCCGTACATGGGGTAAGCAGCGGCCCCAGAAGTGACATCCGAAAATTTCAACTCTATATTGGCGAGAATAACGTCGACAGGGACCTTCACCAGCTTGTGAAGAAAGCCTTTTCAATTGAAAATATAGGCATACGCATTCCCGTTCTTCAAATCACCTCAGCGGAAGAAAAAAGTGCAACGAACATTTTGGAGCAGACTTGTGTGCGTGTCGAAGGTCATTTCGAAGCGGGTCTCCTTTGGAAATTCGAATAGCTATCCTATGTCGAATAGCTATCCTATGGCACTTCGCCGATACCATCACCTAGAAAGGAAAATTGGAAAGGACGAGCAGCTCCGGTGCGCCCTATCGATGCAGATAAAGAACCTGGTGGAAAAAGGTTATACAAAAAAGGTGCCTTGCAAAGAGTTGGGTATTAGAAGCGATCGAGACTGGTATTTGCCTATTTTTATTATCCATAACCCAAACAAGCCGTCGAAAATCAGACTCGCCTGGGATGCAGCCGCTAAATGCCACGGGGTCTCACTTAACGATTTTCTTTTAAAAGGTTGCGACCAATTAGTTCCAGTAACAACAGTGTTGTATGGATTTCGTCGTGGAAGGGTTGAAATCTGTGGACATATCGCCGAAGTGCGGATAATAGAAGCCGACCGACGGGCACAACGTTTTCTATGGAGAGACACACAAGAAGGGGAGAAGCCTAGCGTTTTTGAAATGCAAGTGATGACGTTTCCACGTGCTCCCAGAACGCGATAAGTTTCACCAGCAGCAAGTCAAGAGCAGTCGAAGCTATACCGAAACATCACTACATCGACGACTTCATCGATGGCGGGGACACAGAGGAGAAGGCTATTCGACTAGCAAAGGACGTGAAGTACATACACCAGCATACGAGTTTCCACATAAGCAACTGGTTGTCTAACTCAACGACGGTAGTAGCAGCGATGGGAGAGAACCTGGAGCGACCCCAAAGTATAGGGGGTTTGGTATGAGCGATACGGATGGGAATGCGACGGAGAAGGTATTGGGAATGCACTGACGCACTTCCACTGATGTCTTCACCTATGTCCTAAAATGAAGCCGTACTCTCCGAAGGGACGATTCCAACCAAGCGAGAAATTCTCAAGATTTTGATGAAAAAACCAAGGTGGCCCACGGCGGCCATTGTCAATTCCTCGGCTCAAGTTTCAGGCTGCGGTATTGGGAGTGCGGTTAATGAACTCTATCTGCACCGCGCATAACTTCTCAATTAGTCCACGACTCTTATGGTCAGATTCGAGGCCTATGCTTTCATGACTTTGCGCAGACCATCGAAAATTCCAACAGTTTGTGACGCTCCGAGTTGGAGAAATTCTGGAAACCTCTAACGTCAAGGGGTGGAGGTGGATTCCATCGAAGCAGAACGTAGCAGATATGGCCACCAAATGGAAGTTGAATGGGATGTAACAGACGAATGGTTTAAAGGACCTGCATTTCTTTTTAAATCTGCAACGGAGTGGCCGCAGATGCCCACAATTGAAACCAATATTAGTGACGAAGATCGGCCTTATCTACTGCAAAGGCAGCCGGGGCCTTATCGACGAAAGACACTTTGGAAAATGGAGAAGTCTACTTCGTTCTCTGGCATATGCCTTCAAGTGCATGGACGTGTTGAGGACTAGAGCGAGTCAGCGACCCACCGACGGTGCTGTTCTAACTTCGGATGCAAGGATGCAATCAAACGAGCACAAACCTTACTTTATCATAAAGCCCAGTCCGCACCATATCCGGACGAAATAGCTTTGCTGAAGAGAATCCACCTAGGGCGTGCAGTACTCCTCCTGAAAAGCAGTCCCCTTGCTAAGCTATCGCCTTCCATAGATGGAGATGGTGTCCTAAGGAT
The DNA here is from genome assembly GCA_963082735.1 of Pocota personata. Lineage (NCBI taxonomy): Eukaryota > Metazoa > Arthropoda > Insecta > Diptera > Syrphidae > Pocota > Pocota personata. The sequence goes on along the minus strand of OY720429.1, from coordinate 101,194,535 downwards.
GAGGGGCCGTATTGCCTATTATGTAGATATGGATTATAAAATGTTAGTCATTCTCCTGCGGGCGCATCACATCACTTTTCTAATTGTTGATTCGTACCATCGCAAGTATCATCATTGCAATCACGAGACAGTTCTGAACGAAGTACGACAAAAGTTTTATATTACAAACTTGAGGGCCTTGTTGAAGTTAGTGAGGAGTCGCTGCCAGGTCTGCAAGAATGAAATCGCTAGTCCCCGAATTCTGGAAATGGCGAACTTACCCCGTGCAAGACTAGGTGCTTTCAGCAAACCTTTCTCCTTTGTCGGAGTGGACTATTTCGGCCCAATTTTGGTCACCATAGGAAGACGAAACGAAAAAAGATGGGGTGCTCTGTTCACGTACGGTACACATCGAAATAGCGCATAGCTTAACTACGGCCTCTTGCATTATATGTCTTGGAACTTCATGGCTCGTCGCGGGACCCCTTTGGAAATATACAGCGATAACGGGACAAATTTTCAGGGAGCAAAGAGAGAGCTTCGAGAAGAAATGAACGTCGGCGGATCCGAAGTGGAACTTGAACTCACAGGCGGCTCCGCACATGGGCGGGGCTTGGGAGAGGCTTCTACGATTTATTAAAACCATCTTATATCAAACTGCTTCCCTCGAAAAAAGTAAGCGAAGAGACTGCGAGGCGCCCTCATTGAAGTCGAGAATATTATAAACTCGCGACCCGTAACGTTCGTGTCATTGGAACAGTTGATGACGAGGCGCTTACGCCAACCCATTTCTTCCTCGGGACTTCCAAGGAATCGAAACCATCTCGCGATCCTGTAAGAAAAAGCTGGAAGCAAGCGCAACTCACGACTCAGCTTTTTTGGAAGAAGTGGGTCAAGGCATACCTACCGATATTGAATGGAAGATCAAAATGGTTCGACAAGGTTAAGCCCATTTCGAAGGGTAATTTGGTCATCATCGTGGATGATAATCTGCCAAGAAATTGTTGGTCGAAAGGGTTTTTCGTGGATACCGTACTGGGCAGACGACTGAGAGGTGCGCTGAGCAACAATACGGACATCCAGCGGCCGGTATGAAAGACCTGCAGCAAAATTGGCAATCCTGGGTGTGGGAAAAGATGGTGAGCTTAGAAGTAAGGCAGACGTTACTCACAATCAGCTTACTGGGGGCAGTATGTTGGCGCCATCTTCAAAAGAATAGCAGTAGTAACCTTGCATCACCACCCTAAACAAAAATCCTACTAATTTCCTTTTTATTCGTTTTAAATGTATTACATCATATTTTGTCATACAAAACCCTACAAATTTCCTTTTCATTAATTTCATATGTATTACATCATCTTTTGTCATTTTGTCTTAAAAAAAAAAAATTCATGGTGCTCGTGTATTCCTGCCTCGAGGCTAACATAAATAATCTTTGAAAATAGAAGACATCCTGGAATTTTTAAGTTGCTTTTGCGAAAAAAAACTAAGGTACATTCATGCTTTATCTCTGAAAATTACTTTTTACTCAATAAAACTTATAGTATTTTTAAGCCGCTAGAAGGCCACTACAAAAGATGAATGTTGTTTCCTTACGGCTCTCAAACCTTAAAATTACTTTGGAAAGTAATACCGTTATTATTTCTGCATGTTATAAACTATGTATAAAAATTAATAAAGCAATAATAGATAGGAGAGGTTTGTTGGCTGATGCCCTGGCCTAACCTGGACTCCAGGGCCACCCAAAGTCAAAGTAAGTATTGAGTATGCATTTGTTACACAATTTTGGTAGACCTAATTGATTGCTTTTGGCCTACTAACTGTTTAAATTAAATGCGGAATTTTAAAGATAAACAAACAAAACCGTATCATGGTATGTATCTCAAAACAGACGTAATTTAAAAGGATCATATTTCCGAAATTAAGTCCTAACTGGAAAATCACAACTATTATATTTTCATTTTAGAACGACAGAATACTCGTAATTTAGAGTGTACAAAAGTTGAGGAAAGGTCCACATCGCTATGTAGCTCCTTAAATTTCTAAATCTAATCTAAGTGGCCGTGGAGTAGTGGTAACATCATCGCTTGTCACGCTGTTGGTTCACGGCTCGAATCCTGATGTCAAAGAATTTATTTCGCATGAAATAAACAAAAAAGTCGATCACTTGGGAAAGCTAAGTCAACTCTACTGTGCAGGCATAACAGTGGCAGTAGGGTGGTCATATGGCTAAAATGCAACTTGATCGTGATGATATCATGAGGACGGAAAAAAATACTGTGAATCATAAGCAACGACAATAACAGCGAAAACAAAACAAAAAAAAAATACTCCCCAGTTATCTGGACAGCCACCCTTGGAGTTCACTGAAACTTAACTACCAGCTGAGTTGCAAAACCAACTACACCAATCTGTCTTTCTCTGTCTCTTCCCCTTTCCACAAAAAATGCCCGTGTCCGAAAAATTAGTACAAGGGTATTCATATCCCCTTTAACACGTGCAAATTATATAAAAAAAAAAATCATTCCTGTAAAGAATTTTATTTTTAGGTCAATAAATATAAGTCACACGATAAATGGTCATCATATCATTTACGTGAATTGTGTTTGGGATATATTGCCATTTATTGTTCTGTATTATTATTTCTTTATTATTAAGTAAACAGATTGTAGGATTAATATTTGCACAATGCAGCTACAAGCTACCAGCGCTTTCAACTAATTTGAAATTAAAAAAGTGCACAAAATTTGCGAAGTTACAAACCTATGTATGATACTATTTCCAAGATTAATTTGTTTTATAAGCTGATAAATTATATTTATAATTTTTACTCAAGTTATTATAAAAGGATCTGATAAGATAATATTACCAATAAGTTTTTTTGAAGTGCTTCTAATTTTACTATTTACATTAGTAAAGTTGTAATTATAATAATAATAATAATAATAATAATTTCGTTCCAAAAGTAAAATTAAAACGTAATGAAAGTTAATATGCGTATTTTTTCTAAGTTGATTGTTTCGAAAAAAAAAAATACAATTGTATCGTCTTTTTCAATAATACTTAAAAAGACGATACAATTGTATTTTTTTTTCGAAACAATCAACTTAGAAAAAATACGCATATTAACTTTCATTACGTTTTAATTTTACTTTTGGAACGAAATTATTATTATTATTATTATTATTATTATTATTATTATTATTATTATTATTATTATTATTATTATAACTTTACTAACAGGTAAATAAATTACAATGCTAATATTAAAAAGTTAGCATTAGCTAGCAGTGCTTCCGGCTAGCATAAGATTATAGATTAGGTGAATTAAATACCATTCTCAACACTTAGTTCGGTTAATAGTTGGTAAACTTTATTTATATTTTTTTCAGAACGAATCTTAGTTAGATCTGCTAAAGAGCGTGACAATCGATGATGTTACCACTACACCACGGCCACATGAGTTTTATTCTGTTGTTACTAGCTATGAATCGGTCCCGGATAGATTTAACTACTAGTGTTCTGTTGTTGTTTTTAGTGGCTTGGATTGTTGATAGGTTGTCCGTACATATTATTATTTTTAACCAGTAATCAATCTTGAAAAGGACTACCGAGAGCGGAGAACCTTGAGGTATACTGTTTTAAAGTTTATTAATAGATGAATAGCAGTTGCTCGATTTGACCCGAAATTGTCTGTTTATTAAAAATGCTTTAATATAGCTGCACATTTCCATTGGATTAATTTTCTCAATGTGGTATGGATTCCAACTCTATCAAACGCTTTTTCGAAATCTATTGACAAAATTGAAACGTTGTTTGTACTCGATAGAGCATGTGCTGTGAAGTGATCTATGTGAAGAAGTGCGTCCATGGTGGAATGCGCATGTTTAAATGCTAGCTAGTTTGTAAAAACAAGAGTAATCTTTTACAAATAATTTGTTCCAATAGAAAAAATGCATTCGCTTTGCAATAGAGATTTTGCTTATTTGGGGTATGTCTTGTGTTGCCGCATGCCGTTTGGAGTCTCCAAATTGGTGATACAGGGTGAGGTGTGGAATATTGTAAGCGCATATGCTCCCCAAGTCGGATGCGAACAGAGAGGAAAAGATGTATTCTGGCTGGATTTTCACAACCTCATCAAAAACATTTCAAAGGAAAAGCTTTTTTTGTTGGTGGAGATTTGAACTGATATGTTGGGAAGACAATCGAAGCCTATGAAGACTGCCATGGAGGACTGGTGTACGGCCCCAGGAATTCTCCAGGTGAAGACATCCTAAGCATGTGCAAGTCATACGGGCTTATCGTGCTAAATACCATGTTCGTCAAACAAAGCCGGCACCTGATCACTTACAGCAGTGGTGGAAATGAAACACAGATTGACTACCATTTGGTAGCCAGTTTCATGAAGCCCCGGGTTAAAGATTGCAAAGTGATCCTGGGAGAGACGATCGCCCAACAACACCGTCTCCTCCTGACAGAAATTTTTATGGAGATGGGGAAGAAAACAAATAAGCAAACAAAGGTGGCTGAGAAAATCAATTGGTACAAGCTGGACAAAGGAAAAGGCGAAGCTTTTTTTATTAGCATGGCAAATTACCTCTTTACCATCATCGATGAGGTCGGTGATGAGAATTGCAGAGCACAAGATATGTGGGATTCCGTACAGTGATCTTGCCTGGAGAGAGCCAAATCACTGCTTGGAAGGTCGAAAGGCTCCTGCCAACAGGCCTCTGATAGGAACCAGGCTGTCCAGGAGTTTCGACAAAACAACTTAAATAAGGGAACAACTATCTTCAAAATAACCGACCAGAGAAGAAGAAATGCTCAGGAGATTCGTTCCCCAAAGTTCATTAACAATACTCTAGGCCAGCTTCTTGTGGAAGACGACAAAATTCTCCACAGATGGCGACAGTATTGTGAAAGACTTCTGAACGAACAGTTTCCACGGGTACACTGATGACAAGTGCGGGTTTGTCCCGGGTTATAAGGATCATAATGAAAAAAACATCGTGATTCCTTAAAGGACTTGCATGTTGGCTGATTTTAAAAAAACCTTTGATAGGCAACTTAGAGATCTCTTATGGGTGGCGCTAAGACATCGAGGAGTTCCAGAAACCTACGTGCGCATGATCATGGATATGTATGAGGGAGCAAGGACAAGAGTAAGATGTCTCACAGGAGTCACCGAAGAGTTCCCAATCAAAGTCGGTGTACTCCAGGGAAGCGTCCTCAGTCCTTTGCAATTTATTACAGTCCTTGATTATCTGCTTGAAGGAAAAGTGACGGACCCAAAAGTGCATCATTTATTCTTTGCTGATGATGAAGCTATCATAAGTGAAATGAGCAATGAGCACTTGATGTATGGGTGGATGTTTTGGAGGGAAATGAGTACCGTATTAGTTCAAAAAAGACAGAGTATCTGTGCTGCCCGTTCTCGGCCTATTCCAGACACTTACTTGAATGGAAAAGTGCTTCCCAAGTGCGAAAAGTTCAAATATCTGCGATCTATGATCAATAGTAACTTGTGAAGATGACATCAATCATCACGTAAGCGTAGGATGGATGGAACTGGATCACACAAATGTAAAAACACCAGCATTTGATTCAGTGACGAAGTGATCCCAAACCGGGAAGTTTGCCGATACTTCCTGAGGTTAAACCGGCAAACCCCACAGGCGAACGAGTAGGGATGCAGTAAAGTGGGAGGGTTGTGATCCTTTTACTGCGGATCATATCCTCGCCGTAAGGAAAACAAGAAAGAGGGGCGTGTTTTATGTTGTTTGTTGGGGTATGTGCGGATGGATTGTTTTTATGGGTGTTTGGTGTTCATTGGGAAACATTTTTTGAACATCGGATGACTGGTTTGAAATGGAGGAGTAAGATGTAGAGGAGACGCTAATATTTTCTTGTCCTGCGAAGTTGCTTGTGGAAGTTGGTTTCGATTGACGAAGGACGGCGTTGCGATTTTGTTCATTGTATTTTTTTTTTTTTTTTTTTGTATAAACTGTTTAGATAATTTGGAAGACGATGGGTGGTCTTGCGAGCAGTTTGCACAGGAAGTACGTGTGCATTTATTACGGGTATGAAGGGGGAGGTTGCAGGTTTCATATGAGGGTTTTTCAGTACATCTCTGTGTAGCATAGCCTAGAAGCTGGCAGTTTCGGCAGCGCATTGGGTTGGGGAAATATTCTTCAACTTTAACATAGTACCAGCCAATATTAACCAAATCTGGGGCGGAAAAGGTCTAAAGTAAATAGTACGGTACGTTGTTTGCCATCCGAAGTCTTTACAACTTTATAAACCCCTGTAACGCCTTGGAATTTAATTTCGCTTCGGAGACGTTAATTTGACACGGCGCATATGCCGTTAGCTTGTAGAAGTTGAGGTTGGTGTGGAGCTTGACTGCGATTGGACACAGATTCGGCAATATTTTTTTTTCTACAAGAATAGGTTGGCAGTTTTCTAGTCAAATAGTAGATGAATTCGGCTTTTTTCTTTTATTGTTCTGTTGCCGGGTCTAAATCTAAACAGCTAAAGCGGCTGCCAGAGGGCGCTCGTGGTCTGAAGGCCATTTCTACTTTAATTTGGAAAAAAAGGAGAAGGAATGAGTCGAAAGATTTTTGCTATGGAAGAGAGAGAGAGAGAGAGAACTATCAAGGAGATAATCCATGTTACCTGTTCTAAGGTAATGGGTGACTGTGGAAAGAAATTATTTAAATGAATTATTGCGCAGAATTCAAATATGTTAATAGAAGTTTTTGAGTTACAAAACCTTTTCTTTGTAACCTTTGCACATTTAGGTAATTTTTTCGACGGTCCTTGTCAAATATAATTTTATGCGTAATCAAATCTGTAAAACTAACTTGTCTGTCACCCATAATTTTCAAATAACAACGGAATTATTGTATAATCAAAATGCCTAACCTTTTTTTGATTCATATATATTGTGTACGAATGTTCGATGTCAAAAATCACATGGAAAATCGAGAGAACATATTCCACAAGAAATTACCCAGTTAATCAAGCCCGATACGATTACAGAGAAATTATTTTATTCATGTTACCCGCTACGTGTGTTTAATCCAAGTGAACAAGACGACTGTTAAGCCTAACAGAAATACATATCTCCAACTAGCAAACAAATAACTCAAAGAGAGTAGAAATGAGTCATATTAGTTTAAGCTCGAGTTTAAATTATTAGTAAATAATGTAAATAAAACATAGGGTAAATTGCGTTTGTTTACAAATGTAGCAAATAGAAAAATTATACAATGCATATTTATATAGTTAAAATTAAAATAAGAACACTTTTTAACAGAAGTAAAACCATTCTCAAGCATTCCGCCGTCCCTGGAACAACGTTTCAGGACACAGGTAAAATTGCAGTTTGTGGATTGGTCGAGCTAAATTGCCGGTAGCAGTTTTTAAAGTCACAACTCGAACGTTATTGTCCTTACCTGGATGAAGGTTGATAACTCGACCCATAGCCCACTTGCCAGGGGCAAATTAGAATCCTTGATGACGACTAGACTGTTGATATTATCCTGGACCTGTTGTCAACGAGGTCGATGTTTTAGTGATGTCAAATATTCAATTCACCAACGTTTCCAATACCCTTGGACTTTGGATTGCAACATTTGGCAGGCAGATTAGCGATTCGTTGGTGCTTCTAAGGTTGGCTCCGGAACAGCAGCGTATGACTCACCCAGAAAGAAGAGGCATATGCAAGTTTACGACTTCTTCCAATATAACGAGATACGCCTCGAAAGAATATGAAATGGATGTTCATCGCTGATTACTAGGCATGATTGCGTGGTTACCTACCTTTCTTCATCTTTAGAGTTAGGATTTTCCCCAAATTCAGTCCCTGTTCGAAGCCAATGTGGTCTTCTCCACCAAATAGGATGTTCGAGCAGTTGCGATGGTATTTAGTATACCACGAGAGGCACAACCAGCCGAATTGGATTCCGATCGAACGTGGAATTGCGCTAAGAATCTCCGATGTGCGGTTGCCTACGAAAACATTCCAACGACGAGAGGGAGATGAGAGCTACGATAGTACGACCTTCGAAACTGACCATGCATAAACATCCACAAAGGTTATATTCAGGGATCTTTGAACGGCAACGTGTAGTCTAACTAGCAAAACAGCCACACAGAGCTCTAAGCGAGGGATAGATACTCAATTGCTTTGAAGTAAAGATAACTGAATATGTCACATTTCGAATTCCAATACAACCCGAGCACTTTAGTCCATGAATCTACGTATGTGTCTACTATATTTACAAGAGAAAACGAATTTTTGTTTGGAAGTAGCTCGGCACAGTTGATCTGCCACTTGCTCAGCTCCATTCCACATTTGGAAATAAGTTCAATTAGGAATTTTTGCTTAAAGATGGCTTCAGCTAAAGTACGAGTATCGGCGCTCGAAGGAACGTCATCCACATAAAAATCATTCAGAATAATTTCCGACGCGACCGGAAATTCTTTTTTATAATCTCTTGCTAGTTGTTCTAAAGCTCTGACCGTAAGAAATGGGGCACATGATGAACCATACATAACAGTACGTAGTCGAAAATGTTCCAATGGGTCCGAAGGTGACTTTCTCCAAATTATTCGGCGAAATTCCGAGTCCTTTTCTGAGACCAAGATTTGGCGAAACATTTTAACAATGTCTGCAGTAAAAATAAATTTATGGCGACTAAGCAGACAGTAAAGAGATTTCGTTGAATTGGTGGACCTACCATAAACGAATCATTCAAGCACTATCCGCAAGTATCTGTGTACGATCCATCAAATACGACCCGAAGTTTTGTGGTTGCGCTGTCTGGCTTCAGAACAGAGTGATGAGGAAGGTAAAAAACATTGGCCCTTGCAATATTTGCGGGAGGAATTTTCGACATATGTCCTAATGCCAAGTACTCGCTGAGAAACGATGAATAACTTTCAAAAACCTGTGTCTTTGGAAAATTTCGTCTCCATTGAAGGTACACAGAAAACTTTGGGGGTGACTTAAATGGGGATCGACTATGTATTTATCATTCGAGTCACGGCGATGAGTTTGGAGGAAGTGGTCCTCAATTTTCCTATCGTCGTCTGACATGAACGATTTGGGATCTATGATACTTCCTCAATCGTCCAAAAGGATTACAAAATTGCGTCAGTGTCTAAGAGTGAATGATGCGATCTGATGCTTGGTTTTGATTAGATGTTCATGTTCCAGCTACAACCCAGCCGAAAATAGTTTTCTTGCGCTATTGGAAGCCCACTTTCACGGATGATGTTTCCCTGTAAAGTTTCCCAAACTATTATATATTAGCTCCTAGAAGAATATCAACTGAGCCCGATCTTTTGAACGATGAAGCAACCAAGTCCAGATGGTATAAGTGATCCCAATCCTCAGTGGAAAACGAGTGAGTTGGTAAATTAGCAGTAACGCTCGATAAAATGTAGGTATCGACTGAGATAGAGGGTGACCAGATTCCAATTGTTTTGTTTCAGCAGCTGTCAAAGTTACTAATGATATCCTGCTGTAAATATTCAGTAAGGTTTGTCATTTCATCTTGCATCGTTTGACGCTTCCCGAACGTGCGAAAATTATTAAAAAATATTATCGAAATGCCTGTCAGTTGTAAATACGCAACGTGAATTTCGTCGGGAGATCGGGCGTCATCATGGCTTCAGTGCGCAGACAATTTGTCGCACCGTGGAAGAGTTTGAGCATGAGTACACTCTTTTGGACCTTAAGCCACCAACCAAATAGAGATCGGTGCGAAGTGGGAATGTTGGCCGGAGATCCGGATTTTGGCAAAAAAAAATCATCTTCTCGGACGAGGCCCATTTTTGGCCCAGTGGCTATATCAAACAATCCACAAGTGTTCGCCCAAGCATCAATGCATCCGTAAGGATTGGCTGTTTGGTGCGGTTTATGGCACGGTGGCATCATCGGATCTTATTTCTTTCGAAAAAAGGAAGGAGACACCGTTACCGTCAATGGTCCTCGGTATAGAGCGATATTAACCGGCTTTCTGTGGCCAGAGCTCGACATCATCGATATATACGAGCTGTGGTTCTAAAAGATGATGCTACATGCCATACAAGCGACGTAACGCTCGAAGTGGTGAAGGAGAAATTTGGCGACTGGGTCATCTCTCGGCGAGCGTTCACCACTTGGCCGCCGAGAGCATGCGACTTTACACCCCTCGATTATTTTCTCTGGGGCTACGTCAAGTATTTAGTCTACGCTAACCAGCTAACCACTTTGGACGAGCTCGAGGCCAATATTCAAGACGCTATTGCCGGAATAACGCCGCACATATTTGACCGAGTCATCAAAAATTGGACAGACCGCTTGAAGCACTGCCAGCGAAGCCGAGGCGGCCATTGAAACGATGTGCTACTTCAAAGCTTCAAAATAAAGCCAGAATCAATTTGATATCTCACACCGTTGTTGTTTTATTTAAATTTATTTTCCTATCGTTCTTATCTGGTCACGCTATACTAAATAAATCGCAGGGTGAATGAATCACCAACGATGCAAGGCCTCTGGATGTACCACATTTGGTAGATCCAATACCGCTTATTGGTATACGGGTATTTCTTCTTTTAAGTCCAAGTCGTTGAACGCATGACTCGGTTATAAAAGAAACCTGTAAGCCTGAATCTAAGAGCATAGACTGATTGATATTTGTCGTTGATATCAAAAACCTTGCCCATGACTGTCGGTAGTAAGGTTTGCGGAATACGATGTGTTAAGTCAAACGAGTGATTGTTAACTACATAATCTACTGCCGCCGACGTTGAAGGAAGATTTGAACTATAACGAGTGGTAAAGTCTTGAGATTGATTTGGATTACGCGTATTGCTATGAGAAGTATTACCCGAATGAGTAGGGGTTGTGTCGACATTCTGCACTAAGCTATGGTGATGAGTGTTGCAAGATCTGCACCGGAACTTCGACTGACAACGAGCTGAAGAATGACCGCTCTTTAGACAATTGATACAGAGTTTGTTCGATTTAACGAACTCCCTCCGATGGTGTACTTCCATTGCGAGAAACTCTGGACATTGAGAAAGCACATGTGGAGCGTAACATATCGAGGTTTGTCGTACCGTTTCTCTAGCTTTGTCCATGCCTGTTCATATGTGTCATCACATACAGGTAAAAGCTTAAGGAGGTTTAACGCTTCATTATGCAGACATTTGAGAAAATGGAATCTTTGCATCGGCGTTAAGTTGGTTTTGTTGTGTACAGCACCCTCAAACATATCCCGAAATACGGGCCAGTCGCAGTAATTTCCAGAAAATGGTTCTATCCGAATTTTAGGCAAAAAGAAATGCGTATTTTTCGAAGACGAACTCGATTCATTTCATGTCTCGATTAATACCTGTTGTTGGTCAGCTAACCTGCTCACGAAGTCCTGGCTCTTTCTAACGTTTTCGTGTTCTCTAATAGCAGACAACAGTACTGATTTTACAACTAAGAATTTTGCTCAAATTCTTCAAAATCGGGATCGGGATCAATGTATCCCTCAATATCCGCGAATTCGTACATTTGGAATTGGGTGGAATTGAATTCGTTAAATAACTCCATGGTCTTAGTTAGGCGCACTTCGAGATCTATTAGTGAAACCTTTTCATTGATCGAGAGGGAAGCTTTGCTGTTCATATCGCTAATCGATTTTAATTTTATTTAGGACTTTAATACCTACGACGATAAAATACTTTTAAACACGCAACGAGAAGCACTAGCACAATAAATTGTTCTCTTGCACAAAGGCAAGTACAAATCAATTTATATTATATTTGGGTTAAGCACACGTGGATTGATTCACGAAATGGGGATAAGAGAAGGAAAAACGACAAATTGAATAGTGAGGTAGATAACCGTCTCAAATTTGGACCAACAAATGTGTACGAATGTTCTATGTCCAAAATCACATGGAAAACCGAGAGACATGGTTGCGCTTGATATTTCAAAGGCATTTGACAGAGTTTGGCATCAGGCTCTTTTGTCGAAAATGCGTGCATATGGAATCGATGAGTTTCTTCATTAATGGATTAGAAATTACCTTTCGGGGGGTTCAATACAAATTGTTTTGGACGGCTTCAAATCTGCAATTCACCAAATAAATGCTGGTGTTCCCAAAGGCTCTGTTTTGTCTCCGACTCTCTTTCATATTTTTATAAATGATCTCTTGTCTGCAACTTCTAATCCAATCCATTCCTTCGCTGATGACAGTACCCTCAATTTTTCATATTCGTTCCCTAACTTATGTCCTTGCTCTTCGGCCGTAGAAAGGGAACGGCAACGTATGTTAAACACATTAAATTCCGACCTGGACAGCATAACTAAATGGGGTTCAACCAACAGAGTGGAATTTAATGCTTCCAAAACACAATGCTGACTTCTGTCTCTCAAGCGAAACCAAAACCCTCAACCATTATTCATGGATGGTACTTGCATCATTGAAACCGAAAGACTTGCCATTCTCGGTATGTGTATTAATAACCATCTTCGATGGAACGATCACATATTCAAGGTCACCAAAAATGCTGCAAAATGTCCAGGATTCATTAAACGGTGCAAGAAATATTTTACCCCGTCTGATCTGGCCTCAATTTATAAGGCATTCATCCGCCCTAAGCTGGAATATAACGCCCATATCTGGTCTGGTGCACCCAAGACCGTTCTGCATATTCTTGATAGGGTACAGAATCGCGCGTTAAAACTTATAGGCGGTAGAGACATTGTGAATTCCATACATTCACTAGAACATCGAAGTAATGTTTCATGTTTCTCCCTGTTTTATTGTTTTTTTTTATAAAAAATGCTCCAGCGAAATAGCCAGTTGCATTCCTCTCCTTCAAAATTTCACCCGCAATACGCTTCATGCTTCGAATGCACATCAGTTCACCCTTAAGCCCAATTTCGGTTGTACTGTAAAATGTAGGTATTCGTTTATAAGCCGAACGACACGAATGTGGAATGATCTACCAGGCTCTGTATTTCCCCATATACTACAATCTTCAAACATTCAAAGCCAACGTGCACAGGCTCCCCCTCTGTTCCTCTTCCCCCTTTTCCTGACGCACGTGCCCTCAAACAGTTTAAGGGTATTCATATCCCCTTCGGCGCGCGCAGATTATAAAAAAAGAATATATTCCACAAGAAATTACCCAGTTAATCAAGCACGATACGATTACAGAGAAATTATTTTATTGATCCTCTGCGTGTGTTTAATCCAAGTGAACGAGACCGACTGTTAAGCCTAACAGAAATACATATCTCCAACTAGCAAAAAAATAACTCAAAGAGAGTACACAAATGAGTTATATTAGTTTAAGCTCGAGTTTAAATTAATAGTAAATAATGTAGATAAGACATAGAGTAAATAAAAGTAGCAAATAGAAAATTTATACAATGCATATTTGTATAGTTGAAATTAAAATAAGAACACTTTTTAGCAGAAGTAAAACCATTCTCAAACACATACATATTGTAATATGCGCGCTACGGCTCGAGTAGATAAAACAATTATTCTGTGAAATTATTTCTTTATTTTCTACTCTATAGAACAATTCAAGTTCACACTATACTATTCTTCGCAAATTCTTTTCTTTTACAAGGTCTCTTTCCTCTCTGATCACTTTATCTCCTTTCAATTACTTAATTCACAAATCCAAACTAATTACTTTTTCTTGTTCACTCTCAACTTTCAATTTATCACCAAATTACAACTTTGCCCATTATCACTTTTCCAATCTCTTCGCCACGGTTCTAAACCAACTGTGTCTTTTTTTGATCGCCATCTGTCCTTATATAGCAGAAGTTTCTGATAGCCAGAAACTTCTAGCAAATTCTTCGACCACTGGAACAAGAGAAATAATTCTTGCAGTTATAATCCCCTTTTATCCCTAATATTATTCGTCTCTTTCGTTGACATGAGCTGTGGAGACTTCGTCCCAGACACGAACCTCGAATGAAAGGACAGTTTGAACCAAAATTCTGCCAGAATGGAAAGTCACTTCGGAATTTGTTGCGTCATATTTTTAGGGGGCGTAGTTATTATTATGCTACACTGCCCCCCTCTTAGACGTGTTCGTCCCGAACAAGTGCATCCTCATTTCGGCCATTGTATCGACTCAGTCGGTCCACATGAACCACTTTCCTTTTGGACCTCGGTCCTCGCTGGATGCGGTAGACAACATCGTTGATGCGGGTTACTATTCTGTAGGGACCTTCCCAGTTCCGCTGCAATTTAGGTGATTTCCCCTTTTGGCGATGGGGATTATACAGCCACACCAGATCTCCTTCCTGGAATCCTGACGTTGTTGCCTTGGCATCATACCTGGTCTTCATGCGGTCGCTCGTCATCTTAATCTGGCTTCTGGTGCTTTGGTGTATGTCCCTAAGCCTTTCCCTAAGGTCCGCCACGTACTCTTCTTCATTTCTGGGCTCATTGGTAGGAGATCCAAATTTCACCTCACTGGGTAAACGAGCTATTCCACCAAATAAGATTTCGAACGGCGTATGTCGAGTAGTGCTATGCACGGCACTTCTATAGGCCATCAAAAACAAGGGAATCTGCCGGTCCCAATCCCGTTGGTAGTCACCTACGACCTTCGAGAGATGTTCGTCCAAAGTCCTATTGAAACGCTCCACCATACCGTCCGACTGTGGATGAAGCGGGGTTGTCCTTGTCTTTTTGATTCCGAGTAGTTGACACATCTCTTGGAAGATTCTTGACTCGAAGTTCCTCCCTTGGTCAGAATGCAATTCCAAGGGCACACCGAATCTGCTAACCCAATTGTAGACGATCTGCTCCGCCACGGTTCTGGCTTCCTGGTTAGGGATCGGAAACGCTTCCGGCCACTTACTGAAGTAGTCCATCACTACGAGTATATACCGATTACCATTGTCGGTTTCCGGAAAGGGCCCTGCGATGTCGATGGCGATTCGTTCGAAAGGTGCTCCCACGTTGTATTGGTGCATCTTACCTCGAGTTTTGATTCTCGGACCCTTGCTAGCTGCACACACGTCGCATTTTCTGCACCAGTCTTCGATATCTTCCTTCGCTTTTAACCAATAAAAACGTTCTCGTACCTTTTCTAGCGTCTTATTCACTCCCAAGTGGCCTCCGGTCGCCCCGCCATGCATTTCCTGTAACACCTCCTTGACCCTCGTCCGCGGTACGACAAGCTGCATTACAAACGACTTTCCGTCGGAGGATTCCCATTTTCTTCTCAGAACACCTTCTTGGACATGGAGGGAGTCCCACTGCGCAAAATATGCCTTTAAGGTCGGGCTTCTGTGAGAGATGTCCTGATGATCCGGTTTCTCCATGTTCTCCTTCCAGGCCAGAATCGGCTCGATATCCGGGTCTTCCTTCTGAGCGTTCCGGATCTCATCTACGCTCCAGCCGGCGATAGGTTCGGCTCTCAGTCTTTGGATGGAAACCAGCTCCCGTTCTTTCTGACGCGCACAATGTTTACAATCCGTTCTGCATGGTCGCCGGGACAGTGCATCCGCATTACAGTGGAGTTTTCCTTTACGATGCTGTATTTCGTAGTCGTAGATTTGCAGCCTTTCGATCCATCTTGCGACCTGACCCTCAGGATTCTTGAACTGTAATAGCCATTTTAAGGCTGCATGGTCTGTGCGAAGAACGAACTTCCTCCCATAGAGATATTTGTGAAAATGCTTCGTAGCCAAGATCAAAGCTAGAAGTTCCCGCCTTGTCACGCAGTAGTTCCTTTCTGGCTTAGAGAGCACCTTGCTGAAGTACGCAACCACCTTCTCTTGGCCGTCATGCACCTGGGAGAGTACGGCTCCTACCCCGACATTACTAGCATCTGCATCCACAACGAACGTTTCCCCGGGAGTGGGGTAAGCCAGTATCGGGGCATCGCATAGCCGTTGTTTAAGTGCCTTGAAGCTCTTCTCGCACTCAATTGACCATTTGAATTGTTTTCCCTTTTCCGTCAACTGGTGCAGGTTCTTTGCGATCCCGGCAAAATCCTTCACGAACCGTCTGTAGTAGGTGGCTAGGCCCAGGAAGCTCCTTAGTTGGTGTTTGTCTTTGGGGACTGGCCAGTTTTTCACCGCTTCGACCTTCTCCGGATCGGTTCTCACTCCTTTCGCTGAAATTATGTGTCCCAGGTACTTGACTTCCGCTCTAAACAGGGCGCACTTCTTGGGGTTGAGCTTCAGGTGGGCACTTCGAAGCCTTTGAAACACATCCCTTAGATTGTCTCGGTGTTGCGCAAACGTTTTTCCTACGACGATGACATCATCCAAGTATACCAAACAGGTTTTCCATGTTAACCCTTGCAGGACACATTCCATCAATCGCTCGAAAGTCGCCGGAGCATTGCACAGCCCGAATGGCATTACCGTGAATTGCCATAGCCCATTTCCTGCGGTGAAGGCGGTTTTCTCCCGGTCTTCTGGATGGATCTGTACCTGCCAGTAGCCACTCTTCAAGTCGAGAGTGGAAAACCATCGGGCTCCTGATAGTGTGTCTAGCGTGTCGTCAATCCGTGGCAGAGGGTAGCTGTCTTTCTTGGTGACGAAATTGAGCTGCCGATAGTCCACGCAGAACCGCGTGCTGCCATCTTTCTTCTTAACCAGTACAACCGGTGATGCCCACGGACTTTTGGAACTTTCAATCAGACCTTCTTTCTCCATTGCCGACACCATCTCTGCAACTTCTGTCTGCTTTGCCAATGGAAGGCGCCTAGCAGGCTGACGAATTGGTCTAGTATCACCAGTGTCTATTCGATGTTGTACCAGGTGCCTTCGGCCGTATTCTCCGTCCTGTGAGGCAAATACATCAGCGTACTCTTTGATAAGATTCTCTGCCATAGTTCGCTGCTCCTGATTCAGCTCACTGGACTGGAGAATCGTCTCTCTCGCTTCCGCTGTCCAAGGTGAAGGGAGAGGTTTTGGAGCATCACGTTCAGATATTGTTGCGACGGCGGTAATCGGCGTGCATTTTCCAGTCACCTCCCCTCGCCTTAGTTTGACAGTGTGTGGTCTTGCGTTCAAAACCCTCACTGGAACCATGGTGTTCTTTGGTTCGACTAACGTCTTTCCCACGATGTAGTCTTGAGAATTCTTCTCTGGGTCTGGTTCTACTATGTAGAATCGGTGGCTCCCAAGATCACCTTCCAGCTTCGTCCAAATGATTGTCTCTGAAGACGGCGGCAAAACTTCGTCTTTGCTGATGACTGTCCTGAGAGTTACGGCATTCTCATTTCCGTACTCCATCGGAATCTCCACATTTCGATACCTCAGTACTTGCATCCCGATGTCCAAGATTACTTCATTTGCTTTCATGAAGTCTACTCCGATGATGCACTCGTCGCATATATCTGCCACCAGAAACGCATGGGAGAACGTCAGTCCTGCCAGAGTAATCGTAAGACGAACTTCTCCAAATACCTTCGCCATTTCCCCTGTTGCAGTCTTCAGGCAGTAGCTGTTGGTGTTGTGCAGCCAGGAGCTTTTGACGATATCTCTTCTTACAATGGAGGCAGTGGCACCTGTGTCGATGGTGGCTACGCACTTCTTCTCGTTGATTAGTGCCTCCACTGTCAGGCTCTTGTTACCCCGTTTGGTTTGCGAAACTTGAATGGTGGTCCTGGGGGCCTCGATTCCAGTAACCAACTTCTGCCCCGCGAAGTTGGTCCTTACGCATTTCCCGACTGCTGGTTTTGGGAAGTCTGACTGACAGCCAGATGCTTCCTCTCTGCTTCTCCTACTTCCGCAATGTGAACAATTTCCTCGTCTAGGTGCACTTCTGCACTGCCGTTGTAGGTGTCCGGTTTGGTTGCAATTCCAGCAACGGATTTGACTTCCGCGAGCTCTGTCTTCATCCATGACGGCTGTTCTCTGGCATGAGCATTCCACGACGGACATTTCCCTGACACGGTGTATTCCCTGGTATGCTTGGTCCGCAGCCTTCATTGACAAAGCGAATGCCAATGCCTCGGGGAGTGTTCGCTTTTCAGCCATCCTTACAGCCATTTGCAGTTGTCTGTCCTCTATGGCCTGAATAAAAGCTTCCACCGCCATTTCGTTGATAAGCTCCTCACCGGCTTTAGGGTATGAAAGATGAGCTAGTCGCTCTATATCCGCTTGCAACTGTTGGAGCGTTTCCCCCCTTTTCTGGACTCGACTACGCAGCTGAACCCTGTACACCAGCTGCATGTGTTCATCCCCAAACCGCATCTCGATAGCCTGAACCAGAGAGTCGTAGTTCTGCTGTTTATCTTCCGGGATGGTCTGCAAGAGCTCCGCAGCTGGACCCCTCAGTGCAAGCGTGAGTGCAATAGACTTCTCTTCATCGTCTCAGCTATTGGTCATTGCGGCCGCTTCGAATTGCCTCTTATAAATTGGCCATGATGTTTGACCATCGAAGATAGGAGGCTGTATCTCCTTTCTTCTCAAACCGTCAGTGGAATATTCCCGTGCTTTCTGTCTCTTCACGTTGCTGAGTTCCTTAGTAAGATTTTCGACTTGTTTTTCTACTTTTTCGAACTGAGTCTCTATTTTCCCGAACTGAGTTTCATGCTTCTCAAAGTTTTCATCGAATCTAGTTTCGACTTTTTCGAGTTGCGTCTCGACCTTCTCGATTTTCTCTTCGATCGCTTCGAATTTAGATTCCAAGTTCCTGTTTTGCTCATCAAGTTTGCTCTCCAGAGCATCTAGAGAATTCTTTTGTTCGTCCATTGCTTTCTTTTGTTCGTCCAGCTTAACTTCTAGAGAATTCCTCTGGTCGTCCATTGCTTTCTTTTGTTCGTCCAGCTTAAGTTCTAGAGAATTCCTTTGGTCTTCTATTGCTTTCTTTTGTTCGTCCATGACTAACTTAAGTTGCAGGAGCAGACTTGTTATACCCGGGTCGGCTGCTGTACTTGCTGGTTCCTCTTCCACGTCGAACTCTACATCATGCGGATTTTCACCTTCCTGCGTTACTGCTTCTTCCAGACGAATCAGTAGGGCATCTTTTCCCCCAGTTGTGTCGAGGTTCCGCTTACTGAGTTCTGCCTTTAGTTGAATTATAGTTAGTTTTCCCAATTTGCGACCCATTTTGCGCAACTAATTAACTCAACACAGAAATCGTTTTTTTTTTTTTTCTTTTTTTTTTTTTTTGTGCAATTTCACACCACGGAAATAGTTATTCACAGAATAAGTTTTATCCCGCTTCTGACACCAATGTAATATGCGCGCTACGGCTCGAGTAGATAAAACAATTATTCTGTGAAATTATTTCTTTATTTTCTACTCTATAGAACAATTCAAGTTCACACTATACTATTCTTCGCAAATTCTTTTCTTTTACAAGGTCTCTTTCCTCTCTGATCACTTTATCTCCTTTCAATTACTTAATTCACAAATCCAAACTAATTACTTTTTCTTCTTCACTCTCAACTTTAAATTTATCACCAAATTACAACTTTGCCCATTATCACTTTTCCAATCTCTTCGCCACGGTTCTAAACCAACTGTGTCTTTTTTTGATCGCCATCTGTCCTTATATAGCAGAAGTTTCTGATAGCCAGAAACTTCTAGCAAATTCTTCGACCACTGGAACAAGAGAAATAATTCTTGCAGTTATAATCCCCTTTTATCCCTAATATTATTCGTCTCTTTCGTTGACATGAGCTGTGGAGACTTCGTCCCAGACACGAACCTCGAATGAAAGGACAGTTTGAACCAAAATTCTGCCAGAATGGAAAGTCACTTCGGAATTTGTTGCGTCATATTTTTAGGGGGCGTAGTTATTATTATGCTACAATATGTATGTACATATTTAAAGCATTTATTTAAAAAAAATTGGATAACTTCAAAAATATAGGTGTAAGACAAATTTCGTTTACAGATTTGAATAGTATTCAATATTATATGACTAACGGCGTTCTACGATACATCTGACGGAATATCAAAAATTCGTATTCGTATAAAACGTGTTGTAACTCAAGAATCGTATAATGAGTAATTTATTTAAATAAAGTGCACGACTGCGTCGCACGTACTTGCACCAATAAAATTTAAACAATTTCCTTTTTTTTTAAAAAAAAAAAGAAAGTAAAACAAGTTTTTAAATATTTTAAAAAACCTGGTAAGCCAAAATCTTGTAAATGTCAAATATGGTTCAAATACTAATTTCGAAAAAAATCGATGAAATCAGAGCCTAGAAATAGCCAATATTCAGAAACCGATTAATAAGCAAAGTTACCGTTAAACGCATTTTTTGGAGAAAAAAAACCTGGCTCTCCATCTGATAGAATACATATTTCTTAAAATAACTCAAATATTAAATTTGATCAAAATCGTTAGAGCTGGTTTCGAGAAAATCTATTTTCTTCAAAATCGGCTATTAGTAAGAAGTTTGAAGAGAATCCGTCCAGCCGTTTAGGCTGCAGTCGACCATACATACAGACAGAATTTCTTTTCTTAGTTTCGCTAGTATAGTAATGTCAAGTTTGATCAAAATCTGGAGAGCGAACATTTTCAGGAAACCAATACTTGCCCTTAAAGGTGCACATAAATATGTTGTTTAGAAAATTAATTTTATTGTTGCTCACTGTTATCGATAAATAAATAGTTTACTTGCTCAATTTGCCGACTTATGCAGTTGGCAACTGGAGAACGCAGCCAAATGGTTACTTATTATATCAGACATTTCCAGAAAACTAATTGGTCTCTGTACATGGAAACCCTGAAAAGGATTCTTCCCTCCGATTCACCCATTAGTCCTGAGAACACCGGTGAGCTGGATCTCACCGTAAAAACGGTCACGAGGGCCTTCAATAATGTAATGGCGGTGGCCTGCTCTTTACGTATACCACGCGGCAAGAAAAAGCCTCCATGGTGGAATGCCAATCTTGGCACTATCAGGAAAAACTGGTTAATATAGCCAAAAGTCTGTTGACTGGGATTCCTACAAAGTCTCTCGATTTCTATAAAAAAGTATCTGAAAGAACAGCGACTATACTGGAGGCTCTTCTGTGGTAACATAGAGGAATCTTCAGAGACTTCTAGACTGCATGAAATCCTTTCAAAAAAATCTTCGATACCCAGCTACCTTCTGAATCCAGACGGCCATTGGACCACCTACAGCAAGGAGACCATTGACCTTCTTCTGGACACCCACTTTCCTGGTAGCTCCGCTGACGCAACACGTCGTATTGAGAATACCGCGATACCATCGAGTAGGACCTGACGAAGAGATGGCGTTCCAATCAGTAAAAATTTATGTTTCCTGCCTGGGTACACTTCTCATTAGTTCGTATGACAAGATTCAACTTGTTCTCTCAAGTAGTTTCTTAACATGAATTTTTGCAGTAGACGTCTTACGTGTTTTCGTTAAAATGGATAAACTTAAATATCGTGCGGTGATAAAATTCTTCGTTTTGGATGGGTTAACCCGTAAGAAAATTCATCCAAAGTAGACAAAAGTCTACGGGGACTCTGCTCCTTCCATGTCAACCGTTAAAAAGTGGGCAGCTGAACGTGAAGGATAGCCAAAAACCGCAACCACACACGAAACCATCGAAAAAGTGCATGATATCGTGTTGGACGATAAGCGAGTGAAGGTGAGTAAGATAGCTGAGGTTGTGTGTATATCAGAAGGGAGGGTGTGAAACATCTTGCACAAAAACTTAGGGATGCGAAAGCTCTGCGCAAGATGGGTGCCGCATTTGGTGAATGCCGATCAAAATCAAATGCGCAAACGATTTTCGCGGCAATCTTTGGACCGATTCAATAGAGATCCGACCGATTTTGTGCGGCTTGCCACCATGGATGAGACATGGGTCCACCCCTTCACGCCAGAAATGAAACAGCAGTCGAAGCAGTGGGTGGAAGCCGATGGTTCAGCGCCAAAGAAAGCGAAGTCGATCGCATCTACCGGAAAGGTCATGGCCAGTGTATTTTAGGATGCGAAAGGGATCCTGTTAATGAATATTACTCCAACCTTCATGACCAGCTGGATGCCAAAATTCGCGAGTAGAGGCCTGGCTTGAAGAAGAAAAAAAATCATCTTTCACCAGGACAATGCACCTGTACACAAGTGTGCGTTGGCGATGAGAAGACTGCGGGATTTGGGGTATGATTTGCTCGGCCATCCCCCTATTCACCTGATTTTGCACCCTCAGACTTCCATCTGTTCCCAAACTTGAAAAAAATTGTTTCTGGAAGCGCTTCGCATCCAATGCAGAAGTTGAGAGGGCCGTAGATGAATATTTTCAGCCTTCCAAACTCTCACTTCCGAGAAGGAATACTGATGTTGGAGAAACGCTGGACCAAGTGTGTTG
The DNA here is from genome assembly GCA_963082735.1 of Pocota personata. Taxonomy (NCBI): domain Eukaryota; kingdom Metazoa; phylum Arthropoda; class Insecta; order Diptera; family Syrphidae; genus Pocota; species Pocota personata. The sequence goes on along the minus strand of OY720429.1, from coordinate 101,172,233 downwards.
AAGTCAAGGGAGATTATGTAGAAAAATAAAATAGTATCTACTGAAATGTTCCTTTGGGCCATACGTAGTTTTAAATCGTTCAAATCCCCAGGACCGGATGATATAATACCCGCTGAGATCCAGAAATTCGTAGATATGGTTCTACCCTGACATACAATTATCATGACGGGTTATTTGAATCTTGTCCATATTCCCAAACTATGGACCGAGGTCTTCATACCTAAAGCAGGTAAAAGCTGGCATGTCAACCCAAAGGATCTCCGACCTATCAGTCTTTCTTCCTGCCTGCTGAAAACGTTGGAGAGAATGATCTATATATACTTCCCAACATGCGTACTGCGAAGGCAAGTCAGTTGAGACGGCCTTACTTTCACTCGTGCGCATCAGAGAGTACACTATGGTTGTCTTTCTTGACATTGTGGGAGCTTTAACAATGTCAAACCAGATGCAATTACTAACGCGCTTGTAAAACTGAACGTCGAAGCTTCGCTTGGAGTGCAATCAATCAATTGCTCACAGGCTGGATTATTAACACGAAACTGGGAGGAGCTTCGACTCGAAGACTTGTAAGTTGCGGCACACGTCAAGGTTGGTCTTATCCCCCTTCTTTGGAATCTGGTGGTTGATAAACTACTAGTCTATCTGGATAGAACGGGATGCAAGGTGATTGCCTATGCAGACGAGGTCACTCTAAGGGAACTCATCCAATATGCTCTTCTCCTGTTCACCAGGTGGGCCACAAGGTGTGGTCTGGGAGTTAATCTCAACAATAGAAAGCTTCTCTTATAGACCCTAACACTATAAATGGCACCAGTCTTACCTTCACAGACAAAACAAAATACTTGGGTCTTATTTTGGATAAGAAACTGAACTGGAAAGCCAATTTACTAGAGTGCGTTAAAAAAGCTCATCGGAAAGAGCTGGGGTATGCAATCCCGTATCACTCTCTGACTGTACGTGTCCATTGTCAGGCCCATACTTTTGTATGGCGTGATCGTTTGTAGGACGGCTTTAGAAAATGCCGTAAGCCTTAAACTTTTAGGGAAAGTGCAACGATCCGCTAGCAATTGCTTCAGTGGTTCACTAAGAACCACTCTACATCCTCGATGTGGTCCAACTTCTTAGCTGAACAATCCTCGACCCTTAATTCACAAAATTTATCATATGAAAATACCGACTACACAACAACCGAAACTGAGATTTGATACTAACTTCCGAGCATCAATTCTCGCCCGTAGTGAGTGGGCACACGTTGCCGATAATGATGGCAGTTTAGATTACTTCTACACAGACGGTTCTAAAATTGAAAATGGGCGTACTTCAGGCGGAACAAATAACGATTAAGGAAAAGCTGTCCTGGCTGAGTGTAGTGTAGTATAGCCAAGCGGCAATAAAGTCCCTGCTATTATGCTCACTCATTTCAAAGGCTGTTCAAGATTGCCGCTCGTCCATCACGTTAATGACTGAGCAATTCACCTATACCCAGTATAGGCCATAAAGACAAAGACATACCGGGTAACTGCAAGGCTGATGAGCTCGCTATAAAAGGTACAACCCTCAGAATTATGCCGAAAAGGCAAAATTTAGGTACGCCTCTCGCTACGTGTACACATTTACTCGTGCTGGATGCTATCAAAAAAGCCAATCATAGTTGGGAGACTCTTACTACTTGCAAAGTCTCTATACAAATCTGGCCCAAGCTAGATAAAAAACGCTCTTATAGATTGATTTTGCTAAAACGATCGCAGATCAGCACCGTTATCGGTGTCCTTATGGGCCACTGCCTTAGTGGTCTACACGTTAAAGGCCTTGGCCTCTTTTCAAAGCAACTGTTCTCTCCCTCTCTCACATTTTTATTTTTTTTTTGTGATTTAGCAAATAATTTTCAGCTAACCTCTGCTAAAATATCCACTCTAGCAGATTTTTTTTTTTGCTAACTGCTGCTAACACATGTCCTGTCATCGCAGTATAAACAGTTTTTTCGGTAGCGTTAACAGTGTACATGGAACGCGACCAATTTCTCCAACTGAATGCATTTGAATTGCAAAATAGGATTTACTTATTACCTCACGCAGTCCACTTACACAAAAAGTTTAAGGTTACTGTTAATATATATTCAACACACAAACCTTGTATTAAAATCATATTGTGAATTATCAATGGTGAATAAATCTGACAGATGACAAAATAAAAGCAACCAATGCACGAACTTTCCCGCGTTCTCCTACCTACATATATGTATATATATACTTTTGCCAAAGTACAGATTTATCAGTTACCCTCCTAAGAAAAGAGAAACTCTTCTGTCTCAAGTTGCATATCTAACGAAATAAATTGCTTCTTTGATTGAACTTAGTACGCACTCCTGAAGAAACGTGACAGGGCGAAAGCACGTTCGACCGTGATTAAAAGCTGACTTTTCACTACGCTATGTTAATACGAGTAGTTTGTTGGTAAAAAGAGTATGGTTTAAAGAGAAGGGACAATCATAAGGAAAATAAAGGTACAAACCGTGAGCTGTTTCACATCCGAAATGTTCCGTTCCCATTAGATCGATCGTGGTTTAGTAAACATTGCGAGCACAGCTGCTGTCCAGTTTTTATTATCGAAATTTTATTTTGGTGATTATTTATAAAAAGGAGCTCCTCACCTATTATGATGAAATTTTAGTATTTTGTAGAGAACTTTTATCCCAGTATTTTATTGTACTCGTATGTTTGTACATATACCTATGTATATATGCAGGGGTCGCTCATCTTTGGTTTCTGAGATAGTCAGAAAACGAAGAAAAAAAAACATTTAAGAAAGATTACGGTACTTTGACACTAGATTGCACGTGCACATACACTCCAGGGCACATCCTCTTCGATTACTTAGCTTGTGGTGGTGGGGATGCTCAGTAGGATCTAGTGACTATGGGGAGGGTTAAGGCTGAGGGTTAAATCAGTCGTGAACGAGCTCCTTCAGGTGGCCTGGCAAGGACCTGTCGTAAGTTGCCTTATCCCAGCAGAACTCACTATGCAGCGATGGACAAATTCCGTACCGGCTTACTCGTGGGACTTAACATGAACAAAATCAATTTAACAAAAACAAAAAGAACAAATATAGATGAGACCGGTCCTCCTTTAAAACCGGACGGTAGTACGGTGATTAATATGTCTACCGGTAATACTCCAAAGGTATTGGCTAGTAAAAGGATTGTGGATTCATATGGTCCATCTGCTGCCAAAAGCCGCACGGAACCTAGTAAAGGAACTTTACAGTCCATTAAGGACTCTTCGGGATCAGGTTGCAGCTCCGGCTCCGACACGTTACTCCCTCAAAACAGACGCACAAAGATCGTCACTCAGCTGGCCCCGTATTCTCCAGAAATTCGGCAACACTACGGAGAACAAACTGAACGATAGGGTGAAAACCCTTTTCGATTGGGCGAAGAAGATTGTCAGTACTGAACCCAGTAAGACTAACAGAGACTTCACGTCTAAAAGTCAGAGATCGTTGGAAGAATCCGGGTCGGATTCAAAAGACCTAAGGTGCACAACACCAGCACCTCCTCCAGCCCCTCTAACGTCGCATCAAAATCTTACAGCGAAGTCCTTAAAGACAGGTTGGTACTGGCAGTCATTGATAAGAATGACATCGATGGTACAATCACTCCAGATAAATAGAGGATGATCCCAGCCAAACTGGCAACTTGCTTTCTCGAAATTATGAAAGAGAATCCCTACCCGGCTCGAGGTTGTAGCAAGGGAGAATATTTCATACAGACCGAGAACTTACACCTGGATCCTAGCCGAACCCTCCAAATTTTGGCACTATATCCAGATCCTACAAATCAGCAATCCATCGCTTCCAACTCACAACTGTAAAATCGCTAAGCTGGAGGTACAGAGGGGCCTTTATAGATGCGCACTTATTGTGATCAATAAGAAATCTTTTGCTCCATTGGCGAAGACCGAAGGTGTGATAAGCTACGGGTCCGATGCTATTACCCTGAAAGTGTACAAAAAGGACGAGATGGATGTTGAGAAACTTCTCCCCCATCCAATAGTAGGGTCTGATGGAATATATAACCGTAACGTTGCTAGAAACGTGCAAGTGCTCCTACTATCTAACATCGACTTATCTCGCCCATGACATCATAGACCCTCTTCCTGGACCCAATATGATAAGACTGGTCGCAGACGCAGAAAGATGTAAAACTGGAATCATAATTGGTTGTGATGCTAACGCTCACCACTTCGCTTGGGGTAGCTCTGACATCAACGAAAGGGGTGAGTTGCTTTTTGACTATACTCTAAAAACTAAAAAACTAACCTCAGTTTATGTAACATTGGTAACGATCCTACATTTATAACTAGAAACCGACAGGAGGTTCTAGATATAACCCTAGTCTCCGACAATATTAATCAAATGATCAAGAACTGGAAGGTATCTGGTGAACATTCTTTCTCTGACTACCGATACCTTCAATTTAGTCTTGATGACTTGATGATTGGTTTACAAAAATATTCGTAAAACTAACTGGCTCAAATATAGGGAACATTTAAAGAATTGGTTACCTCCGACACTTTAATGTCCCCGAGCAATCCTCAAGAACTTGATTGTATGGTTAAGGACTTTACCTTGGCCCTCAATAAAACTATGTTCTCCTCTTGTCGTTTGGTTAAAGTTAGGGGCAACAGAAAACCACACTGGTGGATCCCAAATCTAGAACCACTCAGAAATATTTGTAGGAAACTTTTCAACAAAAGCAAAAGCACAAGAGATGCAACTGCCTCGGACTCGTACAAAGAATCCCTGAAAACATATAAAAAAAAGAATTGAGGAAAGCCAAACGTAAATCTTGGAGACTCTTTTGGGGCAAAATAGAAGAATCTTCTGAGGCGCCTAGGCTGAGAAAAATCCTTTCTATAAATATTTCAATGTCCAGCCTTTTATTAAAAACAGATGGGTCTTGCACAACTTCCAGGGTAGATACGTTAAATTTACTAATTGAGACACACTTCCCAAGTAATTCCCTAACTGCCTATAATACTGACCCTAACAAGTCAGTTGCTCAAAAAAATAACCTTTCAAATTTGATTGCGAGCGACAAACTCCTTTGGGCGCTACATAGCTTCAAACCATACAAATCCGCTGGGCCAGATTGCATAACACCTGTTGAACTACAAATGTCATCTGACATTATCCTGCCAGTTTTAACTCTTATATTTCTGAGCTGTCCTGATCTGGTCAATATTCCGCAATAGGACAGTGTTTTAACTTTGATACTGAGTGGCAGTATTAGCAAATTAGTACTAAGTAATCGCGATAAAATCTGGTAAATAAGAAAAATAATTGCATAGTTTTGAGCGAACATCAATTCCATCTTTCTCATCAACATACCGGAGAAAAAAAAATCCTACCTAAAATCGATAAAACTGATGTTGGAGTAAGAATAGCAGTGGCACCAAAATAAAAGTTCTTCTTTGTATTTATTAGTCACCACGAAATCAGCGTTTTGCGAATTTCTCTCTTTGAGCTACTCTTACAAAAAAAGCGGGAAACAAATACAAAAAGCTGTTTTAAAAACCGTGAGTACCCACACAAGAATTGTTAGCTAAAATACAGTGAAACTCAACTCGGACGTTTGGAATAAAAATACATTGGTTGTATAGAATATTTGAGATCTGAGCAAATCAGAAAAAATTTGGAAGAGCACGATATAGTTCGCAAGACGTAAATAAAAAGCTAAATCACCACATAGGACATACATACTTCAATGATGCATACAACAAGTTTCAAATCGCATGGACGTTTAAGATAATAGTGGGGTTAGTTGGACTAAAAGCAAATGGACGAGTGGGAATGCCAGAAAATGATCATTGTGCAATCTGAATGAAGATGAAAATGTGGCCCATTTTATTGGAAAATGTTCAATGCTAGCTGAACATCGAGTCAAATATTTTCAAAAACATGTACTTGAAGAAAATGAAGAGTTGCAGATATTGAATGGCGAATCAAAGCACCAATGGAACACTCTTCACAAGTTAGTTAACGAAACCTTTTGGTATAGGAAATGGCTGATTGATAAATTTAATTATCAAAATTCTAAATTATTAATATAATAACTACTCTCACCAACAAACTACATAAATGTCAACGTTGTAATTTTTTTAATTGAATCAATAAAAAAAAGAAACTACTGACTATTTCGCAAATATGGAAAGAAGTCAATGTGGTTTTCATACCCAAAGCTGGTAAATATTCACAAATATTAAAATCAGTAGAAACAGCATTACATACTTTAGTCAATAAATATGAATACTCTCTGTATCATAAGGAGTACACTATGGTAACTTTCCTATATATAGAAGGCATTTACCAACGTCTACTCATCTGCGATAACGAAAGCACTGTCAAATCGCCAAGTGAGCTTGGCGACTTGATTAATTTATTGAGTACAATTAATTAAATTAATACTCGGATTATCAACTCAAAGCTGGGTGGGTCATATTTTAGAAGATATGTCAGCAAGGGAACCGCTCAAGGGGCGTCCTATTCCCACTTCTTTGGAATTTGATGGTTAATGAACTGTTGATAATTCTGGAAGATGAGGGTTGCGAAGTTATCGCCTATGCGGACGACGTTGCTATAGCAGTCTCTGGTAAACACTTCATTACTTTAAAGAGCTCCTACAAAAAGCTTTGAATAAGCTATCTAGGTGGACAGCTCGGTGTGGTCTAGGGGTGAATCCCCACAAAACCGAACTTGTCCTCTTCTCAAGGAAATATAAAATCCCACCTATTGATCCTCCATCCCTTAATGGAATAAGCTTAACCTTCTCCAACGAAGCAAAATATCTGGGTCTAACATACAAGAAACATACAACTTACAAAAAAGCCATTGGGAACAAATAGGGCTTACAACCCAGACTAACTCACTGGCTCTATATCTCGGTCATCATACCGATCCTTATGTACAGGGTAGTTGTCTTCCAAGTTTCCGTCCCTTTCAGAGCATTCAGGGAAGAAGGTGGCTTTACGGAAGATAAGTCGTTATATTTTTATACCGACTGTTCAAAACCTAATGGCCTCTGATAGGCTTAATCTAAACCTCTTTTCGTCTCCTAAACCACTGTTGCGTGTTCCAGGTACAGGATGTATTTAGACAGCACTGCAGTAAAATAATTTTTGGAAAAACCCTTAGTTTTCTTGTTTTGGAGAAAAAACCGAAAACTGTGTGGGACAAGAAGATACTTCGTTCAGTAAGGACGTATTTAAGTAAACATTGGTGAAAATAGCGGTGCTCTTGTTTTATAATTTGGTGTCAAATTTGATAAATCTTACGTTAAAGTACAAACAATTTAGAAATTTAGGAGTAAAGGCTGGAGTATTTAAAAAATATCGAAGTCAGTGAAGAGGAGTCCATAGGGATAGTGAAGACCACCAGCATTAACTGCAAGAGAAAAAAGTGCGATTCTGCAGGAAGCTTCTAATATCTCCAAAGGCGAAAACTGCTTCGGAAGCTACCTTTAACAGAAACTTACAAAACGTGCTGATTAGTTTGCTCGCAGACATTGCCATAGGAAGAAAAAGTGGAAAACAGTCATTCAATTTAGATGGACCTGATGACTACTCATTTCACGATCTGCCTAAGAAAAGCAAACGAATTTTTAGTCGTCGAGGTTCTATATGGGCTCGAATTGGCTACAACGGGAGGACCGAAATAAAATTTGTAAATGGCAGAATTAACAGCACCAGATAACTTATTAAAGAACAAATTGAGAGGTTTGCTTCAATTATTCTTCAAATAATACTTAAGTTTTCAACAGGATTGGCTTCCATCATGTCAAAGATTACTTTAACTCAAAAAACATACCCCGAACTGAATATAACTGAAAACATGTGGAGAGAGCTTGCCCGAGCTATTTATGCATGCTGAAAGCAGTACAACAATATTGCAGAATTAAAAGAATTCATTAATATAGAATGGGACAATATGGATCAAAAATATCTTAAAAAATTTTTTAAAAGAAAGAAGTTTTAGAAAATAAAGGAGCTAGCACATACATATTACTAATAAAATAAAATATTGAAATTTTGAGGTTGTTATTTAATTTTAAAATCCATCTGTCATATCTTTTTGTCCCACTCATTTTCGGTTTTTCTGCAAAACAAGAAAATTAAGGGTTTTTCCCAGAAATTATTTTATGGCAGTGCGATCTAAATACATCCTGTTAGTAATATAAAACTTTTTAATTCTCACAAAGAAGTTAATGTTACCTTCTCCAACTCAAACTAATTAGTGTTCTTAGTGTATTACTTACAACCGTTAATCAATTTCCTCATCACACTTCATAGTGCCAACTCAAAGAGTGTGTTTAAGTACGCCATGTTGCATACGTACATACATATGTATGTTTTTTACATGCAATCCTTTCATTCACGAATAATATCCAATGTTAATGTACCGCAATCTTTTTGTTAAAACTACTTTTGACGATCGATCCCTATATCGAAATACTCAGAACAATACTCTCTAAATAGTCCGCTAATATTGTTGAAACAAATTACTTCCTTTGCAAAGGGATAGCGAAAACAATTTCTGTACTGGGATGACATGACATTCATTAGCAGTCGTTAGCCAAAAAAAATGTTTGCAAGAGGAAAATGCAGCAGAGGTTATCTGAAAAATATTTGCTAACGTAAGCAAACTGCTTTGGCGGACATTCTACATTCTAACACGTTAAGAATTAGTAAATTGTGTATGCACGGAACGTGACCATTGTAAGAGCAGCTTTATGTGTAAGAGCTGCACATCTGAAGGCATCCTAAAGGGTAAACGTCAAAATGTTCTCCCCCTCTGTTTTTATGTATTCTTCCGGTGGTACAAAAACTCCACCTTGCTTCTAAATTGATTTAATAAAGTGTCCTATATATTGAGATAAGCTAAAAGATTGTTATAATCCATACAAAACAAATTTGCGACGATTTTTATAAAAATTAAAAGTAAAAACATGCAGGAAAATTACAATCCGTAGGAAATGGATCGTGTGATACCCTATCCCTCATCTTCGAACCCATTCATAATAAAGTGGGCATGGGAAAGTGAACTTTCCTCGTGGAATATTTTCGAATTTTTAAGAAATTTTATTAGAAAAACTTTTGTTACACTTTTTACTAAGGAAAGACTGGGCGTGGGTGTCGCCATTTGTAACCGAAGTTAACGGATTCTGGTGAAATTTTCACAATATTACTTAACGATCATCTTGGGCACCGAGGCTCAATGGTTAAGTACGCGATCACTGAGCGGAATATTCAAGGTTCAAATCACAGGAAACAGAAAACAGAAAATAATAATAATAATAATAATAAATAATAATAATAAATAATAATAATAAATAATAATAATAAATAATAATAATAATAAATAATAATAATAAATAATAATAATAATAATAATAAATAATAATAATAATAATAAATAATAATAATAATAAATAATAATAATAATAAATAATAATATTAATAATAATAATAATAATAATAATAATAAAAAATAATAATAATAATAATAAATAATAATAATAATAAATAATAAAAATAATAATAATAAATAATAATAATAATAATAATAATAATAGTAATAATAATAACAATAATAATAATAATAATAATAAGAATAATAATAATAATTTTCACCTTTTGCGAACGTTTAACAAACATCCGGGAGTAAAATTGTTGTAAGAAATTGCTCTTCATCGATAAAAATTGTGCTTCCGAACGGCATAACACTGTAGGTCCCAACCATTCGATAAGCAATAGTTAGGGAAGTCTTCAGGTTCTTGAGCCATTTTTACTGCATATGCATTACACAAAGGCGTTTATAATAATAACTATTGAAGCATGTGTCCAATTGAAATAAAATAAACTGTTTTGGAATCTAGTCATCAACGTACTAAAAATGATATACCGGTTGGTGATGATTAAAAATACTCTAAGTTTTTGTGTGTAAAGAAGTTGGAAGCGCACAAGTTGCTGGAGAATTTGACATTGATAAAAACTCAGTCAACTTTAGAAAGGATGATAGATTTGCTAGCAAGTGCCGAACATTGACACAATATGAGTGCTACTATTTCCACCTCCTCCAGGCGTTCTTCAACAAGTCCCACCCTCCTTAGATGTTACCTGGAGTAGTCATGTACTGTAGATAACGTTGCTTTCCATTTGAGAGTTCCTCCCTGCATGCTTAGAACTTGTCTCTTGGTAGAGCCTACCGACATTCTAATAGTAATTTTGCTTCAGGTCCGATCATTTCTCAATCATGTCCCTTAGAATTTTTTTAATAATGCTAATTGGGAGTTAGTTCTGGCGAGCACTAGTCTTGAAAGTGTTTATAAAAATTTGGCTGATAAATTGTTCGAAGCATTTTCCTTACATGTTCCTAGATCTAGCAAGAAGGTTGCTAGGAAGCTACCGTGGCATAATAAAAATAAAGCATTTAAGTTATATAAATTAACTAATAATGAATGCGACCGTGAATATTTCGGAGATTGCGTAAGGAATACGAATTCTTAAATGCATTCCTGTACAAAAAATATATATATTGAATTCTGGTCTTATTTATAAAATAACTCAAAACATTTCTGGCAGTTTGTGAATATAAAAAGGAAAACGAATGGTTTTCACAGTTCTTGAAAGTTCGTTGTGGGGTACGCACGCGTCGGGAACAATTACAAATTTATTTATTTCGTTATATTTTTTACATTTATACATAAAATGTCTTGCAAAACGTGTGGAAACAAAGTGGAACGCTCTCAACTGAAGGTGAGCTGTCGACACTGCCATAGCCTTTCTCACGGGGCTTGTGTTAATATGCTGCCTGCCGACATCGAGTTTATGAAGAAGGCTAACAAACTCTGGCAGTGCAAAACCTGTGTTGCAAAAAAACGCCGAGAATCGCTATCGGGGGATGCGCCAGCTTGTGTCTCTAGTCTCGTGAATCAGCAGCATCTACTCAAATTAGTTGACAACAATAAATCTGTTAATCAAACACCTTCCGCTCCACCAAAACCCAACGTTACACTGGATATGATCTACACGGAAATACAAGAGGTAAAGCAGATTCAAAAGAAACAGATAGAGGAACTTCAAATAAAGAACAAAGAATGTGAACTTAAAATTAGGCAGCTTGAAAAAAAAGTCGATCATCTAGAGCAACAACTCATCGGAAATTCAGTGGAGATTTACAATATTCCGCTTGACTGTGGCGACACTTCTAGCATTGATTTGGCGCTGAAGATTTTTCGTGATGGTCTTCTTGTTGATGTATCGAAAGAAGACATTGACCTTTGCTACATAAAACATATTACCAAACGGAAAAATAACATTCCGAATACTGGCACTAATCCAAGTCAAACAAAGAAAAATATACTGCATGTTAAATTTGTGTCGCGCCAGTGCAAGGAGAAACTGATGAAAGCAAGGAGAGAAAAAAAAACGCAACTGACAACAACACTACTCAGCAGCAACACTCACGAGAGACCAGAGAAGATGTACTTAAATGACTGTTTAACCTACCAGACACGTCAACTGTTTAATACTGCATTGTCGCTTAAGGGAGAAAAAGGGTATCAATATGTATGGACTAAGAATGGGACAGTTTATATGCGGAAGAAGGAAGGGGATAATTTAGTAAGAATTACTTGTGCTGAAGATTTTACTAATTTATGAATTCTCTTAATTCTGTTTCGTACTTAGTCCCTAATACATGTGAATACCCAGTCATTTCCTCTGTTTGTAATAACATTTTTTTCTTACATCAAAATATTCGTAGCACTAGAAAAAACTTTTCAGCTTTAGTAGCACATCCTGAATCGATACTATTGTTTTGAGTGAGATCTGGCTTTATGAAAATGAATTAGATTTATATAATATACCAGGGTACACACTTTTCGGAAATTGCAATGAATCTTATTCAGCTGGAGGTGTGTCGATTGTTTTAAGCTTAATTTTCGTAGTGCTGATGTTTTGAAACTATCTTTTGATTTTATGTATAAGAACTATGTAATGTTAAGTGTTTACAGATTGCACTTGTGTGTTCAAGTAATAACTCATTAAAATACGGCAAAACATCTGCAAAAACAAAATTATTCACAAACTATAGCCTTGCAAACTCATATTAAAAATTGTACTACGTTATATTTGCAAAATTCAAGTAAAAATAAATTTTTAAAGCCGTGGATGATAGATAAAAAGGAAAAACAAATTTGCAAAAATATGTAGAAGTCATCCTCACAACAGAAAACTAAAGAAATATTATGTTAATCTATGCAAATCTGTGCACAAAAGTATCGAAGAAACGCGTAACAAATATTATACTGATTGTGGTTGATTGCATTTTAGGAAAAAGTAAACAATCAATAGAAATAAATAGTTTAGAGATAGATGGATTAAGTTATACTGATTCTACTAGCACTTCCAACAAGTTCAATGAATACTTCACCGAAATTTCAGAGAAACTGAAACCATCCTTGGAGATTCCGACAGGTTGTAATTGCTCCATAATAACCACAGAAAACACGCAAATAAATAGTTTTAGTTTTCGGCCAATTAATTCATTTGAAATATAAAGGGTGGTTAAGTTTTAAGGGCCGATGTTGATTTTGAATAAAACACAAATTATTTAGGAAATTACTGTCATTTCTTTTTATTATGATAATATTGGTATGGTTCAATTATGTATGGAACTAAATATCGGCCAAATGGCCGCCGCGACCTCGGCGGCACACCTCCATCCGATGGTCCAAATTTTCGATGACGCTGAGGCATAATTGAGGTTCTATGCCGTTAATGTGCCGAATTATCTCATCCTTTAGTTCTTGAATTGTTGCTGGCTTATCGACGTACACCTTTTCTTTCAAATAACCCCAAAGAAAGAAGTCCAACGGTGTCAATTCACATGATCTTGGCGGCCAATTGACATTACCACCACGTGAGATAACACGGCCATTGAATTTGTCGCGCAAAAGAGCCATTGTTTCGTTAGCTGTGTGGCGGCAAGTGGCACCATCCTGTTGAAACCACATATCGTCCACATCCATATCTTCCAATTCGGGCCTTAAAAAGTTCGTTATCATCTCACGATAGCGAACACCATTCACAGTAACTGCCTGACCGGCCTCATTTTGGAAAAAATACGGCCCGATGATGCCGCCAGCCCATAAACCGCACCAAACAGTCACTCTTTGTGGGTGCATTGGTTTTTCGACAATCACTCTTGGATTATCAATCGCCCAAAATCCGGCAATTCTGCTTATTGACGAATCCACTGAGGTGAAAATGTGCCTCATCACTGAAGATGATTTTCTTCGAAAATTAATCATCCACTGTTGCCATTTCTTGCCACCATTGTGACCATTGACGACGCTTGAAATGGTCAAGAGGCTTTAGTTCTTGAGTCAATTGCACCTTGTAAGCGCGTAATTGCAAGTCTTTATGCATAATGTTCATCAACGACGAGCGTGAGAGGTGCAATTGTTGGGCACGACGACGAGTTGAGGTGGACGGCTCTTCAGCCACACTATCGCGAACAGCAGCAATATTTTCTGCAGTACGAGCTGTACGAGCATGCACTGGTGTTTTCACATCTCCTACAGACCCGGTTTGCACAAATTTTTGCACGATTTTTCCGATTGTACGCACGTTTGGACGATTAAATTGACCGAAAGAATTACGAAATGCACGATATGCATTTTGATTTGAACGCCCATTTTCATAATAAGCCTGAATAACTTTAACGCGTTGCTCGATTGTGTATCTTTCCATGGTTCAAATTGAGTTAGTCTGAAATTGAGAAATGTCTAATGAAATGCAGAAAAAAAACTTGACGTTTAGGTGTGGTTCACATTCAACATCGGCCCTTAAAATTTTACCACCCTTTATAAAGCTATATTGTCTTTAAAAAATACAAATTCTTTTACTAGTGATGGTATATCGAGTATATTGTTAAAAAAAATAGGTTTATATGTGGTGGACGTTTTATCTTTCTTGTTCAATCTTAGTGTTCAAAATGGTTGTTTCCCTCGTCACCCTAAAGGTGCTGAAGTTATACCACTTTTTAAAAAAGGTAATAAAAATAATATGTCGAACTTCAGACCTATTTCTCTACTACCATCGTTTTCTAAGATTTTTGAAAAATTTATGAAATCACGCATTGTATCTTTTTTAGAAAGCAATAATTTTTTTAGTAGTAATCAGTTTGGATTCAGACGTGTGCAGTCAATTGTATGAAAGTATTAACGAAAACAAATCTACAATGGCTCTCTCTGTTGATATGACAAAAGCGTTTGACATGGTGGACCATAACTTGCTTCTAAAAAAACTATATAATGCTGGTTTCAGAGGAGTAGTTCATAAGTGGTTTACCTCTTACTTAAAAGGTAGAGAACAAAAAGTTAATGTGAATGGAAATTTTAATAACTCTCGTGTTTTAAAAAATGGTGTACCACAAGAATCAGTTCTTGGTCCTTTATTATTTATAATTTACATTAATTCTCTGTTTGAATTAAATCTAAATGGAATATCCACTGCATATGCAGACGACATAGCCTTTACATACCAATTTGGTACAGAATACGAATGTATAGCGAAGATTTCGGAAGATCTAGAAACACTGAGACTTTGGTTTGCGGAACATAAATTGATCGTTAGTGAGAAGACAAAATTGATGTCTTTCAAAATATTGAATCATGTTCTAAATGATTTCAATTTATGTTTTCATGCACACGGTTGTAAAAAAAATTCTGTTTACCTGTTCATAGTTGTGGAAAAAGTAATTTTGTTTATAGTTCATCTTGTTCTAATAATTGTTTTAACATTGAATCTGTGCATCACTACAAATACCTTGGAGTTTTAATTGACCATAATTTGAACTGGAAAGACCATATCAATACCATTAAAGCATATATGCTCCTGATTACGCGTAAAATGTATCTTATCAAACAGTTTTGCTCTACAAAAGTACTAAAATTAATTTATTATGGCCTTGCTCATTCTAAATTACAATGTGGTATAGCAAGTTGGGGTGGTTCGTATAATAACACTTTCAGACCCTTGTTTATAGCTCAGAAACATCTAGTTAGAATTATTTGCAATAAAAATCGTTTAACTCCGAGTTGGTCTCTATTTAGAGAACTGCGTATTCTACCAATGAGACACCTTTATGTTTTTAAAGTATTAAAAGAATTTTTTAAGCAAAGCGGAAATATTCCTAGCAGAAGTTCACAATTATACAATCTACGTGTAAATACCATGCATCTTGTCAATGTTCCATTCGCGTACAAATCCAATTTTTCTCACTTCTACACCGTTATAGCCCCTTCAATTTTCAATAGACTACCAATTTCTGTCCGGACAACCAATAATTTTACTGGTTTTCTAAAAAGGTTAAAGACTGGTTATTTACTGTCAATTATGATGTCCTTGAATCGTTCTTTTAAAGTGATTTGCTACCCTAATCTTCAGCACAAGTTAATGTCTAAGTTTATTGCTATTCATGCGTGTATTAATTAATTATGAATTATAAATTATATCATTTCTGAATTTCTTTCTTTTATTCTTTATTTCTTTCTATTTCTGTTCTTTTTTAATTAATTTTTCCTTTTTTTTGTTTTTTGAATTTATATAACTATTAATTTTAAATCCTTACTTATAATTTTTGAATAACCGATGTCACCGATGTTAATATGAAATCGATGTTCATTCCACACTAACTTTGAAGTTACGGAATGATCATTCTTATTTTCCGCTATATCTGAAGAAAATTGTATAAATTAGCTTTAAGTTATGAAGAAAATAAATAAATCTAAATCTAAAAAAAAAAAAAAAAAAATATGGAACTAAATGGCCTTACCGCCAATGATTCACAAGGAATATGTAATCTGTTTGCGGAATTTTTCCAAACTGTTTATAGAAGACCTGATAATTGTTCTAAATACATTGAACATTCCGTAAGTCAATCCTCCATAAACATTGGATTTTTACAGCTTTCTGAACTTGATGTCCAAAATGGCCTTAATAAACTAAAGGCAGACACTAGCTCTGGTCCTGACGGCATTCCCCATATTGTCTTAAAGTTCTGTAAAAATTCCCTTTGTAAACCACTAACGATTTTATTTAACTTATCGTTGGCTACAGGAGATTTTATTGAAATTATTCGAAAGTTTGGTGAAAGATAAAATTATTTTTGATGTTCTAGAATACATTTGTCCTGCTCAACACGGCTTTGTTAGCGGACGATCTACATCAACAAATTTAATAGTGTTTTTAAATTATATTTCTGTCATTTGAAGAAGGTTTGCAAGTTGATATTATATATACAGACATTGCAAAAGCCTTCGATACTGTTGATCATAAACTATTGTTGTTTAAGCTTAATTAGACCGGCTTTCATTCAAGTTTTTTTAAAATGGGTTTCCAATTACCTATTAAATAGGAAACAAATTGTTAAAATTGACAGTTGCACTTCTGATCCTATCAATGCTTACTGAGGTGTACCACAAGGTAGTCATCTTGGGCCAATATTTTTTATTCTTTTTTATAAATGATGTATCTAAAGTCATTAAGCATTCTAGGTGCTTGCTTTATGCAGATGACCTAAAATTGTTTTTGAAAATAAAAAGTGTAAATGACTGTTTTAGATTTAGGTCAGCTGGTGTGAGCGTAACAAATTAACTTTGAACACTTCTAAATGTAAGATCTTTTCGGCATATCGGCGTTTTTTCCCTGTGAATATGTCTTATTTTATCAAGGGTAGCCGATTAGAAGCTGTATGTGAAATAAATGATCTCGGTGTAATTTTCGACACTGAACTTACTTTTAATGCGCATATCGATTATGTCATAGCCAAATCGAACGCAATGGTGGGTTTTATCAAACGTAACACTAAAGAATTTAGTGACCCATACACATTAAAAACCTTTTTGTTTCTATAGTTCGACAACTCATTGAGTATTGCTCTATAATATGGAATCCCTACCACCCTTTATAAAGCTATATTGTCTTTAAAAAATACAAATTCTTTTACTATTGATGGTATATCGAGTATATTGTTAAAAAAAATAGGTTTATATGTGGTGGACGTTTTATCTTTCTTGTTCAATCTTAGTGTTCAAAATGGTTGTTTCCCTCGTCACCCTAAAGGTGCTGAAGTTATACCACTTTTTAAAAAAGGTAATAAAAATAATATGTCGAACTTCAGACCTATTTCTCTACTACCATCGTTTTCTAAGATTTTTGAAAAATTTATGAAATCACGCATTGTATCTTTTTTAGAAAGCAATAATTTTTTTAGTAGTAATCAGTTTGGATTCAGACGTGTGCAGTCAATTGTATGAAAGTATTAACGAAAACAAATCTACAATGGCTCTCTCTGTTGATATGACAAAAGCGTTTGACATGGTGGACCATAACTTGCTTCTAAAAAAACTATATAATGCTGGTTTCAGAGGAGTAGTTCATAAGTGGTTTACCTCTTACTTAAAAGGTAGAGAACAAAAAGTTAATGTGAATGGAAATTTTAATAACTCTCGTGTTTTAAAAAATGGTGTACCACAAGAATCAGTTCTTGGTCCTTTATTATTTATAATTTACATTAATTCTCTGTTTGAATTAAATCTAAATGGAATATCCACTGCATATGCAGACGACATAGCCTTTACATACCAATTTGGTACAGAATACGAATGTATAGCGAAGATTTCGGAAGATCTAGAAACACTGAGACTTTGGTTTGCGGAACATAAATTGATCGTTAGTGAGAAGACAAAATTGATGTCTTTCAAAATATTGAATCATGTTCTAAATGATTTCAATTTATGTTTTCATGCACACGATTGTAAAAAAAATTCTGTTTACCTGTTCATAGTTGTGGAAAAAGTAATTTTGTTTATAGTTCATCTTGTTCTAATAATTGTTTTAACATTGAATCTGTGCATCACTACAAATACCTTGAAGTTTTAATTGACCATAATTTGAACTGGAAAGACCATATCAATACCATTAAAGCATATATGCTCCTGATTACGCGTAAAATGTATCTTATCAAACAGTTTTGCTCTACAAAAGTACTAAAATTAATTTATTATGGCCTTGCTCATTCTAAATTACAATGTGGTATAGCAAGTTGGGGTGGTTCGTATAATAACACTTTCAGACCCTTGTTTATAGCTCAGAAACATCTAGTTAGAATTATTTGCAATAAAAATCGTTTAACTCCGAGTTGGTCTCTATTTAGAGAACTGCGTATTCTACCAATGAGACACCTTTATGTTTTTAAAGTATTAAAAGAATTTTTTAAGCAAAGCGGAAATATTCCTAGCAGAAGTTCACAATTATACAATCTACGTGTAAATACCATGCATCTTGTCAATGTTCCATTCGCGTACAAATCCAATTTTTCTCACTTCTACACCGTTATAGCCCCTTCAATTTTCAATAGACTACCAATTTCTGTCCGGACAACCAATAATTTTACTGGTTTTCTAAAAAGGTTAAAGACTGGTTATTTACTGTCAATTATGATGTCCTTGAATCGTTCTTTTAAAGTGATTTGCTACCCTAATCTTCAGCACAAGTTAATGTCTAAGTTTATTGCTATTCATGCGTGTATTAATTAATTATGAATTATAAATTATATCATTTCTGAATTTCTTTCTTTTATTCTTTATTTCTTTCTATTTCTGTTCTTTTTTAATTAATTTTTCCTTTTTTTTGTTTTTTGAATTTATATAACTATTAATTTTAAATCCTTACTTATAATTTTTGAATAACCGATGTCACCGATGTTAATATGAAATCGATGTTCATTCCACACTAACTTTGAAGTTACGGAATGATCATTCTTATTTTCCGCTATATCTGAAGAAAATTGTATAAATTAGCTTTAAGTTATGAAGAAAATAAATAAATCTAAATCTAAAAAAAAAAAAAAAAAAATATGGAACTAAATGGCCTTACCGCCAATGATTCACAAGGAATATGTAATCTGTTTGCGGAATTTTTCCAAACTGTTTATAGAAGACCTGATAATTGTTCTAAATACATTGAACATTCCGTAAGTCAATCCTCCATAAACATTGGATTTTTACAGCTTTCTGAACTTGATGTCCAAAATGGCATTAATAAACTAAAGGCAGACACTAGCTCTGGTCCTGACGGCATTCCCCATATTGTCTTAAAGTTCTGTAAAAATTCCCTTTGTAAACCACTAACGATTTTATTTAACTTATCGTTGGCTACAGGAGATTTTATTGAAATTATTCGAAAGTTTGGTGAAAGATAAAATTATTTTTGATGTTCTAGAATACATTTGTCCTGCTCAACACGGCTTTGTTAGCGGACGATCTACATCAACAAATTTAATAGTGTTTTTAAATTATATTTCTGTCATTTGAAGAAGGTTTGCAAGTTGATATTATATATACAGACATTGCAAAAGCCTTCGATACTGTTGATCATAAACTATTGTTGTTTAAGCTTAATTAGACCGGCTTTCATTCAAGTTTTTTAAAATGGGTTTCCAATTACCTATTAAATAGGAAACAAATTGTTAAAATTGACAGTTGCACTTCTGATCCTATCAATGCTTACTGAGGTGTACCACAAGGTAGTCATCTTGGGCCAATATTTTTTATTCTTTTTTATAAATGATGTATCTAAAGTCATTAAGCATTCTAGGTGCTTGCTTTATGCAGATGACCTAAAATTGTTTTTGAAAATAAAAAGTGTAAATGACTGTTTTAGATTTAGGTCAGCTGGTGTGAGCGTAACAAATTAACTTTGAACACTTCTAAATGTAAGATCTTTTCGGCATATCGGCGTTTTTTCCCTGTGAATATGTCTTATTTTATCAAGGGTAGCCGATTAGAAGCTGTATGTGAAATAAATGATCTCGGTGTAATTTTCGACACTGAACTTACTTTTAATGCGCATATCGATTATGTCATAGCCAAATCGAACGCAATGGTGGGTTTTATCAAACGTAACACTAAAGAATTTAGTGACCCATACACATTAAAAACCTTTTTGTTTCTATAGTTCGACAACTCATTGAGTATTGCTCTATAATATGGAATCCCTACCACCCTTTATAAAGCTATATTGTCTTTAAAAAATACAAATTCTTTTACTATTGATGGTATATCGAGTATATTGTTAAAAAAAATAGGTTTATATGTGGTGGACGTTTTATCTTTCTTGTTCAATCTTAGTGTTCAAAATGGTTGTTTCCCTCGTCACCCTAAAGGTGCTGAAGTTATACCACTTTTTAAAAAAGGTAATAAAAATAATATGTCGAACTTCAGACCTATTTCTCTACTACCATCGTTTTCTAAGATTTTTGAAAAATTTATGAAATCACGCATTGTATCTTTTTTAGAAAGCAATAATTTTTTTAGTAATAATCAGTTTGGATTCAGACGTGTGCAGTCAATTGTATGAAAGTATTAACGAAAACAAATCTACAATGGCTCTCTCTGTTGATATGACAAAAGCGTTTGACATGGTGGACCATAACTTGCTTCTAAAAAAACTATATAATGCTGGTTTCAGAGGAGTAGTTCATAAGTGGTTTACCTCTTACTTAAAAGGTAGAGAACAAAAAGTTAATGTGAATGGAAATTTTAATAACTCTCGTGTTTTAAAAAATGGTGTACCACAAGAATCAGTTCTTGGTCCTTTATTATTTATAATTTACATTAATTCTCTGTTTGAATTAAATCTAAATGGAATATCCACTGCATATGCAGACGACATAGCCTTTACATACCAATTTGGTACAGAATACGAATGTATAGCGAAGATTTCGGAAGATCTAGAAACACTGAGACTTTGGTTTGCGGAACATAAATTGATCGTTAGTGAGAAGACAAAATTGATGTCTTTCAAAATATTGAATCATGTTCTAAATGATTTCAATTTATGTTTTCATGCACACGATTGTAAAAAAATTCTGTTTACCTGTTCATAGTTGTGGAAAAAGTAATTTTGTTTATAGTTCATCTTGTTCTAATAATTGTTTTAACATTGAATCTGTGCATCACTACAAATACCTTGGAGTTTTAATTGACCATAATTTGAACTGGAAAGACCATATCAATACCATTAAAGCATATATGCTCCTGATTACGCGTAAAATGTATCTTATCAAACAGTTTTGCTCTACAAAAGTACTAAAATTAATTTATTATGGCCTTGCTCATTCTAAATTACAATGTGGTATAGCAAGTTGGGGTGGTTCGTATAATAACACTTTCAGACCCTTGTTTATAGCTCAGAAACATCTAGTTAGAATTATTTGCAATAAAAATCGTTTAACTCCGAGTTGGTCTCTATTTAGAGAACTGCGTATTCTACCAATGAGACACCTTTATGTTTTTAAAGTATTAAAAGAATTTTTTAAGCAAAGCGGAAATATTCCTAGCAGAAGTTCACAATTATACAATCTACGTGTAAATACCATGCATCTTGTCAATGTTCCATTCGCGTACAAATCCAATTTTTCTCACTTCTACACCGTTATAGCCCCTTCAATTTTCAATAGACTACCAATTTCTGTCCGGACAACCAATAATTTTATTGGTTTTCTAAAAAGGTTAAAGACTGGTTATTTACTGTCAATTATGATGTCCTTGAATCGTTCTTTTAAAGTGATTTGCTACCCTAATCTTCAGCACAAGTTAATGTCTAAGTTTATTGCTATTCATGCGTGTATTAATTAATTATGAATTATAAATTATATCATTTCTGAATTTCTTTCTTTTATTCTTTATTTCTTTCTATTTCTGTTCTTTTTTAATTAATTTTTCCTTTTTTTTGTTTTTTGAATTTATATAACTATTAATTTTAAATCCTTACTTATAATTTTTGAATAACCGATGTCACCGATGTTAATATGAAATCGATGTTCATTCCACACTAACTTTGAAGTTACGGAATGATCATTCTTATTTTCCGCTATATCTGAAGAAAATTGTATAAATTAGCTTTAAGTTATGAAGAAAATAAATAAATCTAAATCTAAAAAAAAAAAAAAAAAAATATGGAACTAAATGGCCTTACCGCCAATGATTCACAAGGAATATGTAATCTGTTTGCGGAATTTTTCCAAACTGTTTATAGAAGACCTGATAATTGTTCTAAATACATTGAACATTCCGTAAGTCAATCCTCCATAAACATTGGATTTTTACAGCTTTCTGAACTTGATGTCCAAAATGGCCTTAATAAACTAAAGGCAGACACTAGCTCTGGTCCTGACGGCATTCCCCATATTGTCTTAAAGTTCTGTAAAAATTCCCTTTGTAAACCACTAACGATTTTATTTAACTTATCGTTGGCTACAGGAGATTTTATTGAAATTATTCGAAAGTTTGGTGAAAGATAAAATTATTTTTGATGTTCTAGAATACATTTGTCCTGCTCAACACGGCTTTGTTAGCGGACGATCTACATCAACAAATTTAATAGTGTTTTTAAATTATATTTCTGTCATTTGAAGAAGGTTTGCAAGTTGATATTATATATACAGACATTGCAAAAGCCTTCGATACTGTTGATCATAAACTATTGTTGTTTAAGCTTAATTAGACCGGCTTTCATTCAAGTTTTTTTAAAATGGGTTTCCAATTACCTATTAAATAGGAAACAAATTGTTAAAATTGACAGTTGCACTTCTGATCCTATCAATGCTTACTGAGGTGTACCACAAGGTAGTCATCTTGGGCCAATATTTTTTATTCTTTTTTATAAATGATGTATCTAAAGTCATTAAGCATTCTAGGTGCTTGCTTTATGCAGATGACCTAAAATTGTTTTTGAAAATAAAAAGTGTAAATGACTGTTTTAGATTTAGGTTAGCTGGTGTGAGCGTAACAAATTAACTTTGAACACTTCTAAATGTAAGATCTTTTCCTCATATCGGCGTTTTTTCCCTGTGAATATGTCTTATTTTATCAAGGGTAGCCGATTAGAAGCTGTATGTGAAATAAATGATCTCGGTGTAATTTTCGACACTGAACTTACTTTTAATGCGCATATCGATTATGTCATAGCCAAATCGAACGCAATGGTGGGTTTTATCAAACGTAACACTAAAGAATTTAGTGACCCATACACATTAAAAACCTTTTTGTTTCTATAGTTCGACCACTCATTGAGTATTGCTCTATAATATGGAATCCCTACTACGGAGTTTCTATATACAGAGTTGAGAGAATACAGAAACGCTTCACTAGATTCATAATATCCCAAATTGGATGGGATTTTATGCCCTCATATAATAGTAGATGTGCTCTATTTTAGCCCTAATTAGAAAGAAGACGTAAGATTCATGCAGTAATGTTTGTACAGGATGTTTTTGTCTATAAAGTGAAATGTACGGAGATATTAGAATTGCTCCATATGTATGCTCCGATAAGAACTCTAAGGGAGTGTCAGTTTTTATACACTTATACTCATAGATTTAATTATCGTTTAAATGAGCCTATTGCTAAATCTACACTAGTTAGCAACATAGTTGACTTTAATCGTAGCAGAACTACAATTAGAAGTTTGCTTCAATTTGAATTGCTGTAATTTAATAAAGTTCTATCTGTAATACATACATATGTACTTACTTATAAATATATTATACCAGATATGTAAAATTTTATAAAATCTGTAAGAGATCAACTCCGTAGATAAATAAATAAATAAATTCTTATGCCTAAAGCAGCAATAGCTCAAAATCCAAGAACTCAAAGACCGACCCCTGTCGTGACAGGATGATCACCTTTTTATTTCAATTTATCTCTACCTATCCCTTCACCTAAGCAAATACCACTGCATTTTGAATTGCACAATTGCTAAACTTCTGGACACATTCCATCGAGTGATGTATTAATTTTCGTTAGCTCCATGCGAGTAACATATTTAAGTGCAACGCCACAACTCACGGTCAGTCCCCCCAAACCTGCAAGAATTGGGTCACCAACAGCCACAACGATTTCCCAAACGTCAGCAAATGACAACAATGACAATGCAGCGGATTCATCAATATTGGGCTATAAAAATGAGCAATTAATGAATGCCCGGCGGCAAATATTTCGTCTATAGCTATCAGTGGCGTGGGGTGAAATTTCAAGAGAGGGAAGCCGAAAAAAGTTTAAGTAAAACGTTTTATTCAAGACTTACCATTTTGGTGCTTATTCGAAACAAAGACTTAAGACATGCAATCCAAGCCACCTTGGTTATATTTTAAGTTATTGGAATTTACGTAGACAATGAGCTCATCGCATAAAAAAAGTGGCTTCGAAAGAAGCCGTTCTGGGCAAAGTAATCTATATACAATAAGTTATTGATAACTCGGAGCGTTGTTAAATATAAAAAAATTAGCAATTACAATTATGCACTACCTATTTGTACTCTAAAGCTATCCTACGATTCTTCTTTACGAATTCTGCTAAAACTCTTCCATAAAAATTTTAGTTATTTTTAATTTCTAAAAGAAGGTGTTTTTCGATAGATAAAAGTGCCAGGTCTGAGAGTCTTTCATCTTTTGGGAATTTCTTACGTAAGTGTGGACTCTTTTTAAATTCGAAAAAGATCTTTCGACAGAGGTCACTGTTAAAGACAGGGTTAAAAAGATTTCACACAATGTTAGAGTTTGAGAAAAAGTATCTCTAAGCATTTCCGTAATAAAATGCTTATAAAGTTGGAAAACATCAAGCTTTTTAAGTGAAGGGGTAGTGCATAAAACTTTGAGTTCATTTTTTAAAGTAGTGAAATTAAAAATGCCAGGAAATAGGGTAATTAAGAAAGGTATTTTGTCATCCAGCGTTGAATTAGAAAAATATTTATATTTTGATTTGTTTAATAAATCAAAGAAAATATATAACTAAATGAACTATACCTATTCGTAATCTGACTTGTAACATTAACTATAATTGCTACAAAAATTCGGCTATAGCTAATTTGTTTTTGAATCAATATTAAGTAGCCGGCGTTTGCGTGGAGGTTCTGAGCAGTCACTTACGCTCTCATAGATTGAGTCAAATCATTGATGATATTGCCATCGCGTCTCTGATACCCCGGTCATTCGTCGATCAGCAATTGTCTTTAGCAGATTGGTTCTTTTAGATGATTTATTAAAAAACCTAACGATACTACTAACAAAGCCAACAAATAATTTCAACTCAGGAATGCTTTCTAAAGATTTAGATATCACTAGATTCAGAACACGGGCATAACAGGGAATAAAAATAGCAATTGGGCATTCCCGATTCTTATTTGGACTCCACCATGGCCACCGGACATTACGGCCGCACCATCGTAGGACTGGCCTATTAACTTTTCTTTACAGTTAAAACTATCTAAGACATTTATAATTTTATCGCACAAAATAACCACGTTTCGACCGACACTCACGTCAAAGAAACTTAGAAATCTTTCTTGTCCAGATACAAATTTTATTGAACTGATTTGATCCTTAATTTCGGATTTGATGACTGCAGCGATACTATGTATTAAGTCATTTTAAATGTCATTGGAGAGGCGGAAAAATGGAGTTTTGGGAACTTGAACTTTGTTCTAAATGCGAACCCATTAAATGGTCGTACTTAGCCAAGTATGAAAGCGTTTTAATATAATTACCGCGATTATCTGATCCAGATTTTTCGTGGTGACCACGAAATGCCAGCTCTTGTTTTCCTAGAAGAACTACAGTGTCTATGAAGCGCTTCATTAAATCGCGATTGCTATCAACTTTTCTATTATGAGACTCGTAAGAATTCCCTAAGGAAGTCTCTATGCGATATTCGCCAAATTCATGCAAATGCAAGCAGCTGCGTATATGCTTTTCCGTTTGAATATGTTTTTTGGAAGAATTAATAAAATTATTTATATCAAAGAAACCTGTGTGTGATGAAAAAGAAGACAAGGAAAACAAAACATTTTATTTAATTTGCAACTGCCAGTCAGCCATGGATTCTTTTTGTAAAAATACTCATGAAAATGTTCCTGATACCCATCCTTTCGCGTATAACCAATTTTCATTGATGGTGTCGAGCGACCTAGTTCTATAACTTTTTTTTTTTTACAAAAAAGAAAACTTACTGAACTCGTGAGTTTCTTTTAGAAGAAAATCAGTTAAACAACACTCAAAATTAACTAGAGACATCTTGTCTAAGAATAATAAGAATGTTCAATGGGGCACCTCTTGAGTAGATTTATAATTACTTACTTGGTATATAGCTAATAACTATTCACTTAGCTCACTCAATATTTTATAATAATTTAATAATTTAAAACACTAACATAACTACCAATATGTAATTGTTAAATTTTTAAAATTTTCTAGTAATTAGCAGTCACAAAAATCACAAAAATTTCCATCCAAATTTTCAATAAATCACGCACAATTACACAACCGATTTGCAACTGTCATTTCAAATTTGCAAAAAAAAAAAATACCCAACAAGTAAGAAAAACCTCAAACGCCGTTCGAACCACTACATCACCCAATAACCCGATTTTCGTCGGCTTATTTTGTTGCTTACAATAAAAAAAAAAAAAACTCCCTCGAACTAAAACCTTTCTCCTCCACCAATGTTCATCCACAAAAGCCGAGGAATACCGGGTTATTTTCCTCATAAGCGAATGTATGTTAGACAAAGAAATCGCAAATAAACTTCTACTATATGCCAGAAAGGAATAGAGTTGAAAGTTCATACTGTGAAGAAATGAATGAATAAGCCGGAAAATGAACGGCTTTTCAAAAAAATTTATTGCACGCTCTCTCGCTAGAGTTCATACTTGTCTCGCCTATGTGTGCGAGTTTGTGTATGAGTAAAAATGAATAACCAACCGAAGTGGTCGCAGCATTTCATCTTCGAGCGTGTATAAAGTTATGATTTATGATAGAAAAATGGTTTGATGAACAAATAATTGAATGTGATGGTTGGCAAGTGGCAAAATACAAATTTTTGATATTTGAAAAGGGAAGCCGGAAGAAATCCGCTTGTATGGACGCCACGCCACTGATAGCTATTAACGATTGCAGCGACGCTGAGGATGGCGGATCGTTATTAGCTTAGTAATAAGTAAAGTTACGTAGTAGTAAGTAAAATGAACGGCTTTTCAAAAAAATTTATTGCACGCTCTCTCGCTAGAGTTCATACTTGTCTCGCCTATGTGTGCGAGTTTGTGTATGAGTAAAAATGAATAACCAACCGAAGTGGTCGCAGCATTTCATCTTCGAGCGTGTATAAAGTTATGATTTATGATAGAAAAATGGTTTGATGAACAAATAATTGAATGTGATGGTTGGCAAGTGGCAAAATACAAATTTTTGATATTTGAAAAGGGAAGCCGGAAGAAATCGGCTTGTATGGACGCCACGCCACTGATAGCTATTAACGATTGCAGCGACGCTGAGGATGGCGGATCGTTATTAGCTTAGTAATAAGTAAAGTTATGTAGTAGTAAGTTTTAGATTAGAATAAATAAAAAGGTCCCCGTTGACCAGAAGAAAAAAAGTAAGTCTTTTTTTTTTATCTCGCGGCCAACGTAAAACATAAGTGGCGCAGTCGGTATTCCTCGTTTCAGAAGAAAAAACAGTAAAGTGAAACAAGAACAATCGGTTTTTTTTTTTTTTGGGTGGTTTAAGAACTAATAAAAGTGATAGTTCAATAAAAACTCAAAGAATCGACTCAAAGAATCGCCAATAAGTGAATTTTAAGTGTATCACAGTGCAATAAATAAATCTAAAGTGTAACAAAGTGATCAAATTCACAAGAAAAATCATAATGTTCATAAGGCGGAAAAACAAAGTGTAGTGAGAAAAAATTTATCAGATACACGTAGAAACAAGCCAAGGAACAGTGATAAAAAAAATACCATGGCTCAACAGCACGCATCTGTAGAGCAATGTCTCATAACATTAACAGAACTGTTATCAAGACAAAACCATCCTCAAAGTTGGAGGTCAGTGGTCGAAAAAGAAATCAAATATGTGCAACCGTTCAGTGATGAATGAAAGACTTTACCTTCGTTTATTGAAACCATCGACCAAGTATTGACAGAATTTGGCAATCAAGCCCCACAATTGTTTAGAATAATATATAACGAAAAAATCACTGGTGAAGCGAAAAATTATCTGTCAAGTGATGCACCGACAACCTGGGAGGAGTGTAAGGAGAAATTGAAGATCCATTACAGAGCAACAAAGGATCAGACCACCATCATCAAGGACATCAACAATATCTAGGTATTCACAATAAGACAATTATTAGATATAATACGAGAAATTATAAACAATATCCCAGAATGTGAAGCATTTAGTGATGAAGGTCTAGAAATAGCCGCTTGTCTTAATACCTAACTTATACTTAAAATTACAATAAAAAAGTAACTGCAGGCGCTTTAGCCGCAGAAATTTATGATAAATACCCACTGTCAAGTATTAGGATAATATGTATTACGCATACATAGGTCAAGACAAATATAATTTAAAAAGAAAAAGTACACAAAACACATAATCCCCAATATAAAACACATAGCTTCAAAAAAACAGAATCAGGACAGTTTAGACAAAATAAATCAGGGCAAATAAAACAAAATGCTAATCATAATACTCAGGCAAATCAATTTAGATTCCAAAATAGCAACTACAGGAACTCTGGGCAATATAGATCAGGACAGCGTAGGGTAGAACCTATGGATGTAGATACTCTCAGCAGAAAGGAAGAGGTTAATCAGATAGAAAACGAGTTTTTTATCAACTAGCCTCGGACAACAACAAAATATTCGATCAAATAATTATAGAAAGCAAGGATTTTGTAGCTTTGATTGATACAGGGTCTACAATCAGCCTTCTAAACTCAAACAGAATACCACAAGAATTATACAAAAAGATCGCAGAAAATTCTATAAAAATCAACACTATTCAAGGTTTAGTGAATGAAAGAACTGAACAAGTTAAAACCAAATGTCCAGAACAATTCAAAATGCCCGACAATGCAAGAATGAGATGAACAAAAATAGGATTGAACAAACCATACGATTTTCTAATCGGAATGGATTGGATAGGGCAAAACGCTAAATCAATAGATCCACACATTGTAGATTGTATTGTAACATAATGTAGCATAATAACTACGCCCTCGAACAGGCAACAAATTCCGAAGTGTCTTTTCATTTGAGGTTCGTGTCTGAAATTAGTCACCACAGCTCGGATAATATCACGGATAAAAGAGAACAAGAGATAATTATAACTACACGAAATGATTGTCATCTTGGAATTATTACATCAGAATTTTTCTTGTTCCAGTGGTCGAAGAATTTGCTAGAAGTTTCTGGCTATCAGAAACTTCTGCTATATAAGGACAGATGGCGATCAAAAAGGCGCAGTTGGTTTAGAACCGTGGCGAAGAGATTGGAAAAGTGATAATGGGCGAAGTTGTAATTTGGTGATAAATTGAAAGTTGAGAGTGAACAAGAAAAAGTAATTAGTTTGGATTTGTGAATTAAGTAATTGAAAGGAGATAAAGTGATTTGAGAGGAAAGAGACCTTGTAAGAAAAGAATGTGCGAAGAATAGTATAGTGTGAACTTGAATTGTTCTATAGACTAGAAAATAAAGAAATAAATTTCACAGAATATCGTTTTATCTACTCGAGCCGTAGCTTGCATATTACATTGGTGTCAGAAGCGGGATAAAACTTATTCTGTGAATAACTATTTCCGTGGTGTGAAATTGCACAATAAAAAAAAAAAAAAAAACGATTTCTGTGCTTAGTTAATAAGTTGCGCAAAATGGGTCGCAAATTGAACTTGGGGAAAAGATGCCCTACTGATTCGTTTGGAAGAAGCAGTAACGCAGGAAGGTGAAAATCCGCATGACGTAGAGTTTGACGTGGGAGAGGAACCAGCAACTACAGTAGCCGACCCGGATATAACAAGTCTGCTCCTGCAACTTAAGTCAGTTATGGACGAACAAAGGAAAACAATGGAAGACCAAAAGAAGTCTCTGGAACTTAAGCTCGATGACCAAAAGAAAGCAATAGACGACCAAAAGAATTCTCTAGAACTTAAGATGGACGAACAAAAGAAAGCAATGGACGAACAAAAGAAAGCAATGGACGACCAGAGGAATTCTCTAGAACTTAAGCTGGACGAACAAAGGAAAGCAATGGACGAACAAAAGTATTCTCTAGAACTTAAGATGGACGAACAAAAGAAAGCAATGGACGAAAAAAAGAATTCTCTAAATGCTCTGGAAAGCAAACTTGATGAGCAAAACAAGAACTTGGAATCCAAATTCGAAGCGATCGAAGAGAAAATCGAGAAGGTCGAGACGCAACTCGAAAAAGTCGAAACTAGATTCGATGAAAACTTTGAGAAGCATGAAACTCAGTTCGGGAAGATAGAGACTCAGTTCGAAAAAGTAGAAAAACAAGTCGAAAATCTTACTAAGGAACTCAGCAACGTGAAGAGACAGAAAGCACGGGAATATTCCACTGACGGTCTGAGAAGAAAGGAGATGCAGCCTCCTATCTTCGATGGTCAAACATCATGGCCAATTTATAAGAGGCAATTCGAAGCGGCCGCAATGACCAATAGCTGGGACGATGAAGAAAAGTCTATTGCACTCACGCTTGCACTGAGGGGTCCAGCTGCGGAGCTCTTGCAGACCATCCCGGAAGATAAACAGCAGAACTACGACTCTCTGGTTCAGGCTATCGAGATGCGGTTTGGGGATGAACACATGCAGCAGGTGTACAGGGTTCAGCTGCGTAGTCCAGTCCAGAAAAGGGGGGAAACGCTCCAGCTGTTAGAGCAAGCGGATATAGAGCGACTAGCCCATCTTTCATACCCTAAAGCCGGTGAGGAGCTTATCAACGAAATGGCGGTGGAAGCTTTTATTCAGGCCATAGAGGACAGACAACTGCAAATGGCTGTAAGGATGGCTGAAAAGCGAACGCTCCCCGAGGCATTGGCATTCGCTTTGTCAATGAAGGCAGCGGACCAAGCATACCAGGGAATACACCGTGTCAGGGAACTGTCCGTCGTGGAATGCTCATGCCAGAGAACAGCCGTCATGGATGAAGACAGAGCTCGCGGAAGTCAAATCCGTTGCTGGAATTGCAACCAAACCGGACACCTACAACGGCAGTGCAGAAGTGCACCTAGGCGAGGAAATTGTCCACATTGCGGAAGCAGGAGAAGCAGAGAGGAAGCATCCGGCGGTGATAACATCCATCCTGTCGGTCAAGACTTCCCAAAACCATGCAGAACGGATTGTAAACATTGTGCGCGTCAGGAAGAACGGGAGCTGGTTTCCATCCAAAGAATGAGAGCCGAACCTATCGCCGGCTGGAGCGTAGATGAGATCCGGAATGCTCAGAAGGAAGACCCGGATATCGAGCCGATTCTGGCCTGGAAGGAGAACATGGAGAAACCGGATCATCAGGACATCTCTCACAGAAGCCCGACCTTAAAGGCATATTTTGCGCAGTGGGACTCCCTCCATGTCCAAGAAGGTGTTCTGAGAAGAAAATGGGAATCCTCCGACGGAAAGTCGTTTGTAATGCAGCTTGTCGTACCGCGGACGAGGGTCAAGGAGGTGTTACAGGAAATGCATGGCGGGGCGTCCGGAGGCCACTTGGGAGTGAATAAGACGCTAGAAAAGGTACGAGAACGTTTTTATTGGTTAAAAGCGAAGGAAGATATCGAAGACTGGTGCAGAAAATGCGACGTGTGTGCAGCTAGCAAGGGTCCGAGAATCAAAACTCGAGGTAAGATGCACCAATACAACGTGGGAGCACCTTTCGAACGAATCGCCATTGACATCGCAGGGCCCTTTCCGGAAACCGACAATGGTAATCGGTATATACTCGTAGTGATGGACTACTTCAGTAAGTGGCCCGAAGCGTTTCCGATCCCTAACCAGGAAGCCAGAACCGTGGCGGAGCAGATCGTCTACAATTGGGTTAGCAGATTCGGTGTGCCCTTGGAATTGCATTCTGACCAAGGGCGGAACTTCGAGTCAAGAATCTTCCAAGAGATGTGTCAACTACTCGGAATCAAAAAGACAAGGACAACCCCGCTTCATCCACAGTCGGACGGTATGGTGGAGCGTTTCAATAGGACTTTGGACGAACATCTCTCGAAGGTCGTAGGTGACTACCAACGGGATTGGGACCGGCAGATTCCCTTGTTTTTGATGGCCTATAGAAGTGCCGTGCATAGCACTACTCGACATACGCCGTTCGAAATCTTATTTGGTGGAATAGCTCGTTTACCCAGTGAGGTGAAATTTGGATCTCCTACCAATGAGCCCAGAAATGAAGAAGAGTACGTGGCGGACCTTAGGGAAAGGCTTAGGGACATACACCAAAGGACCAGAAGCCAGATTAAGATAACGAGCGACCGCATGAAGACCAGGTATGATGCCAAGGCAACAACGTCAGGATTCCAGGAAGGAGATCTAGTGCGGCTGTATAATCCCCATCGCCAAAAGGGGAAATCACCTAAGTTGCAGCAGAACTGGGAGGGTCCCTACAGAATAATAACCCGCATCAACGATGTTGTCTACCGCATCCAGCGAGGACCAAGGGCCAAAATGAAAGTGGTTCATGTGGACCGACTGAGTCGATACAATGGCCGAAGTGAGGACACACTTGTTCGGGACGAACAAGTCTAAGAGGAGGGCAGTGTAACATAATGTAGCATAATAACTACGCCCTCGAACAGGCAACAAATTCCGAATTCTTTTCATTTGAGGTTCGTGTCTGAAATTAGTCACCACAGCTCGGATAAAAGAGAACAAGAGAGAATTATAACTGCACGAAATGATTGTCATCTTGGAACTATTACATCAGAATTTTTCTTGTTCCAGTGGTCGAAGAATTTGCTAGAAGTTTCTGGCTATCAGAAACTTCTGCTATATAAGGACAGATGGCGATCAAAAAAAGGGACAGTTGGTTTAGAACCGTGGCGAAGAGATTGGAAAAGTGATAATGGGCGAAGTTGTAGTTTGGTGAAAAATTTAAAGTTGAGAGTGAACAAGAAAAAGTAATTAGTTTGGATTTGTGAATTAAGTAATTAAAAGGAGATAAAGTGATTTGAGAGGAAAGAGACCTTGTAAGAAAAGAATTTGAATAGTGTGAACTTGAATTGTTCTATAGACTAGAAAATAAAGAAATAAATTTCACAGAATATCGTTTTATCTACTCGAGCCGTAGCTTGCATATTACAGTATTAATGAATGGTGTACGTCTTCCATTTCTAGCCTGAAAGTGAACTAAGTCACATTCAAACAAGTCATCTCAACAAAGTTGAAAAACAATCTTCTATTGATAACAAATATAAAAAACTAGTATTTAAGGAAAGAGACCAACTGACAAGTACAAACACAGTGGTTCATTAAATAAAAACCACAACAGACGACCAAATTAACTCAAAACTATATAGGTATCCACCGAAACATGAGGCAGAATTACGCAAACAAATGGACCAAATGGATAAATAGGGAATCATTAGGAAAAGCAATACCCGATACAGCTCACCCATTATAGTTGTTCCAAAAAAGAAAGTTAATTCAGAAGATATAGAATTGTAGTTGACTACAGAAAATTAAATCAGGTAACGATAGATGACAAGTATCCCCTTCCAAACATAGACAGTATTTTAGATAAAATAGGAAAAGCTCAATATCTTAGTACCTTAGATTTAGCTAAGGGCTGCCATCAAATTCTGGTAGCAGAACAGGATATTCAAAAAACTGCTTTCGTAACACCATCAGGCTTATATGAATATGTCAGGATGCCATTCGGACTTAAGAGCGCACCTGCCACGTTTCAAAGACTGATGCATAGCATCCTTCGTGAATATATGAACAAAATTTGTGTTGTCTATCTAGATGACATATTAATATTTTCCACAAGCATAGAAGAGCACATAGAGTCAGTAGACAAAATATTTAAGAAATTACAAGAACATAATTTAAAAATCCAAGCTGATAAATGCAGTTTTATGAAACATGATACAGAATTTTTAGGGCATATATTAACGAAAGAAAAAATAAAACCTAACCCAAATAAAATTAAAGACATCATTTAAGCGTACCAAGAACAGAAAAACTGCTTAAAGGTTTTTTATGTATGACATGTGTTCGTTTGATTCTTAATTTTTCTTATTGCAAAATTATGATTAAATAAAACTGCTCTTGACGCCTTGAGTGTTACAATTCGAATGAATTTTTATTACTTGGCACTTTGCCATTTTCATTTTGACATTTAAAATGAAAATTTCCCCGAAGGGGAATTTTACTCGAGGGAGCAATGCACTACATTTAGACGTGATGCCAACAACATGATATTATCGAAAATTCATTAGGGATTATGCTAAGATTGCTTATCCAATGATAAGGTACTTAAAAAAGATGAAAAAATAAATATAAATGATCCACAGTACATATCAGCTTTTGAAAATCTAAAAGCAATGATTTTTGCACACCCAATATTGAAATATCCAGAGTACGACAAACCATTTGTTCTCACAACAGATGTAAGCAATCATGCCATAGCAGCCGTATTATCGCAAAATGGCAACCCAGTTTGCTTCGTCTCAAGAACATTAAACTACCATGAGAAAAATTATAGCGATACGGATAAAGAAGAAAAATACTTAAAAGGAAGAGAAAATAAGGTAGCCGATTTTCTCAGTAGAATGGAAAATACACCCAAGATTAGAGAAGATAACGATGCAGAATCAATATGGCACTAACGGAAACCGTACATTCAGGGGAAGAGCAACTATTAGTTACAAAATTCAACTAATTTTAACGAACAGTCAGGAAAGAAATTGAAATTATACACAAGCGTAGAATTATATATTTAATTTCACTTGAAGAGGAAAAAAATATTAAAGATGTTTTAATTAGATTCATAAAGAAAGGTTCAATAGGTATATTTTCAGATGTGAAAGATACACATTACAATATAGTTCAGCAAATAATTATATCATTATTTTCCCATGATGAAAGCATAAAATTCATAGTGTTCACAGAGGGCTGCTGAAATCCGAACCGAGAAGGAGGCACACAAACAAATATCTGTCTATCACACTAAAAAATCAATGCATAGCGGAATAAATGATATGTAATAAGTGACAGAAATTCGAGAAGTAGAAAGGAAGTATTAATAGAACATTTTCTAAGTTTGGAAAACCAAAAAAGATCATTACGGACAACGAGTTCAAATCAGAGCATATTACAGACTTTCTTAATGAAAATAATGTCGAAATACATTGGACAAAACCTAACAGCCATAGAGGTAACTCAGATATTGAAAGATTGCATTCTACGATCTTAGAAAAAATAACAGGTATCGAAGAAAAGGAATTATCAGTAGAAATGAAAATTCAATTAGTATTAAATAACTGTAATAACAGGTACCATTCAACCATTAAAACCACACCTAGGAAATCTAAGGAAGAAATAGATGCGGAAGTCTTAATATTGTAATATGCAAGCTACGGCTCGAGTAGATAAAACGATATTCTGTGAAATTTATTTCTTTATTTTCTACTCTATAGAACAATTCAAGTTCACACTATACTATTCTTCGCTAATTCTTTTCTTACAAGGTCTCTTTCCTCTCAAATCACTTTATCTCCTTTCGCTTACTTAATTCACAAATCCAAACTAATTACTTTTTCTTGTTCACTCTCAACTTTCAATTTATCACCAAATTACAACTTCGCCCATTATCACTTTTCCAATCTCTTCGCCACGGTTCTAAACCAACTGTCCCTTTTTTTGATCGCCATCTGTCCTTATATAGCAGAAGTTTCTGATAGCCAGAAACTTCTAGCAAATTCTTCGACCACTGGAACAAGAGAAATAATTCTTGCAGTTATAATTCCCTTTTATCCCTGATATTATTCGTCTCTTTCGTTGACATGAGCTGTGGAGACTTCGTCCCAGACACGAACCTCGAATGAAAGGACAGTTCGAACCAAAATTCTGCCAGAATGGAAAGTCACTTCGGAATTTGCTGCATAGACATAGGAGCGTAGTTATTATTATGCTACACTGCCCCCCTCTTAGACGTGTTCGTCCCGAACAAGTGCATCCTCATTTCGGCCATTGTATCGACTCAGTCGGTCCACATGAACCACTTTCATTTTGGCCCTCGGTCCTCGCTGGATGCGGTAGACAACATCGTTGATGCGGGTTACTATTCTGTAGGGACCTTCCCAGTTCCGCTGTAATTTAGGTGATTTCCCCTTTTGGCGATGGGGATTATACAGCCACACCAGATCTCCTTCCTGGAATCCTGACGTTGTTGCCTTGGCATCATACCTGGTCTTCATGCGGTCGCTCGTCATCTTAATCTGGCTTCTGGTCCTTTGGTGTATGTCCCTAAGCCTTTCCCTAAGGTCCGCCACGTACTCTTCTTCATTTCTGGGCTCATTGGTAGGAGATCCAAATTTCACCTCACTGGGTAAACGAGCTATTCCACCAAATAAGATTTCGAACGGCGTATGTCGAGTAGTGCTATGCACGGCACTTCTATAGGCCATCAAAAACAAGGGAATCTGCCGGTCCCAATCCCGTTGGTAGTCACCTACGACCTTCGAGAGATGTTCGTCCAAAGTCCTATTGAAACGCTCCACCATACCGTCCGACTGTGGATGAAGCGGGGTTGTCCTTGTCTTTTTGATTCCGAGTAGTTGACACATCTCTTGGAAGATTCTTGACTCGAAGTTCCGCCCTTGGTCAGAATGCAATTCCAAGGGCACACCGAATCTGCTAACCCAATTGTAGACGATCTGCTCCGCCACGGTTCTGGCTTCCTGGTTAGGGATCGGAAACGCTTCCGGCCACTTACTGAAGTAGTCCATCACTACGAGTATATACCGATTACCATTGTCGGTTTCCGGAAAGGGCCCTGCGATGTCAATGGCGATTCGTTCGAAAGGTGCTCCCACGTTGTATTGGTGCATCTTACCTCGAGTTTTGATTCTCGGACCCTTGCTAGCTGCACACACGTCGCATTTTCTGCACCAGTCTTCGATATCTTCCTTCGCTTTTAACCAATAAAAACGTTCTCGTACCTTTTCTAGCGTCTTATTCACTCCCAAGTGGCCTCCGGTCGCCCCGCCATGCATTTCCTGTAACACCTCCTTGACCCTCGTCCGCGGTACGACAAGCTGCATTACAAACGACTTTCCGTCGGAGGATTCCCATTTTCGACTCAGAACACCTTCTTGGACATGGAGGGAGTCCCACTGCGCAAAATATGCCTTTAAGGTCGGGCTTCTGTGAGAGATGTCCTGATGATCCGGTTTCTCCATGTTCTCCTTCCAGGCCAGAATCGGCTCGATATCCGGGTCTTCCTTCTGAGCGTTCCGGATCTCATCTACGCTCCAGCCGGCGACAGGTTCGGCTCTCATTCTTTGGATGGAAACCAGCTCCCGTTCTTCCTGACGCGCACAATGTTTACAATCCGTTCTGCATGGTCGCCGGGACAGTGCATCCGCATTAGAGTGGAGTTTTCCTTTACGATGCTGTATTTCGTAGTCGTAGATTTGCAGCCTTTCGATCCATCTTGCGACCTGACCCTCAGGACTCTTGAACTGTAATAGCCATTTTAAGGCTGCATGGTCTGTGCGAAGAACGAACTTCCTCCCGTAGAGGTATTTGTGAAAATGCTACGTAGCCAAGATCAAAGCTAGAAGTTCCCGCCTTGTCACGCAGTAGTTCCTTTCTGGCTTAGAGAGCACCTTGCTGAAGTACGCAACCACCTTCTCTTGGCCGCCATGCACCTGGGAGAGTACGGCTCCTACCCCGACATTACTAGCATCTGCATCCACAATGAACGTTTCCCCGGGAGTGGGGTAAGCTAGTATCGGGGCATCGCATAGCCGTTGTTTAAGTGCCTTGAAGCTCTTCTCGCACTCAATTGACCATTTGAATTGTTTTCCCTTTTCCGTCAACTGGTGCAGGTTCTTTGCGATCCCGGCAAAATCCTTCACGAACCGTCTGTAGTAGGTGGCTAGGCCCAGGAAGCTCCTTAGTTGGTGTTTGTCTTTGGGGACTGGCCAGTTTTTCACCGCTTCGACCTTCTCCGGATCGGTTCTCACTCCTTTCGCTGAAAATATGTGTCCCAGGTACTTGACTTCCGCTCTAAACAGGGCGCACTTCTTGGGGTTGAGCTTCAGGTGGGCACTTCGAAGCCTTTGAAACACATCCCTTAGATTGTCTCGGTGTTGCGCAAACGTTTTTCCAACGACGATGACATCATCCAAGTATACCAAACAGGTTTTCCATGTTAACCCTTGCAGGACACATTCCATCAACCGCTCGAAAGTCGCCGGAGCATTGCACAGCCCGAATGGCATTACCGTGAATTGCCATAGCCCATTTCCTGCGGTGAAGGCGGTTTTCTCCCGGTCTTCTGGATGGATCTGTACCTGCCAGTAGCCACTCTTCAAGTCGAGAGTGGAAAACCATCGGGCTCCTGATAGTGTGTCTAGCGTGTCGTCAATCCGTGGCAGAGGGTAGCTGTCTTTCTTGGTGACGTAATTGAGCTGCCGATAGTCCACGCAGAACCGCGTGCTGCCATCTTTCTTCTTAACCAGTACAACCGGTGATGCCCACGGACTTTTGGAACTTCAATCAGACCTTCTTTCTCCATTGCCGACACCATCTCTGCAACTTCTGTCTGCTTTGCCAATGGAAGGCGCCTAGCAGGCTGACGAATTGGTCTAGTATCACCAGTGTCTATTCGATGTTGTACCAGGTGCCTTCGGCCGTATTCTCCGTCCTGTGAGGCAAATACATCAGCGTACTCATTGATAAGATTCTCTGCCATAGTTCGCTGCTCCTGATTCAGCTCACTGGACTGGAGAATCGTCTCTCTCGTTTCCGCTGTCCAAGGTGATGGGAGAGGTTTTTGAGCATCACGTTCAGATATTGTTGCGACGGCGGTAATCGGCGTGCATTTTCCAGTCACCTCCCCTCGCCTTAGTTTGACAGTGTGTGGTCTTGCGTTCAAAACTCTTACTGGAACCATGGTGTTCTTTGGTTCGACTAACGTCTTTCCCACGATGTAATCTCGAGAATTCTTCTCTGGGTCTGGTTCTACTATGTAGAATCGGTGGCTCCCATGATCACCTTCCAGCTTCGTCCAAATGATTGTCTCTGAAGACGGCGGCAAAACTTCGTCTTTGCTGATGACTGTCCTGAGAGTTACGGCACTCTCGTTTCCGTACACCATCGGAATCTCCACATTTCGATACCTCAGTACTTGCATCCCGATGTCCAGGATTACTTCATTTGCTTTAATGAAGTCTATTCCGATGATTCACTCGTCGCATATATCTGCCACCAGAAACGCATGGGAGAACGTCAGTCCTGCCAGAGTAATCGTAAGACGAACTTCTCCAAATACCTTCGCCATTTCCCCTGTTGCAGTCTTCAGGCAGTAGCTGTTGGTGTTGTGCAGCCAGGAGCTTTTGACGATATTTCTTCTTACAATGGAGGCAGTGGCACCTGTGTCGATGGTGGCTACGCACTTCTTCTCGTTGATTAGTGCCTCCACTGTCAGGCTCTTGTTACCCCGTTTGGTTTGCGAAACTTGAATGGTGGTCCTGGGGGCCTCGATTCCAGTAACCAACTTCTGCCCCGCGAAGTTGGTCCTTACGCATCTCCCGACTGCTGGTTTTGGGAAGTCTGACCGACAGGATGCTTCCTCTCTGCTTCTCCTACTTCCGCAATGTGGACAATTTCCTCGTCTAGGTGCACTTCTGCACTGCCGTTGTAGGTGTCCGGTTTGGTTGCAATTCCAGCAACGGATTTGACTTCCGCGAGCTTTGACGGCTGTTCTCTGGCATGAGCATTCCACGACGGACATTTCCCTGACACGGTGTATTCCCTGGTATGCTTGGTCCGCAGCCTTCATTGATAAAGCGAATGCCAATGCCTCGGGGAGTGTTCGCTTTTCAGCCATCCTTACAGCCATTTGCAGTTGTCTGTCCTCTATGGCCTGAATAAAAGCTTCCACCGCCATTTCGTTGATAAGCTCCTCACCGGCTTTAGGGTATGAAAGATGGGCTAGTCGCCCTATATCCGCTTGCAACTGTTGGAGCGTTTCCCCCCTTTTCTGGACTCGACTACGCAGCTGAACCCTGTACACCTGCTGCATGTGTTCATCCCCAAACCGCATCTCGATAGCCTGAACCAGAGAGTCGTAGTTCTGCTGTTTATCTTCCGGGATGGTCTGCAAGAGCTCCGCAGCTGGACCCCTCAGTGCAAGTGTGAGTGCAATGGACTTCTCTTCATCGTCCCAGCTATTGGTCATTGCGGCCGCTTCGAATTGCCTTTTATAAATTGGCCATGATGTTTGACCATCGAAGATAGGAGGCTGCATCTCCTTTCTTCTCAGACCGTCAGTGGAATATTCCCGTGCTTTCTGTCTCTTCACGTCGCTGAGCTCCTTAGCAAGATTTTCGACTTGCTTCCCTACTATCTCGAATTGCGTATCCACTTTTTCAAACTGAGTCTCTATTTTCCCGAACTGAGTTTCATGTTTCTCAAAATTTTCATCGAATCTAGTTTCGACTTTTCCGAGTTGCGTCTCGACCTTCTCGATTTTCTCTTCGATCGCTTCGAATTTGGATTCCAAGTTCTTGTTTTGCTCATCAAGTTTGCTTTCCAGAGCATCTAGAGAATTCTTTTGTTCGTCCAGCTTAAGTTCTATAGAATTCCTTTGGTCTTCTATTGCTTTCTTTTGTTCGTCCATGACTAACTTAAGTTGCAGGAGCAGACTCGTTATACCCGGGTCGGCTGCTGTACTTGCTGGTTCTTCTTCCACGTCAAACTCTACGTCGTGCGGCTTTTCACCTTCCTGCGTTACTGCTTCTTCCAGACGAATCAGCAGGGCATCTTTTCCCCCAGTTGTGTCGAGGTTCCGCTTACTGAGTTCTGCCTTTAGTTGAATTATAGTTAGTTTTCCCAATTTGCGACCCATTTTGCGCAACTAATTAACTCAACACAGAAATCGTTTTTGGTTTTTTTTTTCTTGTGCAATTTCACACCACGGAAATAGTTATTCACAGAATAAGTTTTATCCCGCTTCTGACACCAATGTAATATGCAAGC
This sequence comes from Pocota personata, assembly GCA_963082735.1. Classification (NCBI taxonomy): domain Eukaryota; kingdom Metazoa; phylum Arthropoda; class Insecta; order Diptera; family Syrphidae; genus Pocota; species Pocota personata. The sequence goes on along the minus strand of OY720429.1, from coordinate 101,131,044 downwards.
TACGGCTCGAGTAGATAAAACGATATTCTGTGAAATTCAAAAATGTGAAATTACCGAAATCCAAACTAATTACTTTTTCTTGTTCACTCTCAACTTTCAATTTATCACCAAATTACAACTTCGCCCATTATCACTTTTCCAATCTCTTCGCCACGGTTCTAAACCAACTGTCTTTTTTTTTGATCGCCATCTGTCCTTATATAGCAGAAGTTTCTGATAGCCAGAAACTTCTAGCAAATTCTTCGACCACTGGAACAAGAGAAATAATTCTTGCAGTTATAATTCCCTTTTATCCCTGATATTATTCGTCTCTTTCGTTGACATGAGCTGTGGAGACTACGTCCCAGACACGAACCTCGAATGAAAGGACAGTTCGAACCAAAATTCTGCCAGAATGGAAAGTCACTTCGGAATTTGCTGCATAGACATAGGAGCGTAGTTATTATTATGCTACAATATACATACAATTAATGAACAGATAAAAATAAACGAACACTTTAACGAATCAAAAGAATCACTTGAAACAATTGTAAGAAATGATAGAAGCACAATATTAGATAATTTTAATAGAATAGAAAGTACTATCAACAGCATATTAAAACAACAAATGCTCCTTGATCAATTAACAAAATTAAGATTTATAGATAATAAAATCAACCAAATACAAGACAACATAGTATTAGTAAAACACAGTATAATACACCCCAGCATTCTTACATCAAAAGAAATAAACGAATATGAGATTGACTTTTATAAACTTAGGCTATTAAAGATGGGTGTTCTGGAATATAAAAATAAATTCATTGTCATTGCCGTTAAAATTCCAAAAAAATTATATTACTGTAGAACAAACACTAATTATTCCATTACCAAATAAAGAATATCTGGAGATAGGCAACGAAAATGAATCTATTATAGAAATAAACAATCAAACTTATATATACCAAGCAGATGTAACATTTAAAGAATTGAAACAAAGTAAACATTGTGTAGTAACTAATAAAACTCAGATACAAGTTATAGATGATGAAAATATTATAATTAAAAACGCATATGAAGAAGAAGTTATACAAAATTGTGATAACAGAAAAATTATACTAAACAAAAACTATTTTATTAACTTCTTTGATTGTCAAATATATTTCTTAAAAGAAACCTTTTATAATCAGCAAAAAACTATCCAAGAAAAATTCTTTTACCCCAATAATAATCTAAATTCTTCAATTGGAACTATTATAATATAATACATTTGATGAAATTGTTGCTAATAATTTTGAAAACATAAAAGAAATAAGAATGTAGTATCCATTTTTAAACATTACTGTACTAAATCAAATAAAATAAACAGAATAGAAAATAAAATTCAGGAGAATTTTTACGTAAACCGAGGAGGAGTAACATATGCAAGTGCAATGCCACAACTCACTGTCAGTTCCCCCAAACCTACAAGAATTGGGTCACCAACAGCCACAGCGATTTCCCAAACGTTAGCAAACGACAACAATTACAATGCAGCGGACTCGTCAATACGATTGCAGCGACACTGAGGACGGCGGATCGTTATTAGTTTAGTAATAAGTAAAGTTACGTAGTAGTAAGTTTTAAAGGGTGGTTAAGTTTAAAGGGCCGATGTTGATTTTGAATAAAACACAAATTATTATATTGGTATTGGTATGGTTCAATTATGTATGGAACAAAATATCGGCCAAATGGCCGCCGCGACCTCGGCGGCACACCTCCATCCGATGGTCCAAATTTTCGATGACGCTGAGGCATAATTGAGGTTCTATGCCGTTAATGTGCCGAATTATCTCATCCTTTAGTTCTTGAATTGTTGCTGGCTTATCGACGTACACCTTTTCTTTCAAATAACCCCAAAGAAAGAAGTCCAACGGTGTCAAATCACATGATCTTGGCGGCCAATTGACATCGCCACCACGTGAGATAACACGGCCATTGAATTTGTCGCGCAAAAGAGCCATTGTTTCGTTAGCTGTGTGGCGGCAAGTGGCACCATCCTGTTGAAACCACATATCGTCCACATCCATATCTTCCAATTCGGGCCATAAAAAGTTCGTTATCATCTCACGATAGCGAACACCATTCACAGTAACTGCCTGACCGGCCTCATTTTGGAAAAAATACGGCCCGATGATGCCGCCAGCCCATAAACCGCACCAAACAGTCACTCTTTGTGGGTGCATTGGTTTTTCGACAATCACTCTTGGATTATCAATCGCCCAAAATCCGGCAATTCTGCTTATTGACGAATCCACTGAGGTGAAAATGTGCCTCATCACTGAAGATGATTTTCTTCGAAAATTAATCATCCACTGTTGCCATTTCTTGCCACCATTGTGACCATTGACGACGCTTGAAATGGTCAAGAGGCTTTAGTTCTTGAGTCAATTGCACCTTGTAAGCGCGTAAATGCAAGTCTTTATGCATAATGTTCATCAACGACGAGCGTGAGAGGTGCAATTGTTGGGCACGACGACGAGTTGAGGTGGACGGCTCTTCAGCCACACTATCGCGAACAGCAGCAATATTTTCTGCAGTACGAGCTGTACGAGCATGCACTGGTGTTTTCACATCTCCTACAGACCCGGTTTGCACAAATTTTTGCACGATTTTTCCGATTGTACGCACGTTTGGACGATTAAATTGACCGAAAGAATCATGAAATGCACGATATGCATTTTGATTTGAACGCCCATTTTCATAATAAGCCTGAATAACTTTAACGCGTTGCTCGATTGTGTATCTTTCCATGGTTCAAATTGAGTTAGTCTGAAATTGAGAAATGTCAAATGAAATGCAGAAAAAAACTTGACGTTTAGGTGTGGTTCACATTCAACATCGGCCCTTAAAATTTAACCACCCTTTACATTCGAATAAATACAAAGGTCCCCGTTGACCAGAAGAAAAAAAGTAAGTCTTTTTTTTATCTCGCGGGCAACGTTAAACGTAAGTCGCGCTTATTCACTGGTTGATTATCTAGTGCTAACAGGATATTTTTGCCGATCACTTAACGCAAGAGATCCAGCGCCTACAGCAGAGCTAAAATCGGAGATTTTTGTCGCCGATTTCATGGTAGATTAAGTTGTTCCGAGAAGATAATTGCTCCCAATTTGCATCCATAATGGTCACACCAGATTAAGTTCCTTCGAAAAGATGATTGCTACTGCTCTGCCAACCATCATGGACCTGTTAGTGAAGATAGTTATTTTTCCAGTCTCTTAATCGGAAGTGTTCTGTCCTTAATTATAATTTTGTGTTAAGCTCCTTTATTCCGCTTTCACGAGTTCCAGGATATTCCTAAGCCCGTATATCGTACCGCAGTATCATTTAGCATCTCGATACAAACGATGGATGCTGCTTTCTTCTTTATGAATGAATCCAGTGACAGAATTTCAAGGCACACTTCAATGGCACATGTTGGAGTAGTGTGTAACTATGATCCCCATTCTTCTTCTTTTACATCGTATCTGTAGCTTATGTAAAAAATTTGACGTAGATTGTTTGTATAGTTAATTTCTAAATTCGTTACAGTTCTTCTGTGATATTCTTATTCTTAAAAAAATACTCAAGAGAGGCAACCTGGGAGCGGAAGACCGAACAAAACGACAACACGGCAAGTTCTATTAACATCAACACTCGGAGTGTTCAACGCCGGCTAAATGAACTGGGTCTTCAAGCCCGTAGACCCACAAAAAAGTCCCTTCTCTTTGCAGTAATGAAGAAAAAACGATTGATATGGGTCAAACTGCACCGGGAATGGACCGCCAACGATTGGAAAAGGGTCATATTTCTTTGAATCCCTAAATTAAATTGGCCAGGAAATAGCCCTGTCCTTAATTAGTTATAAAAGATATAAATCAAGGACTCCCATTTCTAGATTTAGTGCATAGTTTGGAGTAATATCCGACAATTTGAATAGTCGTTTTATGAAGTATCTCTGCATTTTATCCATCTCATCAGAGCTACAAAATCCCCATACTTGCGCCGCATAGCAATAAATAGCCTGTATCACGGATCAAAAGATTTTGAATTTAGCTGAGGTTAATATTCTTTTTAGCGATAAAAGATTTCCAAGCACTATTCAAAATCGATTTAGCAATTTCTTCTCCTTCTTTTAGATATTCTTTTACCGATAATCCATGTATCATTATTATTCCCAAGTATCTGTATTTAGTTTCCACTTCAATGTCTTCACCACAAAGTCGCCATTCGTGAAAGATCATCGAGAAAAAGGGCGAATAACAATGGACTGATTAGACAGCTTTGTTTTACACCCATACTTGTTTCAAAATAATTTGAAATTTCATTCCAATTCCACGCTGCCGCATAGGGTTTAATATACCCATGTTACTGAATTCACATATAAAACAGCGAATTCCTATCGATTCAGTCGAATGCCGCCAGTCTAAGAAAAAACCATAAACTTTGTTTTTACCGCATTTTTTAATTCTGATTATACTCGTTAAGCTATATAGGTATATGTTATCTATAATTGTGTATCCTTTTCGAAATCCTGCTTAACACTAGGTTTACGGGACGAGTCATTTTGATGTATTTTGTATTTTATAAAGAAAATTACAAATCCGTTCGCATTTTTATTTTATCTCTTATACTGACTTTTATACGTCGAACGAGGTAAATGAATATTGAAGTCTATTTTCTTCAAAAGTGTTAAAATATTGATGTTGTTTTTTCTTTAAATATGTGTATTCGTTCAAGCGTCAAATTGGCGCGTGTTCGTAGAGATAGGTAAATAAGAAATGTCCGTAAACCTAGTGTTAAAATTCATTGAGTACTTTATGTTTCCTTTCTCACTCATTCTGGCCAATATTTTTACAATGCAGTCCATAAGGGATATTTCACGGTAAGTTTGTACCTCATTTGCACCATTCTTCTTGTAGATAATAAATATAATCGTTTGAAGTTAGCTACCCTCAACTGTACCCTTCTCTAACATGTTGGAGTACGATTTTGCTAGCAGGGTTAGGAAATTATCTGGAGCGTTTATAAACATTTCATAAGGGATTCAATCTGCACCTGGCGCTTTATTTAATTTGCCTTCTAAAGAACTTCTCTTATATTTTGTACGGTCAATTTTGTAACTAGATCTGAATTGTATTTTCATGGTACTGCGTTTGAATGAGCGGAGATAGCAAAGGTGGGTTCAAGAGTTCCTTAAAATAAATTAAATAATTGTAATTTCTTCGTGGATTTTTAACGTTTCCTTGGATAATTTTCTTATCTTTCCAGCAACATTTTCGTTTTTCGGTGGTTATTTGAACAGCGAAGATAATATCCCCAAAAGCCTTAAATTGTTTTTTTCTTATAATTTGCGCGCGCCAAAGGGGATATGAATACCCTTAAATTATTTCAGGGCACGGGCGTTTGTAGAAAGTGAGAGAGAAAGAAAGATGGATGTCGTGGGTTTGAAACTCAGGTGGTATTAAGTTTCAGTAAACTCCAAGGGTGGCCGTCCAGATAACTAGGGAGCAATTTTGTTTTGTAGTTATTGTCGTTGCTTATGATTCACAGTATTTTTTTTTTGTTTTGTTTACTGTTTGGCTTCTTGCTTCCATTTCTGTTGTCATTGTATTACTTTTCGGTGAGAGAAACCTTCTTTTTACTTGCGGCTTAGGAGTGACGTTGGTTTTCCTCGGCGTTCGCTGCATACTTTCGGGCTGTTATTTTAAATAGTTTACGTATTGTGAACGAGATGAGATTTGTGGTTGTTTTATTTGGACTATTAGGTTGTTGTACAATCTTTGGGGAATATAGTGAGCTTTTGTTTAATTGGCTATTGTATTGCGTGGGTGAAATTTAAATTTTGTGAATAAAGATACTGCATTTGAATTAACTAAAACAGCAAGTGTTAAAGGAAAGCGTGTTTGAGGCAAATATGATAGAATCGAATGTGGATGTAAGTTATTTCATTGTATTTATACCAGCTTCAATGTATGTGGGTGGCAACGCGGATGAAAATACGGCGAATGGCACAGTTGACGACAGACACTGTGCATGCACCGATCTCTTTTTTTTTGCTCTATCCCTTCTGTACCCTATTTCTTTCTCTAATAAATCAGTTTTTTTTATAAATACCCACTTAAATGGGCATTTTAGTTTTTGGAAAAAACATACTACATGGTGTCAGTTGTTATTCAACCGCCGCCGTATTCAGTCGCATTTTTCTTTTTGCCCCGCAAATTAATTCATTGTTAATTTGTCATTTTTCGCCGCATAAGCAATTTCCCGCTTATTTTTTTGACCCACTTCGCGATTGTATAACTGTTCGCTGACGCGCCCTTTAATTTGTTGTCCTACTTTTTCGTGACCTTACGCAACGACTTATTTTCTGCCATGTCTTGTGGAATGTAGAATTGCCTAATCGATGATAGCAATGCCGATTGGATTGCTTGTAATGGCATCTGTTGCAAATCTTTCCATGCCATTTGTGTCGGACTTAACAAAAGAAACACGGTTTTCATTAAAGAAATATCGGCCAACCTCCTTTTCTTCTGTGATGAGTGTAAGGACATATCGCTGTCGCACGTGCTCCTCGCGATAAAATGCCTTAGTGAATCTAATGAAAACCACCATAAAAGTCTCATTAAAAAAATAACAGAAAAACTGTCCAGCCTTGAAAATAGTGTAAAATGTGTCGAAGAACTAGGCGTTGCGGTACAGTCTTCAAACGACGCAATTAAATCCAAACTTGTTAACATTGAGAAAGAAATTGCTGGTCTTTTTGAGTTGGGTTTCGCAAGATCTAGTAACGATGAAACAACCCTGTGTCACCTCAATACTGTGATAAGTGATCTCAAAACAAAATCGGATGCGCAAATTATCGCACACCAAAATACGTGCTAGATCATTAACACAATGCGTGAAGACTTAGATTTTCATTTTCAAGCCCCATCGATTAATCAACCATCTCCCAAGCAACCTGATCCTATGCTCGAAGTGATTTTCGATAAAATTAGTGATGTTGGCGACGAATTAACCGTGGTTCGGTCGACTTTTTCTGATATTGAGGATAGCATTGGAACAATATGCAGCAAAATTGATCAAGTATCAAACCATACTCAGCATCACCCAATTGTTCAGTACAACACGTCAATCTTGGCTGAACTATTAGATACCAAAGTGGATCCGCCCTCATCTCCACCTTCCTGTCTCCAACGGATGGTTGAAACGGATAACTCCAACGCAAGCGTTACAACTCACGGTAACGTTGTCTCCTCCCGCTGTCGCCCCACGTAAACTCATCAAACAGTTTGGCACTACATGGACACCTTCTGAGTGGCAGCGCAGATTGGACAAGCTAAGGATGGAGAACCAGATGGTCACTACCTTCCTCATCAAAGGAGCCCCTCACTACGCGGATGTCCCATGGATTACACAATTTTTCAAAAAGAGATTTGGTATTACCATCCACCAATGCATAATGCTCCTGCCATCCAGCCACAAGAGTAATCGAAATTTCAAATTCGACTTACCGTCTCGATACGAATGGATATTTCAAAGCTCTACTGGTACTGATTTCAAGCTTAGTAAGATGCTCATCCACAAATCGACCGATAAACTCTGCATTAATGATAAGACTGTAAATAAATCTAAGATTAGTAATAAGCATCCAAAACCTGTTTCCAACTCCCGACCCAAATCTGGCACTAACTGGTTCCTAAAAACTAAATTATTCCCCAAATTTACCCCCCCTACCATACCTAAACAAACGTCTTCTTCTTCTTCTTTAAATGCACTTAATGTCGCCGCCCCACCGAAGCCCACACACAAGCGAGTTTCGTTTAAATTAAACCCAACTTCTCACACTGGCTCCTCTCAACCGCTACAACCCTCCGCGCCACCTGCCCTCACCACCAATTCTTTCCCTAATTTCAATCTCACAACTGGAGCCAAATACCCTAACTTTATCAGCTCTCATATTCTGAACCCCACAGCTAATGTCTCATCTAATACACCTTTCTCTTCAATCTCTTCCTCCACTGCTCCCAGTCTTGATCCGGTTTTACCGCCTCTAGTTAAACTAACACAGCAAACCTTCGACACCACAGATTGTCGCTACGCACTCTCCAGGCTAAGAGAAAAAAGGGTTTACGAGAATATACGCCTCTTTCTCGCGTATCTTCATGACAAATCTGACTCAGTTTGCTATGAGGGTAAAACCAAAACAAGTGTCATGGTTTCCATTCAGCAGGAAGGCCTCCCCATTGAAATAGACAGTCTCAAGAAAATCTATATCAAGTTCCACGAGATTTTTAATTTCTCTCCTCAAAGAGTAGCAGATGACCTTGCTGCTTTTGGCAACTACGTACACTCTAAAAGAACGCAACATCTCCAACGGAGCCGAAGTGACCACAACAAATTTTTTCGTCCATAAACTGCCACTATCATCAGCACTTCAACTGCCTTCCCCCTCGTCTCTACACAACAATCTTCCTCTTACATTTTACTACCAGAACGTAAGAGGCCTACGCTCGAAAACCCAAGCTGTTTTGCGCCAATCCCATGCCCTCCCTTTCAATATCTATGCTCTGACTGAAACCAATCTGATCCCCGACATAAAGAGTCAAGAATTATTCCCCCTACTTTTAATGTTTTTCGAGACGACGACCCTACCCAACCCTTGGTAGACTCTCCCTCTCGAGGTGTGCTACTGGCCATTCATAATGACCTTGACTCTTCTCTCATTGACATTTCTTCCTCTTCTAAGGTCGACTTTATTACAATAAAAATAACTTTTCCACACCGATCCCTGTACGTTATGTGTTGTTACATTCTACCAAATCAATCTATCGAATCTTACCAACTTGCTATAGACGCGATTGATCAAATAATCGACCTATCTGATTCCCTCGATGATATCCTCATTTTTGGCGACTTTAATCTACCTCTGCTGCAGTGGAGTCCTTCCGATGATGAATCCTTTTTCATCGCTTCAAATGCCAACTTCACTAAGGAATGTCTCTTCATAGATCGGCTAACTGATTCAAGTCTATGTCAAGTTAGTAATGTCTTAAATTACATGGGAAGGCAATTAGACCTTATATTCACAACTGATCCCGTTAACTCCTCAGTCTCGCTTTGTCCCCTAACTCTGTCAACTATTGATAACTTTCATCCTCCCCTTCTTCTTTCACTTTTCCTCAATTCTCCACTTCAATCTACACCTCCTGCATTTCACACTTCTTACGACTTTCATAAAGCTAATTTCCGCAAAATAAATGCCTATCTGAGTAGATGTTCCTTTATTTTGCTAACTTATCCTTAAACGAAGCCCTCACAATTTTTTACAGAGAAATGTTTAATTCCATTTCTCTTTATGTCCCCTTTTCTCGTCATAAAACTTCATCTTCATCCCCCCCTTGGTATAATCGCAAACTTCGCGCCTTACGTAACAAGAGAAACAAGTTATGGGCAGCTTTCCTTCGTACCAATTCTGTTTTCGACTATTCCAACTATCTCGGTTCCTACCTTCAATTCAATCATCTTTATAACTCTCTCTACCAGCGGCACCTAATTAACGCGAAAGCAAATCTTATAAACGACCCTAAGTCATTTTTTCAATTCGTCAACTATAAAAAAAAATCTGACGGTTACCCTCCGTCCCTCTCTTTTGAAAACATATCTTCAACTAATCCGCAAACCATTGCCAACTTGTTTGCCACCTATTTTAAACAATCCTTCGCCGACAACTCTTTTGAACCAGACCCCTCTTACTTCACTCACCTTCTTAACTTCTCCGTTGGCCCCTTTCTGTCCCTGCCTTTTGATCCTGCTGTAATTGAAAATAAACTACAAAATCTTAATGATGAATTCTCACCCGGCCCAGATGGTCTCCCTGCCATTTTTCTTAAAAAATGCTCTTCCATTCTCTCCCTCCCCCTCTCTCACCTCTTCCGTTTGTCTCTATCACTAGGAGAATTCCCTCAGATTTGGAAGACCTCTTTCATAACCCCCATTCACAAAAAGGGATCAAAGAACGAGGTAACAAACTATTGCTAAACTTTCTCATCTACCCAAACTTTTCGAAAGTATTTTATACGAAGCCTTAAGCTTTCAGTGCAAGTCTCTTATCTCTCCCACCCAACACGGCTTTCTGAAAGGTAGATCAACTACCACTAACTTAGTCGAATTCGTGTCCTTTGCCCTGTCTGCCTTAGAGAATGGCAAAGAAGTCGACGTTATTGCAACTGATTTTAGTAAGGCTTTTGATAAGATATCTCATAACTTAATCCTCTTCAAATTGTCTGCCCTCGGTTTCGAACCCATATTGTTAAAATGGATATCTTCTTACCTGGAAAACCGTTCTTACAGAGTTCGCTTCAGATCCATCTTATCTACTCCCTTCTTGGCCACCTCTGGTGTTCCGCAAGGCAGCCATCTAGGTCCCCTTCTCTTCATTCTAACCATAAACGATGTCGAGAGGGTTATTAAACATTCTTCCCTCTCTCTGTACGCTGATGATACCAAATTTTTCAAAGCCATCTCTTCACCACATGACTACTGCCTCCTTCAACAAGACCTTGATAGTTTTTCGAACTGGTGCCTACAAAATCGCTTAGAGCTCAATATCGCCAAATGTCAATCCATTACCTTATCACGTAAGCACCACGTGTCCTCCGCCCGCCTTTACCTTCTTCATGGTCAACCTATATCCATCGTTCAGTCTCTCCGTGATCTTGGAATATTGTACGATAGGGAACTAAATTTTCGTTCACATATTGATGAAATAATTCGTAAAGCTAACTCATCACTTGGCTTTGTCAAACGATGGTCCAAAGAATTCTCCGACCCTTACGTGACCAGATCCCTCTACATTACCTTTGTGCGCCCCCTCCTTGAATATGCCAGTCAAGCGTGGTCACCCTTTCAGCAAGTTCATGTGACCAGAATCGAGAATGTTCAACGTCGATTTCTTCGATTTGCTCTTCGAGGTCTTCCTTGGAACAATCCATTTATCTTGCCTCCCTATCAAGACTTGAGGCGGTCTTGATAGGGAGGCAAGATAAATGGATCGTTCCAAGGAAGACCTCGAAGAGCAAATCGAAGAAATCGACTCATCAACCTGAGTACTCTTGAGAAACGCAGAGATGTTGCAGACATTCTTTTCATTCATCGACTTCTTTCAGGCTCTGTCGATTGCGCATCTCTTTATAATTCAATTTTTTCAATACCAACCCACGAAATTTACGATGCCCTCGTCTTTTCTGTTTACCGTCCCACCGCACTTCATATGGATCTAATGAACCAATTTCCCGTATGCTGCGAAAAGTGAACTCAAACCTCACCCAGTTTGATTTTAACCTCAGCACCCCCTGCCTCAAAACCGAACTCCTTCACCATTCTCCTTAACTTTATGTCTTAGTTTTAAGTTTTAGTTTTAAGTTTTACGTTTAAGTTTTAGCCTTAAGTTAGTTGTAGCTTGTAATAAGCCAAATAAAGGGGGGCTTTCGCCCCCACCAAAATTAAAAAATTAAATTAAATCAGAAGTGGGATGATTTTTCCCTCCTACAAAAGGATTTTCCCTCCTACAAAAGGAGGAGATAAGGAGAAAGAGATCGCATTGTTTGTTACTTGACACAATTGTCTGCTGACGAGGGCATACGGTATTTTTTTGGATTGTATATTTTTTCTACATGCCGATCAAAAGTGATTAGGAAAAACTTACTGTAAAGAAATTACAAAAAATTCTGAGACGAAATGACTATAATAAAAAAACGGAGTTAGTCGCGCGTGTTCAAAATTTGTTGAAACGGAAAAGCAAAAAAAGGAGAAAAAGCAGTGAAGAATAAAGTGAGGAGAAGTCAGAAAGTGAAAAGAGCACACCAAGAAGAAAATGAGAAGGAAAACACATTTCAGATAGTGAAGTAATTTTTTTTTAAAGAGTAGTGACAAAGAAGCAGCTAATAACAACATGAAGATGACACCTTCAAAAGTCGATCACTAGCTGGAGTTTGTTGAATACGTTTTTGGTGAAGGAGTTCGGTAAACAGGAAAACGAAAACGTCCACAAAATACTTGAGAAGACAACAAAAGGCGAAGGTGAATCATTTCTCGAACACTTTTATAAGATGAAGAAGATAGCCGCTAGGGCTATGGTTCCCCTAGCTAGGGGAACCATAGACGAAGCGCATCTCTGGAGGAGCTGAAGGCCGAACTTAAGTCATACGAGTGCATGAAAGCTGATCCATCTCGTTCCAAGAATGCCATTCCGTCCAAGGTAGCTTCGAAGAATGATACCAGAAAAGAAGACGCAGGCCAGCAGTCTCGGTGCCGGAATTGTGGTGCTCTTTCTCATAATTTCCACAATTGCCCCAATAAGGAGAAAGGTAGTCGTTGCTTCAAATGCAACCAGTTCGGGCGTATTTCCAGGAATTGCTCGGAGAAGAAGCCGACATCGAGTGCAAAGGTCAACAGAATGATGGTTCCAGATATTACTATTCTGGTCAGGGTGCATAATCAGAATCCCAGGCCTTTATCGATACGGGCAGTAACCTAACGTTAACCAAAAATAGTCTCAGACAGAAGTTGGGTGTTTTGTGAGATCCAGTATCCGCGAGTTGTTACCATTGCATTTGGCGGCCAACCGGCTAAAACAATGGGCGCTTCGAAAGGCGAGTATTATAATTTGATTTGTCATTTTGTACCCAATAATTGGTTGGCCTATGAGTTTTTATTAGATAAAGACTTATTGCCAGAAGTGTGTCTGGCTATCGGAGACAGACAGCCGATAATTTGTAAAAAGAAGGCCGATGCAGATAACCCAGTATTTCGAACAAACTTGATTTCCTGTTGCGAGCCAGAACTATCAGAAACGCTAAAAAGCATCCGAGAGCCAGAACTTCGCGGTCAAGTCGAAAAGATAATACCAGAGTACTCTCCCAAAGTTCTCGAAAGAACCCGTGTGCGAATGAAAATCGTCCTGGATGAAGAAAATCCGATTTACCAAAGGGCACGACGCTTGGCCCCCCTTGAGAAGGAAGTCGTAGACAAGCAGATCTCCAAGTGGATGCGAGATGGGATCATTCGCAACAGTGATTCAGACTTTGCCAGTTCGTACTAGCACACAAGAAAGATGGTTCGCTGCGACTCTGTCGATTTCCGTCAACTAAATCGACGTGTCCTGAAGGACAGTTACCCGTTGTCGATTATAGAGGAGGTACTCGAGCAACTGTACTATGCCAAAGTCTTCTCTATCCTGGACCTGAAAAATCGGTTCGTGCACATGGACATCGAAGAGAGCAGTAAAAAAATACATGGCATTTGTGACCCCGAACGGACATTACGAGTTCAACAAGGTCCCATTTGGACCGTGTCAGATCCGAAGAGGAAGGTATGGAAAAGCTGAGGCAAGTTTTGGAGGTATACGAGGAAAACGGGCTGATGATAAATTGGAAAAAGTCTTTCTCCAAACTCAAGTAAAGTTTTTTGGAGACGTTATCATGAGCGGCAGTATCAATCCATGTGAGGAAAACACAATGGCCATTAAACATTTACCTTCCCATCTTTCAGCTGCCTTGTCGTGGCGGGAAGGCTTAAGAGTCAAAGATCCTAAGGGTCTGAAAAGATCCCAGGTGAGACATCGAACTAAGCGCTGAAGGCGTCCGACTTTGACGTTAAAAGAAGAAAAAGTATGAATGGAGAAAACAAATGATATAACTACTCCAGGTGGCACTCGCAAAAGCGAAAATCCACCCGTGGTCTTCTCGACTGCGGCTAGGGTAAGGATTCTGGAGGCCCTGCCCATCATACCCTCCCCCGCCAAAACTGGCGCGTATATAGGAGCAGCAAGAATTCTGGATTCTGAAGACTCCTGCAGCTCTCTTCCAGAAACGTTCAGCAAGTTGAGCTGGCAAGGTGGAGAAAGTAGCGGAGAGGTCCAACCTGACACGCTTAATCTTCATCCTAATGGATAGAAGGCTGATTGTTGCAGTGCTGCTGAAGGCTTGCCTCGGGAAACTGAAAAAGTTGAATAGCTTGAACCGGAGCAAAAGATGGAAGAAGGTTTCAAGCTCTCCTGCCGGTAGGCACATGTGCGCACCTCATGCGCGTGTGTCTTCCGAGAGACATCAAGCCGGTGGCGTTGCATGCGCACAATGTCTGAAGACGGCCGCTTCAGCTAGTAATGGCAGTAGTACCGGTGGACAGAAACTGGATGTCGCAGGGAAGTCCACCGACTTGAATGTCTCGAAAACCCCTCTTATTTGTAGCGTTGTCCGCGCACAAATTCCGAATGACACCGATGATACAACCAGTTGTATTCCCAGTGGACGGAAGATGGCTGTCGCGGACAAATCTACTGAGAAAGAGAAAAACCCGATGGTTAGGGAGCGAGAAAAGCAGGTTTCTTACAAGAAAGCTGTTATCTCCTCTTTAACTGTCCGAATTGGGAAGGCTGGCAATGACAACAGCATGACCGACGCGGAGTGCAAACACTGCGAAGTTCATCTGTTAGAGCTGGCGCAAGCAACGAATGCTTTCATTCAGGTGGAGGGCTGTGAGTTAAAGAGCGGAACCTTTATGGTAAAGTGCTCTTCGCAGCAAACCTCTGAATGGATTAGCATGTCGGTGCCGAAAATCCCAAGAGAGATTAAAAAAGTGATAATGGGCGAAGTTGTAATTTTGTGATAAATTGAAAGTTGAGAGTTAACAAGAAGAAGTAATTAGTTTGGATTTGTGAATTAAGTAATTGAAAGGAGATAAAGTGATTTGAGAGGAAAGAGACCTTGTAAGAAAAGAATTTGCGAAGAATATATAGTGTGAACTTGAATTGTTTTATAGACTAGAAAATAAAGAAATAAATTTCATAGAATATCGTTTTATCTACTCGAGCCGTAGCTCGCATATTACATTGGTGTCAGAAGCGGGATAAAACTTATTCTGTGAATAACTATTTCCGTGGTGTGAAATTGCACAAGAAAAAAAAAAAAAAAGAAAAAAAAAGAGATTAAAAAAGTGATAATGGGCGAAGTTGTAATTTTGTGATAAATTGAAAGTTGAGAGTTAACAAGAAGAAGTAATTAGTTTGGATTTGTGAATTAAGTAATTGAAAGGAGATAAAGTGATTTGAGAGGAAAGAGACCTTGTAAGAAAAGAATTTGCGAAGAATATATAGTGTGAACTTGAATTGTTTTATAGACTAGAAAATAAAGAAATAAATTTCATAGAATATCGTTTTATCTACTCGAGCCGTAGCTCGCATATTACATTGGTGTCAGAAGCGGGATAAAACTTATTCTGTGAATAACTATTTCCGTGGTGTGAAATTGCACAAGAAAAAAAAAAAAAAAGAAAAAAAAAAAAAACCAAAAACGATTTCTGTGTTGAGTTAATTAGTTGCGCAAAATGGGTCGCAAATTGGGAAAACTAACTATAATTCAACTAAAGGCAGAACTCAGTAAGCGGAACCTCCACACAACTGGGGGAAAAGATGCCCTACTGATGGACGAACAAAAGAAAGCAATAGAAGACCAAAAGAAGTCTATGGAACTTAAGCTCGATGACCAAAAGAATTCTATAGAACTTAAGCTGGACGACCAAAAGAAAGCAATGGACGAACAAAAGAAAGCAATGGACGAACAAAAGAATTCTCTAGAACTGAAGCTGGACGAACAAAAGAATTCTCTAGATGCTCTGGAAAGCAAACTTGATGAGCAAAACAAGAACTTGGAATCCAAATTCGAAGCGATCGAAGAGAAAATCGAGAATGTCGAGACGCAACTCGAAAAAGTTTGGGGATGAACACATGCAGCAGGTGTACAGGGTTCAGCTGCGTAGTCGAGTCCAAAAAAGGGGGGAAACGCTCCAACAGTTGCAAGCGGATATAGAGCGACTAGCCCATCTTTCATACCCTAAAGCCGGTGAGGAGCTTATCAACGAAATGGCGGTGGAAGCTTTTATTCAGGCCATAGAGGAGGACAGACAATTGCAAATGGCTGTAAGGATGGCTGAAAAGCGAACACTCCCCGAGGCATTGGCATTCGCTTTGTCAATGAAGGCTGCGGACCAAGCATACCAGGGAATACACCGTGTCAGGGAAATGTCCGTCGTGGAATGCTCATGCCAGAGAACAGCCGTCATGGGTGAAGACAAAGCTCGCGGAAGTCAAATCCGTTGCTGGAATTGAAACCAAACCGGACACCTACAACGGCAGTGCAGAAGTACACCTAGACGAGGAAATTGTCCACATTGCGGAAGTAGGAGAAGCAGAGAGGAAGCATCTGGCGGTGATAACATCCATCCTGTCAGTCAGACTTCCCAAAACCAGCAGTCGGGAAATGCTTAAGGACAAACTTCGCGGGGCAGAAGTTGGTTACTGGAATCGAGGCCCCCAGGACCACCATTCAAGTTTCGCAAACCAAACGGGGTAACAAGAGCCTGACAGTGGAGGCACTAATCAACAAGTGCGTAGCCACCATCGACATAGGTGCCACTGCCTCCATTGTAAGAAGCGATATCGTCAGAAGCGCCTGGCTGCACAACACCAACAGCTACTGCCTGAAGACTGCAACAGGGGAAATGGCGAAGGTGTTTGGAGAAGTTCGTCTTACGATTACTCTGGCGGGACTGACGTTCTCCCATGCGTTTCTGGTGGCAGATATATGCGACGAGTGCATCATCGGAATAGACTTCATGAAAGCAAATGAAGTAATCTTGGACATCGGGATGCAAGGACTGAAGTATCGAAATGTGGAGATTCCGATGGTGTACGGAAACGAGAATGCCGTAACTCTCAGGACAGTCATCAGCAAAGACGAAGTTTTGCCGCCGTCTTCAGAGACAATCACTTGGACGAAGGTGGAAGGTGATCTTGGGAGCCACCGATCCTACATAGTAGAACCAGACCCAGAGAAGAATTCTCAACACTACATCGTGGGAAAGACGTTAGTCGAACCAAAGAACACCATGGTTACAGTGAGAGTTTTGAACGCAAGACAAGGACATCTCTCACAGAAGCCCGACCTTAAAGGCATATTTTGCCCAGTGGGACTCCCTCCATGTCCAAGAAGGTGTTCTGAGAAGAAAATGGGAATCCTCCGACGGAAAGTCGTTTGTAATGCAGCTTGTCGTACCGCGGACGAGGGTCAAGGAGGTGTTACAGGAAATGCATGGCGGGGCGTCCGGAGGCCACTTGGGAGTGAATAAGACGCTAGAAAAGGTACGAGAACGTTTTTATTGGTTAAAAGCGAAGGAAGATATCGAAGACTGGTGCAGAAAATGCGACGTGTGTGCAGCTAGCAAGGGTCCGAGAATCAAAACTCGAGGTAAGATGCACCAATACAACGTGGGAGCAACTTTCGAACGAATCGCCATTGACATCGCAGGGCCCTTTCCGGAAACCGATAATGGTAATCGGTATATACTCGTAGTGATGGACTACTTCAGTAAGTGGCCCGAAGCATTTCCGATCCCTAACCAGGAAGCCAGAACCGTGGCGGAGCAGATCGTCTACAATTGGGTTAGCAGATTCGGTGTGTCCTTGGAATTGCATTCTGACCAAGGGCGGAACTTCGAGTCAAGAATCTTCCAAGAGATGCGTCAACTACTCGGAATCAAAAAGACAAGGACAACCCCGCTTCATCCACAGTCGGACGGTATGGTGGAGCGTTTCAATAGGACTTTGGACGAACATCTCTCGAAGGTCGTAGGTGACTACCAACGGGATTGGGACCGGCAGATTCCCTTGTTTTTGATGGCCTATAGAAGTGCCGTGCATAGCACTACTCGACATACGCCGTTCGAAATCTTATTTGGTGGGATAGCTCGTTTACCCAATTGAGGTGAAATTTGGATCTCCTACCAATGAGCCCAGAAATGAAGAAGAGTACGTGGCGGACCTTAGGGACATACACCAAAGGACCAGAAGCCAGATTAAGATGACGAGCGACCGCATGAAGACCAGGTATGATGCCAAGGCAACAACGTCAGGATTCCAGGAAGAAGATCTAGTGTGGCTGTATAATCCCCATCGCCAAAAGGGGAAATCACCTAAATTGCAGCGGAACTGGGAGGGTCCCTACAGAATAGTAACCCGCATCAACGATGTTGTCTACCGCATCCAGCGAGGACCAAGGGCCAAAATGAAAGTGGTTCATGTGGACCGACTGAATCGATACAATGGCCGAAGTGAGGACGCACTTGTTCGGGACGAACAAGTCTAAGAGGGGGGCAGTGTAACATCACCTAAAAGGCTGCTACAATAATGTAGAATAATAACTACGCTCCTCCAGCCCATTCCAAAGTGTCTTTTCATTCGGGGTCATCTTGAAATTATTACATCAGAATTTTTCTTGTTCCAGTGGTCGAAGAATTTGCTAGAAGTTTCTGGCTATCAGAAACTTCTGCTATATAAGGACAGATGGCGATCGAGAAGAGGCAGTTGTTTTAAAACCGTGGCGAAGAGATTAGAAAAGTGATAATGGGCGAAGTTGCAATTTTATGATAAATTGAAAGTTGAGAGTTAACAAGAAGAAGTAATTAGTTTGGATTTGTGAATTAAGTAATTGAAAGGAGATAAGTGATTTGAGAGGAAAGATACCTTGTAAGAAAAGAATTTGCGAAGAATAGTATAGTGTGAACTTGAATTGTTTCATAGACTAGAAAATAAAGAAATAAATTTCACAGAATATCGTTTTATCTACTCGAGCCGTAGCTCGCATATTACAATATGCTATCCTAATGGCAGCGGACTATATTGGTAAGAACAGGTGGAAGGGGCGAAGTATCTGCGTCTGTAGTGACAGTCAGGCTGCGCTTAAGGCCTTGCTCAATCCTTTAACCACTTCCAAAATAGTTCGAGAATGCAAAACATCCTTGAATTCGGTCGGAAGGCTGAACTCACTGAATCTTGTTTGGGTCCCAGGGCACAAAGGGATAACAGGAAATGAGATCTCTGACGAGCTTGCTAGACAAGGCTCAGAAGAGAATTTCACATTAAAATGGGGTTCTCTGCCTGGTTGTACAATGGACCTGTTTTTGAGTCTGAGTGCTCCAGTAGGGTGTACCCGAACACAAAAAAAAAAAAAATAAAAATTTCCCTGTGCTGAAGAACGTCAAATCGGTTATGCGGTTTGTCGGGCTGACTGGCTTTTCGAAAATTTGTTCCCAGTTACATAACTATTGCAAAAAAAGGGACCTTGCCAAGAAGAAGCCTACGTTAAGTTGAAGAATCTGTTAAGCCAAGAGCCGTTGTTGAAGCTATTCCACCCGCGTTTAGTCACTCAACTGCACACCGACGCCTCCAAGGATGGATACGGGACCGTGCTGGTACACAAACACGATGACGGCTTATATCATCCAGTATTTTTCCTAAACTTCAAAACTACGAACGCGGAAAAGAACTACTCCAGCTACGATCTAGAGGTGCTCGTCATAGTCAGGGCTCTTAAAAGACTCCGCATCTACTTGCTTGGGTTGTGTCCGCTGCAAGGCGGACACTATGGCCAAGAAGAGTTTGAATAGCAGCGTTGCGCATTGGGCCCTTCAGTTAGAGGAGTTTAATTGCATTGACGTTGACGCATTAAACGAAAGTCTTTGCAAAAGCAAATCATTCGGATGGTTCACGAGAAGGGACATTTCGGGATCGGTAAGATTTCTAAACTAATTAAAGAAAATTTTTTTATTCCACAGGTGGACCGCAAGATCGCTGACGTCATCAGCAATCATATCCCCTGTATCCTCACTGCAAAGAAGGCAGGCAAGAGGGAGTCGCTACTTCATTCAATTGCCAAAGCAGACCAACCGTTGCACACGTACCATATTGACCATCTCGGGCCGCTTCCATCCACAGCGAAGAATTATCGATATCTTTTTGTGGTTATAGATGCATTTTGTAAGTTTATCTAGATGTATTTCGTGAAAAGCACAACGTCCATAAACCACTTGGACGTGTAATCTCAGGTTTTTGTCACCTTTGACGTATCGTATCCGACAAAGGATCAGCATTCACTTCCAATGATTTCGAGACTTACTGCTTGGAGAGGAACATCGAGCATCATCTAGTGACGGCTGGTGTCCCTAGAGGCAATGGTCAGGCGAAGAGGATGAACAAGACTATCATTCAAGTGCTATCGCGCCTTACCATTGAGAATCCATTGAAATGGTACAAATTCATTCCCGTTAATGTTTGGCGTTACAATGGCTATGGAAGACTACGTCGATTTGAGACAGCTCCTTGAGTATGAGATTACCATTGCGTTCGAGGATGATCGTCAGCATTTGAGGGCGCAGGCGAAAAGGCAGATACGAGAAGTACAAGAGAAGAATAAGAAAACCTACGATCTGAAAAGTAAAAAAGGGCCCGCCTACGATCGGGTGATCGCAATTCAAAAGACGCAGTTTGCTACGGGCCAGAAGTTTTTTCCTAAATATCTTGGACCCTACGAGATAGTCAAGGTGTGTGGTAACGATCGGTATTTGGTCAGGAAAGTTGAAGATCACGAGGGACTCAACAAAACTTCGACGGCCGCTGACTATATGAAGAGGTGGTGCACGTTCCAGCCTGATTCCGGGTCTGATTAAGAGGAAGGTACTGAAGATGCCGTTTGTTCGACCGGGGCAGTCGAATCCGAGGATGGTCGTGTGGGTGGCAGCGCGGTTGAAGATGCGGCGAATAGCACAATTGCTGCGACCGAGAGAGTGTAAGATGTCAACATGAGTTAGTCAAGCGACGACAGGCACTGTGCATGCACCGATCTCTTTTTTTTTTGCTGTAACTCTTCTTTAACCTATTTCATTCCCTATTTTTTTTTTTGTAAATACCCACTTAAACGGGCGTTTTATTTTTTGGGAAAACATACTACATACATGTGCAGAATTTGAGTGGAGTATGTTCGGATTGGTGTTCTTTATAGTTCTGGTTTGCATAGGTGTCTGTCATATTGACTGGTGTTGCAGATATCACAGTTTTGATAAAAATTCTTTTTTTAGTTTACTCTTCTTCTCCTTACTGGTCCGTTTGTGGGGTTTGCCGGTTTGACCTCAGGAAGTACCGGCAGGCTTCCCGGTTTCGGATCACTTCGTCACTGAGGCCAATCAAATGCTGGTGTTTTTGCATGTGTGTGAGTTATTTTTTGGTCTGCCTTTTTTGCGCGATTGCGTAGGAACGTTGATTGATATTGCCTTTTTGACGGGGTTCGAAGGATCTCTCTTTTGAACATGACAATACCAACTGAGCCGGTCGTGCTCTATCTTGCTTGTGATGGGTTCTTGTTCTTTTACATGAATACTTCTTCGAATCTTTGAACTTCTTATTCTATCAATCTTCGTTACTCCTGCTATCATGCGAAGCATCTTCATCTCAGCTGCAGTTAATTTGCCCTCATACTTTTTGTACATTGTTCAGCATTGTGAAACGTATGTGAGCGCCGGACGTACAACTGCGGTGTAGAGTATTCCTTTAAGCTTAGGGGGCATTTTTCGATGACAGAAGATAGCGGAGTTTTCCCGCCACTTCATCCACCCTACGCTTACGCGATGATTGATGTCATCATCACAAGTTACTTCGCTATTGATCATAGATCGCAGATATTTGAACTTTTCACACTTGGGAAGCACTTTTCCATTTAAGTAAATGTCTGGAATAGGCCGGTGTGGATCAGAGAACGGGCAGCACAGACACTCTGTCTTTTTCGAACTAATACGGTACCCATTTCCCTCCAAAACATCCACCCGTACATCAAGTGCTCGTTGCAAGGCCATTTGATCTTCACTTATGATAGCTCCATCGTCAGCAAAGAATAACTGATGCACTTTGGGGTCCGTCACTTTCAAGCAGATAATCAAGGACTGTAATAAATTGCAAAGGACTGAGGACGCTTCCCTGGAGTACACCGACTTTGAGTGGGAACTCTTCGGTGACTCCTGTGAGACATCTTACTCTTGTCCTTGCTCCCTCATACATATCCATGATCATGCGCACGTAGGTTTCTGGAACTCCTCGATGTCTAAGCGCCACCCATAAGAGATCTCTAAGTTGCCTATCAAAGGTTTTTTTAAAATCAGCCAACATGTAAGTCCTTTAAGGAATCACGATGTTTTTTTCATTATGATCCTTATAACCCGGGACAAACCCGCACTTGTCATCAGTGTACCCGTGGAAACTGTTCGTTCAGAAGTCTTTCACAATACTGTCGCCATCTGTGGAGAATTTTGTCGTCTTCCACAAGAAGCTGGCCTAGAGTATTGTTAATGAACTTTGGGGAACGAATCTCCTGAGCATTTCTTCTTCTCTGGTCGGTTATTTTGAAGATAGTTGTTCCCTTATTTAAGTTGTTTTGTCGAAACTCCTGGACAGCCTGGTTCCTATCAGAGGCCTGTTGGCAGGAGCCTTTCGACCTTCCAAGCAGTGATTTGGCTCTCTCCAGGCAAGATCACTGTACGGAATCCCACATATCTTGTGCTCTGCAATTCTCATCACCGACCTCATCGATGATGGTAAAGAGGTAATTTGCCATGCTAATAAAAAAAGCTTCGCCTTTTCCTTTGTCCAGCTTGTACCAATTGATTTTCTCAGCCACCTTTGTTTGCTTATTTGTTTTCTTCCCCATCTCCATAAAACTTTCTGTCAGGAGGAGACGGTGTTGTTGGGCGATCGTCTCTCCCAGGATCACTTTGCAATCTTTAACCCGGGGCTTCATGAAACTGGCTACCAAATGGTAGTCAATCTGTGTTTCATTTCCACCACTGCTGTAAGTGATCAGGTGCCGGCTTTGTTTGACGAACATGGTATTTAGCACGATAAGCCCGTATGACTTGCACATGCTTAGGATGTCTTCACCTGGAGAATTCCTGGGGCCGTACACCAGTCCTCCATGGCAGTCTTCATAGGCTTCGATTGTCTTCCCAACATATCAGTTCAAATCTCCACCAACAAAAAAAGCTTTTCCTTTGAAATGTTTTTGATGAGGTTGTGAAAATCCAGCCAGAATACATCTTTTCCTCTCTGTTCGCATCCGACTTGGGGAGCATATGCGCTTACAATATTCCACACCTCACCCTGTATCACCAATTTGGAGACATGCGGCAACACAAGACATACCCCAAATAAGCAAAATCTCTATTGCAAAGCGAATGCATTTTTTCTATTGGAACAAATTATTTGTAAAAGATTACTCTTGTTTTTACAAACTAGCTAGCATTTAAACATGCGCATTCCACCATGGACGCACTTCTTCACATAGATCACTTCACAGCACATGCTCTATCGAGTACAAACAACGTTTCAATTTTGTCAATAGATTTCGAAAAAGCGTTTGATAGAGTTGGAATCCATACCACATTGAGAAAATTAATCCAATGGAAATGTGCAGCTATATTAAAGCATTTTTAATAAACAGACAATTTCGGGTCAAATCGAGCAACTGCTATTCATCTATTAATAAACTTTAAAACAGTATACCTCAAGGTTCTCCGCTCTCGGTAGTCCTTTTCAAGATTGATTACTGGTTAAAAATAATAATATGTACGGACAACCTATCAACAATCCAAGCCACTAAAAACAACAACAGAACACTAGTAGTTAAATCTATCCGGGACCGATTCATAGCTAGTAACAACAGAATAAAACTCATGTGGCCGTGGTGTAGTGGTAACATCATCGCTTGTCACGCTCTTTAGCAGATCTAACTAAGATTCGTTCTGAAAAAAATATAAATAAAGTTTACCAACTATTAACCGAACTAAGTGTTGAGAATGGTATTTAATTCACCTAATCTATAATCTTATGCTAGCCGGAAGCACTGGTAGCTAATGCTAACTTTTTAATATTAGCATTGTAATTTATTTACCTGTTAGTAAAGTTATAATAATAATAATAATAATAATAATAATTTCGTTCCAAAAGTAAAATTAAAACGTAATGAAAGTTAATATGCGTATTTTTTCTAAGTTGATTGTTTCGAAAAAAAAATACAATTGTATCGTCTTTTTAAGTATTATTGAAAAAGACGATACAATTGTATTTTTTTTTTTTCGAAACAATCAACTTAGAAAAAATACGCATATTAACTTTCATTACGTTTTAATTTTACTTTTGGAACGAAATTATTATTATTATTATTATTATTATAATTATAACTTTACTAATGTAAATAGTAAAATTAGAAGCACTTCAAAAAAAACTTATTGGTAATATTATCTTATCAGATCCTTTTATAATAACTTGAGTAAAAATTATAAATATAATTTATCAGCTTATAAAACAAATTAATCTTGGAAATAGTATCATACATAGGTTTGTAACTTCGCAAATTTTGTGCACTTTTTTAATTTCAAATTAGTTGAAAGCGCTGGTAGCTTGTAGCTGCATTGTGCAAATATTAATCCTACAATCTGTTTACTTAATAATAAAGAAATAATAATACAGAACAATAAATGGCAATATATCCCAAACACAATTCACGTAAATGATATGATGACCATTTATCGTGTGACTTATATTTATTGACCTAAAAATAAAATTCTTTACAGGAATGATTTTTTTTTTTATATAATTTGCACATGTTAAAGGGGATATGAATACCCTTGTACTAATTTTTCGGACACGGGCATTTTTTGTGGAAAGGGGAAGAGACAGAAAAAGACAGATTGGTGTAGTTGGTTTTGCAACTCAGCTGGTAGTTAAGTTTCAGTGAACTCCAAGGGTGGCTGTCCAGATAACTGGGGAGTATTTTTTTTTTTTGTTTTCGCTGTTATTGTCGTTGCTTATGATTCACAGTATTTTTTTCCGTCCTCATGATATCATCACGATCAAGTTGCATTTTAGCCATATGACCACCCTACTGCCACTGTTATGCCTGCACAGTAGAGTTGACTTAGCTTTCCCAAGTGATCGACTTTTTTGTTTATTTCATGCGAAATAAATAGATGATTCTTGACATCAGGATTCGAGCCGTGAACCAACAGCGTGACAAGCGATGATGTTACCACTACTCCACGGCCACTTAGATTAGATTTAGAAATTTAAGGAGCTACATAGCGATGTGGACCTTTCCTCAACTTTTGTACACTCTAAATTACGAGTATTCTGTCGTTCTAAAATGAAAATATAATAGTTGTGATTTTCCAGTTAGGACTTAATTTCAGAAATATGATCCTTTTAAATTACGTCTGTTTTGAGATACATACCATGATACGGTTTTGTTTGTTTATCTTTAAAATTCCGCATTTAATTTAAACAGTTAGTAGGCCAAAAGCAATCAATTAGGTTTACCAAAATTGTGTAACAAATGCATACTCAATACTTACTTTGACTTTGGGTGGCCCTGGAGTCCAGGTTGGGCCAGGGCATCAGCCAACAAACCTCTCCTATCTATTATTGCTTTATTAATTTTTATACATTGTTTATAACATGCAGAAATAATAACGGTATTACTTTCCAAAGTAATTTTAAGGTTTGAGAGCCGTAAGGAAACAACATTCATCTTTTGTAGTGGCCTTCTAGCGGCTTAAAAATACTATAAGTTTTATTGAGTAAAAAGTAATTTTCAGAGATAAAGCATGAATGTACCTTAGTTTTTTTTCGCAAAAGCAACTTAAAAATTCCAGGATGTCTTCTATTTTCAAAGATTATTTATGTTAGCCTCGAGGCAGGAATACACGAGCACCATGAATTTTTTTTTTTTAAGACAAAATGACAAAAGATGATGTAATACATATGAAATTAATGAAAAGGAAATTTGTAGGGTTTTGTATGACAAAATATGATGTAATACATTTAAAACGAATAAAAAGGAAATTAGTAGGATTTTTGTTTAGGGTGGTGATGCAAGGTTACTACTGCTATTCTTTTGAAGATGGCGCCAACATACTGCCCCCAGTAAGCTGATTGTGAGTAACGTCTGCCTTACTTCTAAGCTCATCATCTTTTCCCACACCCAGGATTGCCAATTTTGCTGCAGGTCTTTCATACCGGCCGCTGGATGTCCGTATTGTTGCTCAGCGCACCTCTCAGTCGTCTGCCCAGTATGGTATCCACGAAAAACCCTTTCGACCAACAATTTCTTGGCAGATTATCATCCACGATGATGACCAAATTACCCTTCGAAATGGGCTTAACCTTGTCGAACCATTTTGATCTTCCATTCAATATCGGTAGGTACGCCTTGACCCACTTCTTCCAAAAAAGCTGAGTCGTGAGTTGCGCTTGCTTCCAGCTTTTTCTTACAGGATCGCGTGTTAGGATCGCGAGATGGTTTCGATTCCTTGGAAGTCCCGAGGAAGAATATTTGAACTTTTCGCACTTGGGAGACACTTTTCCATTCCAGTAAAATGACTGGAATAGACCGGTGTGGATCAGTGAACGGGAAGCACAGATACTCTGTCTTTTTTGAACTAAAACGGTACCCATTTTCCTTCAAAAAAAATATCCACCCATACATCAAGTGCTCGTTGCAGGGGCGTTTGATCTTCACTAACGAGTATGCAAAGAATAACTGATGCACTTTGGGGTCCGTCACTTTTCCTTCAAGCAGATAATCCAGGACTGCAATAAATAGCAAAGGACTGAGGACACGTCCCTGGTGTACACCGACTTTGATTGCAAACTCTTCGGTGACTCTTGCGGGACATCTTACTCTTGTCTTTGCTGACTCATACATGTCCATGATCATGCGCACGTAGGTTTCTGGAACTCCTTTTTGTCTTAGCGCCACCCATAAGAGATCTCTTGGTTGTCTATCAAAGGCTTTTTCAAAATCAACCAACACCATATGCAAGTCCTTCAAGGAATTACGATGTTTTTCCGTTATGATCCTTATACTTTGGATTGCATCTGTTGTTGATTTACCCGAGACAAACCCGCACTGGTCATCAGATAGCCTTATTATTTTCCGCAGTCGGCCATCTAATACCCGCTCAACGATCTTCATGGTGTTTGAGATCAGCTTGACAGAACGGTAGTTATCGCAGTTTCGCGTATCGGGAAGGCGGTGCAAAGGGAGAAGATAACTTTCCCTCCACTGATTAGGCATTGGCTCACCGCTCATAAGTTTGGAGATAAGAATCATGAGCCATCTGGACCCTATGTCTCCCATCTTTTTCCAGAACTCAGAGGGTATCTCGTCTGGCCCAACCGCTTTTCTTTTTTTGGAGTATTTGACGGCATTCCTAACTTCTTCGACAGTAATGTCGGATATTTCGTCATGGTTAGGAGCGGCTCTTGGAAAGTATAGTCGTCTTCCACAAGAAGCTGGCCTTGAGCATTGTTAATGAACTTTGGGGAACGAATCTCCTGAGCATTTCTTCTTCTCTGGGCGGCTATTTTGAAGATAGTTGCTCCCTTATTCAAGTTGTTTTGTCGAAGCTCCTGGATAGCCTGGTTCCTATCAGACGCCGAAGACGATATTTCCTATAACTCCCGATAGAGGCCTTCCATACTTTTTGGTTGTAATTGGGCGCACTTCTTCGCGAGACCTTCGCAACATCTATATATCACTATTAGTAGAAGAGCACTTTGACCAAGCCTTGAAAGCCGTTTTCTTTTCCCGTATCACAACTTTAGCTTCATCTGTCCACCACCATGTTCTTTGGCGTGTTGGCAGGGGCCTTTCGACGTTTCAAGCAGTGATTTGGCTCTATCCAAGCAAGACCGCTGTAGGGAATCCCACATATCTTGTGCTCTGCACTCCTCATCACCGACCTCATCGATGATGGTAAAGAGGTAATTTGTCATGTTGGTAATAAAAACTTCGCCTTCTCCTTTGTCCAGCTTGTACCAATTGATTTTCTCGGCCACCTTTGTTTGCTTATTTGTTTTCTTCCCCATCTCCATAAAAATTTCTGTCAGGAGGAGACGGTGTTGCTGGGCGATCGTCTCTCCCAGGATCACTTTGCAATCTTTAACCCGGGGCTTCATGAAACTGGCTACCAAATGGTAGTCAATCTGTGTTTCATTTCCACCACTGCTGTAAGTGATCAGGTGCCGGCTTTGTTTGATGAACATGGTATTTAGCACGATAAGCCCGTATGACTTGCACATGCTTAGGATGTCTTTACCTGGAGAATTCCTGGTGCCGTACCCCAGTCCTCCATGGTTGTGAAAATCCAGCCAGAATGCATCTTTTTCTCTCTGTTCGCATCTGACTTGGGGAACAT
This sequence comes from Pocota personata, assembly GCA_963082735.1. Lineage (NCBI taxonomy): Eukaryota > Metazoa > Arthropoda > Insecta > Diptera > Syrphidae > Pocota > Pocota personata. The sequence goes on along the minus strand of OY720429.1, from coordinate 101,102,913 downwards.
ATGCGCTTACAATATTCCACACCTCACCCTGTATCACCAATTTGAGAGACATCAAACGCTCACTGGATTTTGAAATGGTCAAGATGTTGCCAAGTACCTCTGCCGCGAGGATGATAGCAATTCCGTTTTTACCTTGTTCCGATCCATAGTAGAACATCTTGTAAGCTTTTGTCTTAACGTTCAAGAAACGCGCCCGGTTCCCAGTGTTTCGCCATTTCGTTTCTTGTATACACAAGATGTCCACTCGCCTTCTAATCATCATTTCTTCAAGCTCGTAGCTGCGACCTTTCATACTTCCAAGGTTCCAACTCGCGACTCTTAGGTTACGCGCGACTCTTAGGTTACGCCTAAGCAGTTGCATTATTTTGCTATCCCCCGGAAACCGAATAGCTTTGACCCGAGCATTTCTGCTTGTCCCAGGATCACAGCCATGCGTAGCATTGGTAGTGCCTGGCGGGGTAGTGCTTTTCTTTTTAGCGTACTTTTCCATAATGCTATGATTTTAAGCGTTTTTTTGGTTTTGACACGTGCATGCTCCTGATTTTTGATTTATGTTTGATCTTACTTTTACAACACCGGTGATCTCCAGTCGTGTCAATCATTTTCATTTTAAATGAATTTTTATTATTACTTCATTAAACTTATAGCTAGACAAAAAAACGCTTAAAACTAGCTTAACTAACTTAACTATTCTTATTCTAACTTACTGGCCCTATGCGGGCGCTCTAAGTTAAACCTAATACTTAAAACTATACAGTCGTGTCAATCCACGGATTCGCATGCACACTTGCGGGACAGTTTTAAGATGATATATGTGTCGCTAGGCTCACCTGGATATTTTAAAAATTGCCCAGATGTGATTTTACTCATTTGTTTCTTATTCTCTTCTGAATTTTAAAGTGTTCTGCGGTGTTTATCCTGAATGTAGAGTCCCTCATAAAATCTACTTCGATCTCTCGTACCACGCTCAGAATGCAACCGGAAGTTCTTTGCCAGAATTCCTAAAAGAAACGAATGGAATGACGACAGATTCCTTACATTCTGGATATCTACATATACCGATGGCTCCAAAATGGATGTCGGTACGGGAGCTCGTATCTGCTGCGTCTTGAAATATAAGTCCCTCGTTTAAAACACAACCGTTTGTTTTAAATAAAAGTACATTCGGTTTTTAAATAAAATAAAACTTAAAAAAAATAATACACCTGGCTTTGCCTGCGTATGCACAAGGAATAACACTCCTCTCCACTGCCGTTGCAAATTTCCTTTATTTATTCTTGATAGAGAAGGATGTCAGTGTTGCCATGTAGCATTCAGCTATTCTGCTTACGTGACTCGCTCGGTTGTTGTTGTCTCGGCTTTTACCGGATAATCAGCTCCATCTTTTGAAAGACTTAACCATTTTCGAATATCTCTCCATCGGTCGTCCAGTTTACGTGATCTACCCGTAGCCTGTAGGTCATTCAATATCAGAACCATATCACCACAAGTATGCTGAGTGGGATGTTTGCTCTTCTGGTCGAACCATCTTTTATGTTTTGACTGCGATCTTTGTATATTGTGAGCAGCCTTATTGCCTTAGCGGCCATTTTTCTACCACCAAACTCCAATCGTGGAAGGTGCAAACCTTTGCTCCATTATGACCACTTTGCTCTTAACTGCTTAACTGGAAGACGAGAAGTACAAGAGAAGAACAAGAAAACCTACGATCTGAAAAGAAAAAAAGGGCCCGCCTACGATCTGGGTGAGCTGATCGCAATTCAAAAGACTCAATTTGCTACGGGCCAGAAGCTTTTTCCTATGTATCTTCGGCTCTACAAGAAAGTCAAGGTGTTTGGTAACGATTATGATATATGAAGAGGTAGCGCACGTTCCAGCCTGATTCCAGGTCTGAGGAAGAGGAAGATACTGAAGATGGCGTTCGTTCGACTGCGGTCGGACCCACACGGCCATCGAATCCCACGATGGCCGTGTGGGTGGCAACGAGGATGAAAATGCGGCTTTCACTGGTACAAGCCGAAACTTTCAACTGAGGCACAGCTCGAAACTACATATATACATTGGCATTTATCTTCGGATTTGGTTTCGGAAACACACTTCACCAGACAAACATATTTAAGAATCAAGAGTTATAAAGTCATTGTAAAGGACAACATACAACACCACGAAGAGTCCAAATTTGCAAAAAGTGAGGGAATTTAGGGTTGATCTTACCAACATTCGAGGGCTTCGAACGAATTTCTTCGATATGTACGCCCACGCGCATTCGCATAAACCAGCTGTTCTGGCACTAAGCGAAACACAGGTAGTGGAAGAATCTTCTGATTTGAAACTTCCTGGATATAACTTAGTGTCATCATTCTTTCCCCACCGTGGCCTCGCCATTTATGTCCGTAATGATATTGCTTACCAAGTTCCACCACTGTATGGCCACTATTCCAACCCGGAATTTAATTTCAAATGGCTAAAATTCACCGCCCGTAAGCAAATAATTCACTAGTGCTTTATTTACAGAAGCCCTAGTGCGGACAGCAACTCAACTTTTGATGAATTTGATACGCTGTCCGATTCCATCGCTCGAATTGTCTCCTTGTATCATCATACTAAAATTGTCATTGCGGGCGATTTCAATATACACAATTCGGATTGGCTTCAACATTCTGGCCAGACAACACCCGAAGGAAGGTATGTTGAACTTTTTGCTGAGATTAACAATTTGACTCAGCTTGTAAATGAGCCTACACGTATACCGGACATTGTAAGTCATTCCGGCAACACCTTGGACTTGTTTCTTACTTCTCACCCTGATAAATACACCATTGATGTTCTAGCGCCTCTAGGTCGGTCTGACCACAATATCGTATCAGCTAAATTCTCGTACTCTGATCACACAGTTAAAGAAAAAACTCCTAAAAGAAAAGCATGGCAATACGAGAAAGCCAACTGGAGCGGCCTCAATAGCTTCTTTAGGAGTATTAACTGGTCGCTATGCTTCCTCGATGCCGACGTGGATGCCGCTGCTGATATGATCACTAACACTATACTCTTAGGTACTGAGGAAAACCGAATGAAGTTTAAACAAGCCAGAAAAGACTGCAATGCCCACATTCGACGTGTAAAATTCTTACATGACCAAAAATTGAGGCAAAAAATCCTAAAATGTCCCAAAGGTAGTTAAAATATTTGGTCATTCGTCAAAAATATTAAAAATTCTGCCTCGTCTGCCATCCCTTCGCTCATTTACAATGACATTCCAACTGTCAGCTCCTTAGACAAAGCCAATCTGCTTGCTGCTCACTTTGCAGCTAATTACACGCTGCCAGATAATGCTTTGTCTCCACCAGTACTTGAGAGCGTCAAATTTTCCATGAGACAAGTCCACTTTCGCACTCGTACAGTTGCAGGAGTACTCAAAGGTCTTAACATACACAAATCCGCTGGTCCAGATGGTATCCCCCCCATAGTTCTGAAGAGGTGTTCTTCAATGCTGGCAAAACCTCTGCGTAAGCTTTTCTGTCTATCCTACTTTTCAGGGCTCTTTCCGAGTAGATGGAAAACAGCATTTGTCCAGCCCGTCCCTAAAAAAGGCGAATCTTCCTCCCCGTCCAATTACCGACACATTGCACTTACGTCCCTTCTTTCCAAGGTCATGGAAACGCTGATAAATCGTCAGCTTATGAAATATCTCGATTCACGAAAACTCCTTAATGACCGGCAGTATGGTTTTCGTAGCAACAGGTCCACTGGTGATTTGATGGCATATCTCACCGAGAAGTGGAACCAATCTCTCCATCACTTCGGCGAAACCAAGATGGTTGCGCTTGATATTTCAAAGGCATTTGACAGAGTTTGGCATCAGGCTCTTTTGTCGAAAATGTTTGCATATGCCGTCGATGAGTCTCTTCTTCAATGGATTAGAAATTACCTTTCGGGGCGTTCAATACAAGTTGTCTTGGACGGCGTCAAGTCTGCAATTCACCAAATAAATGCTGGTGTTCCCCAAGGCTCTGTTTTGTCTCCGACTCTCTTTCTCATTTTTATAAATGATCTCTTGTCTGCAACTTCTAATCCAATCCATTCCTTCGCTGATGACAGTACCCTGAGTTTTTCATATTCGTTCCCTAACTCACGTCCTTGCTCTTCGGCCGTAGAAAGGGAACGGCAACGTATGTTAAACACATTAAATTCCGACCTGGACAGCATAATTAAATGGGGTTCAACCAACCGCGTGGAATTTAATGCTTCCAAAACACAATGCTGTCTTCTGTCTCTCAAGCGAAACCAAAACCCTCAACAATATTTTACCCCGTCTGATCTGGCCTCAATTTATAAGGCATTCATCCGCCATAAGCTGGAATATAACGCCCATATCTGGTCTGGTGCACCCAAGACCGTTCTGCACATTCTTGATAGGGTTCAAAATCGCGCGTTAAAATTTATAGGTGATAGAGACATTGTGAATTCCATTCATTCATTAAAACATCGGAGAAATGTCTACCGTCTCTCCCTGTTTTATCGTTTTTTCCACAAAAAATGCTCCAGCGAAATAGCCAGTTGCATTCCTCCCCTTCAAAATTTCACCCGCAATATGCGACATGCTTCGAATGCACATCAGTTTTCCCCAAAGCCTAACTTCGGTCGTACTGTTAAATATAGGGATTCGTTTATAAGCCGAATGACACGAATGTGGAATGATCTACCAAGCTCTGTATTTCCCCATCACTACAACCTTCAAACATTTAAAGCCAACGTGCATAGGCTTCTCCTCTGTTCCTCTTCCCCTTGTCCTTAAAAGCCCGTGCCCTGTAACAGTATAAAGGTATTCATATTCCTTTTGGCGCGCGCGAATTATAAAAAAAAAAAAAAAGTATGGGTTTAGGGAGGGTCTCTCTACAGAAGATTCACTTCTAGAGTTGTGCTCCTTGATAAACAAGGGACTGGATGACAAAAAATGTTGCGCTGGTCTTTTCGTAGACATAACAAAAGCGTTTGACATGGTTGACCACGACATTCTTCTGAACAAAGTATATAATGCAGGTTTTCGGGGTTTTATGTTTAATTTGTTTGTATCTTATTTAAATTACAGAATACAAAAAGTAAAAATTGGCGATTGCTTTAGTAACCCGATGGTAATAAACCTAGGTGCACCACAAGGTTCTGTTCTTGGCCCCGTTTTATTTTTAATTTATATTAACTCGTTATTTAGTCAACCATTTGTTGGAAAAGTAACTGCTTTCGCAGATGACCTTGGTATTGCATATGGTTCAACAAACCCTTTGGATCTCATTGCGGATATAAACTTTGATGTCGGCTTACTAAGAATCTGGTTTGCGAAACACAAATTAGTTGTTAGTAATAAAACAAAACTCATGTTTTTCAGCCAAAGTATGAAGGAGTCTTTAGATTTTCCAATTTACTTTCATGCACAGGATTGTGCTCGCAACTGTTTGCTCAACTGTATATGCAGTGGAGAAATTCTTAAGCCAACATACAATGAAGGTGAAACTTGTAACGTTGTGTTTCAAAATTGAAATAGTTCAGCAATTCAAATACCTAGGTATTCTAATTGACAAAAATATGAGCTGGTCTGAACACATTCTTTTGTTGAAACAATATTTCCGTTCGGTCATCCGTAGTTTTTATCGCCTTAAGAAATTTTGTGACTATAGGATCTTAAGAATGGTCTACTTTGGTCTGTTCCACTCTAAGTTACAGTATGGAATAACCTGTTTGGGGGGGGCGCCTACCAAACGAAAATTCACCCACTTGTTGTTTTGCAGAAGTGCGCTATAAGGAAAGTGTGTATTGCTGTTGTGCCTACTCCAAGGTGCTATTTAAAAAATTGAAAATTCTGCCAGTTAGACATCTACTCGTATACTACTACAAAGTATCGAAAATTTTCTTTATGAGAGGTGGCTACATGCAAAGCCCAATCTCTGACGAACATAATTTGCGTAGCAATGCAGGCTCCGTTGTCAGCATTCCCACTTTTCGCACCTCTCACTACAGAAGCTTTTACTCTATTGTGTCCTGCAAACTTTTTAATAGACTTCCGGCGGATTTACGATTGTTAGGAATACTGTCCGAATTTTTAAACGAAGTTAAAACATGGCTTTTTGATTTAGATCACGAACAAATTGAAGTTTGACTACCCTATATTGTATAACATTAGTATGTATCATATATAACTTAAAAAAAAAAAAAAAAAAAAAAACAAATTGTATATTTTGCTCATTCACCCCACATTATTTCCACATTATATTTAAATTTGCTATTTTACATTGTAGTTTTTCTGTTAAGAAGTTGTTTTGTTATGAATATATTGTTAATGAAGTGGCATTTATCACTATATAAACTAGTTAAATAAAAATGCCACTAGCTATTCTTTCTATAATATTGTTATGGAAACCTAAGTAAACCCAATTGTGAAAATATGTTAAAAAATATATAAATGAATGAATAAAAAAAAAAAAACAGCGATTTCTTAAAAGTAAAAGAAAGTCAAGAAATGAGTTCTGACCACTCACCCATATTACTTACCTTGAATGAAAACGTTGTTCCGAAAGAGATAAACCCAAGACTTACAAACTCTCGAACAAATTGGAATGGCCTTAAATCTATTCTTAAGGAAAGGATAAAACTAAGAGTACCGATGAGATGTGCGCAACACTTAGATGATGATGTCGAAAAATTCATAAAAGATATCCAACACTCTACTTAGCAAAACACTCCACAATATAAGGAAAGGCTGAGAGGAAATAATTATCCAATTTAAGTAATAAAACTGATTGCTGAAAAACGGAAAGCAAGGAAAAGATGGTAACATACTATAGCCCCTCAGGACAAAAATTTATTCAATAGGCTTACACAAAAGCTTAGAAGGAGGATAAAAGAGTTTAAGGATGGAAAAACGTCCGCCTATCTATTGAGATTATCGAATGACAAAAGTTCTAACTATTCCCTGTGGAAAGCAGCTAAGGACATAGAAAAGTCAACTTCACAAATCCCTTCTATCAAAATGATAAATGGAAAATGGGCGAGGAGTAGCGAACAAAAGGCAAATACATTTGCTGAATATTTTGAAGGTATATTTAAACCGAATCCAGTTGAAAATGATAACGTATTGGACATGGACTTAGAACAAGAAGATGAAAATATAGAGCCAACTACAACAGCCGAGGTAAAAAGCATAATAAAAAATATTAAAATGAAAAGAACTCCTGGGTTCGACCTAATAACTGGAGATATTTTTAAACAACTTCCTCAATAAGCTTACATTAAACTAAGAAACATAACAAACGCTTCTTTTAGATTGAAGTATGTTCCACAACTCTGGAAAATTGCAGAAATTATAATGATAGCAAAGCCAGGGAAATCACCACACGAGACATTGTCTTATAGACCGATATCCTTGCTGCTTATTGTATCAAACATTTTTGAAAAAATACTGGTGAAAAGACTAAATATTATTATTGAAACAAAAAATCTGATTCCTTTACATCAATTTGATTTTCGGAAGAAACATTCAACGATTGACCAGGTCCATAGGATAGTCAACACTATAGAAAACGCACTAGAAGAAAAGAAAGTTTGTTCCACTGTCTTTCTTGATGTGGCTCAAGCATTTGATAAAGTTTGGCATGATGGGCTAATGTTCAAACTTAAAAAAAGCCTGCCAAAGCAATATTCTACAATATTAGATTTGTGTATCTCTAATAGATACTACAGAATTAAACATATAGATACTACAGAATTAAACATGAAAACGCGTATTCTGAACTGAAAGAAATACAAGCTGGTGTTCCTCAAGGCAGCGTATTAGGACCAGTTTTATACCTATTGTATACTTCAGGCATCGCACATTTAGACAGCAATATCATGGCAACATTCGCCGACAACATAGCCGTAATGGCAGTTGCAAACACGAATGCAGATTCAGTCGCTAAACTGCAAACTGCAATCTCAAAAATAAGCGAATGGGCGACAACCTAGAGAATCAAGTTAAATGAATTAAGTCAGTGCACGTCGACTTTACAAACAAAAAGATAAATCATATGCCAGTTTATATTAATGGTAGAGAAGCTCGTTATGGAAATATGGTAAAGTGCCTCGGCATGACATTAGACGCCAAGCTTAGAAGAAAAGAGAAGAACTAGACATTCGCTATAAAAAAAAGTATTGGCTTATGGGGCGACATTCCTAACTATAAATATACAACAAGCTCCTGCTTTATAAGCAAATGTTAAAACCAATATGGACCTATGGGATGCAACCATGGGGTTGCACCAAACAAAGTAACATCGACATCATTCAACCATTCCAAAACAAAGTACTCAGGAACATTGTGGGCGCTCCCTGGTATATAAGAAACAGCGACCTCCACAGGGATCTTAGTCCAAAATGAAATTAAAAACGCAGCAAGAAGACACGAGAAACGGCTACGAGAGCACGTAAAGCCTGAGGCTCTACTACTTGCAAACCAGAATTACTCGGTCAGAAGATTAAGAAGGCGTAAACCTCTTGAATATGAAAGGCGACAACAATGAGCGACAAGGGACGCTCGGAGTGAATAAAACCCCCACCGCTTTGAGTGACCTAAATCGCACTTATGCCTTGAGTATTATTAATGTTCTTAACTCAATATTATCATATTAATACTTACATGCAAAATTCCAAGTCATTATTATATAAATTAGTACTTATGTAATTATTACACGAAGAGAAAAAAGAAAAAGGCAAATATAAATTATATGTTATTGTAACATAATGTAGCATAAAGACTACGCTCCAACAACTATGCAACACATTCCGAAGTGTATTTTCATTCGAGCATAATTTCGTTCCGAAGTGTCTTTTCATTCGAGGTTCATGTCCACAGTTCGTGTCCATAGTAAGAGACGGATAGTATCTAACACGACGTCACGGAATTAAGAGGAATTATAACCGCAAGAAATTATTGTCATCTTGGAATTATTACATCAGAATTTTCTTGTTCCAGTGGTCAAAGAATTTGCTAGAAGTTTCTGGCTATCAGAAATGCTTCTATATAAGGACAGATGGCGATCGAGGAAAGGCAGTTGGTTTTCGAACCGCACGGAAAAGTGATAATAAGCGAAGTTATAATTTTGTGATAAATTGAAGGTGTAGAGTAAACAAGAAGAAGTAATTAGTTTGGATTTGTGAATTAAGTAATTGAAAGGAGATAAAATGATTTAAGAAGAAAGAGACCTTGTAAAAAAAGAATTTGCGAAGAATAGTATAGTGTGAACTTGAATTGTTCTATAGTCTAGAAAAATAATGAAATAATCTCACAGAATATCGTTTTATCTACTCGAGCCGTAGCTCGCATATTACATTATATTATAGTATCTTTTTAAAAAAAAAAAACTAACGAACTTGCTCGCGAGCCTAGAATTGAACAGGCAAGTCTTAAGAATTGCTTACAACTGCGTACGCAGCATAGAGATTCGCGCTTGCCAGCGTGCTTACCAGATCGCGTTTTTTCGCAGATCTGAATGTACATTTGTACGGCGTAGTAACAGCCTGTACGATTTTTTTTTTAACACCGTTTAGCACTAGGCCGTTTAAAGTTATAAACCCAATGATGACGGGAAAGGAAAGGGTATAATGATTGGAGGGGAACGACACACGTTAGTTTTGAATCTTTGCAGATTACAAATTTTAGGAAATATTGAGGAAGGCAAAGAATAACATTCGAGTAGTTAAAAAACCACTTTCAGTGCGCTCGAAAGCAGAATTTAATATATATGTAGGTATAAAGATGTGCGAAAGATGTCACACTATGGAAAGGCGGGATAGGTTACGTTGAGGTGGCTGTCAGCAAAAAAGCCAACACACTTATAGGTAATAGGTCTATTGTGATACCACATGGGTTTGGGACGCGGCCTCTAACCTACTCATTGAACCATTTGGAGCTTCTGATGAAGCGTAGAAGGTCACTAACGTCTATATTATTCAGATCATTTAGGTTGTTGAAACAGAAGGCTCCTAAGTGGAATTTCCTTCTTTGGGAGAGATTTGGGCAGGTGCAAAGAAGGTGAAGAATAGTCTCTTCCTCCTCCTTGTCCATGCAGCTTCTTCCTCCTTGTCCATGCAGCTTCTGCGTCCATGCGTCTGAAAAGACGCCAAGCCTTGTTGCATGCTTGCCTATTAGACAGTGTCCAGTTATGACACTTATAACAGCGCTCATATGCTTTCTATTGAGAGAAATCAAATTCTTAGAGCGTTTCAGATCAAGTTTAGGCCAATTCTGTTTTATCGCTAGACAAGTTGTACCCCTAGTCCACCTAGAATCTGTCTTTTCAAGAGCATCCAGCTTTAATTTAAGTTTGCATGTAGCGATAGGCATACTCAGTGAACTTTTGCCTAGAAGGATGGGTATTGTTGTTCCATGTCTGGCAAGTTCGACAGCCTTACAATTCACTGGATTATCTTTATGCCCCGGAACCCAAATTATGTGAATATTATACTGCTCCGCCATCTCTATAAGAGACTGCTAAAGAATTTATTGAGGATGATTCCAACGATTTGATTGCTGTTTGGCTTTCTGAAAAGATACGGATATCAATGGACGATATCACGTTTTTCTTCAGCCAAGACAAGACTTCCCTTATTGCCATTATCTCCGCCTGGAACACTCTACAATGGTTTGGGAGACGAAAAAAGAAGTTTAAATTAAGCCTATCAGAGAAGACACCACCACCCACCCCGTCGTTAGTTTTTGAACAGTCGGTATAAAAATATAACGACTTATCTTCCGTAAAGCCACCTTCTTCCCAGAATGCTCTGAAAGGGACGGAAACTTGGAAGACAACTACCCTGTACATAAGGATCGGTATGATGACCGAGATATAGAGCCAGTGAGTTAATCTGGGTTGTAAGCCCTATTTGTTCCCAATGGGTTTTTTGCAACAGAAGAGTGTGACAGTGACTTTCTTAACTCTTTCATGTATATTAGGTTTCCAGCTTAGTTTCCTAACCAAAATAAGACCCAGATATTTAGCTTCGTTAGAGAAAGTTAAGCTTGTTACATTAACGGATGAAGGGTCAATAGGTGGGATTTTATTTTGCATTAAGAGGAATAGTTAGGTTTTATGGGGATTCACTCCTAGACCACACCGAGCTGTCCATCTAGACAGCTTATTCAACGCATGTCGTAGGAGCTATTTTAATGTAGTGAGGTGTTTTCCGGAGACTGCTATAGCAACATCGTCCGCATAGGCAATAACATCGCAACCCTCAGCTTCCAAGATTAACAGTAGTTCATTAACCACCAGATTCCAAAGAAGTGGAGATAGGACGCCCCTTTGAGGAGTACCCCTGCTGACATATCTTCTAACAGATGTCCCACCCAGCTTTGAATTAATAATCGGTCTATTAACCAGTAAATTAATCAGCTCGCCAAGTGAGCTATCTATATTCAGGTTTGACAGTGCTTTGATTATCGCAGATGAGTAGACGTTGCTAAAAGCGCCTTAACTATCTAGAAAAGCGACCATGGTGAACTCCTTATGATACATGGAGTATTTAATCTTATTGACTAACGTATGCAATGTTGTTTCTACTGATTTGCCCTTACAGTATGCATGTTGAGTCGTGGACAGTAGTTGTGTGTTAATACTGTCACATAAATGGATATCAATCAGTCGTTCTAGTGTCTTTAGAAGGAAAGATGATAGACTAATAGGTCTGAGGTCTTTTGGACCGGCGTGAGAATATTTACCAGCTTTGGGTATGAAGACCGCATTTTCTCCATATATGCGGAATATGGACCAGATCCAGACAGCTCTATTATTCAGAACTGGAAGGATAATGTCAGATGACATTTGTAGTTCAGCAGGTGTTATGCCATCTACTCAGCAGATTTGTATGGTTTGAAGCTATGTAGTGCCCAAAGGAGTTTGTCCTGCGCAATCAGACTTGAGAGGTTGGTTTTTTGACTATTTGACTTGAAAGGGTCAATATTGTTGGCAATTACTTGGGAAGTGTGTATCAATAAGTAAATTTAGCGTATCTACACTCGAAGTTGTCCAAGACCCATCTGTTTTTAATAAACAGCTGCACACTGAAGGATTTGTCGAGAGGATTTTTCTCAGCCTAGATGCTTCAGAAGATTCATCTACTACTTTGCCACAAAAGAGTCTCCAAGAATTACACTTGGCTTTCCTCAATTCTTTTTTATATGTTTTTAGGGATTCTTTGTACGAGTCCCAGTTTCCTGCAAGTATATCTCCGTGGTCCTAGATCAGAGATCCACCAGTGTGGTTAACGCTTTATTGAGGGCCAAGGTAAGGTCCTTGCCCATACAATCAAGCTCTTGAGAATTGCTCGGGGACTTTAGAGTGTCGGAATTAACCAATTTCTTTAAAGTTTCCCTACATTTAAGCCAGTTAGTTTTCTGTAAACGAATGGGCCTGGAGGATCGTCGTCAAAACTAAATTGAAGGTATCGGTGGTCAGAAAAAAGAGTGTTCACCAGATACCTTCTAGTTCTTCATCATTTAATTAATGTTGTCGGAGACAGGGGTTATATCTAGAACCTCCTGTCGATTTCTAGTTATAAATTTAGGTTCGTTACCGATGTTACACAAAATGAAGTGAAGTGAAGGATGGGGGTCGTCCTTTTTATACACTTTCAGGGTAATAGCATCCAACCCATAAATTATCACACCTTCGGTCTTCACCAAAGGAGCAAGAAATTCCTTATTGATAACAATAAGCGCGCATCTGTAAAGGCCTCTCTGCTCCTCCAGCTTAGCGACTTTCCAGTTGTGAGTAGGAAGCGACGGATTGCTGATTTGGAGGATCCGGATAATATCCTCCGTACGAAAATTGCAAGTACCAGTACCGGGAATTGTACTTGTACATGCAATTCCTTCGAAACACTTCAAAAACTGGTTATGTACTTAGACATTGACACAAATAGTGAAGGACGCATGAAAAATAAATTTTCATTGAGAAGTGCTTCATTCAAACAACATTGATGTAAAAGCTAATAATACCGTTTTGCCAACTGATAACAACATCAATAAGAAATATGTTGCAGAAACTGGTAATACCCAATATTGGCTAAGCATCCAATATCATGTGTTCGTGCGAGGGAATTCGATTGCGAAGAGACTAATCAATCCACATGCTTTTGCTAACATGATCAAGCAAAGTTGTAAGTTTCTAGGTAATTAGAGGTGTCCTCAAAGTACACACATTAGAAAATTGTATTTAATGTTAACTTTATTTTACGTCCCACCCTCTCCTTTGAAAGTCGAAACCCCGTACCCGTACAGTTCTATCTCGTGGACTATGCAGTACGTGTATAAAGTTGTATTATTCTAGTTAATGTTCTATGCAATCCGGAAGTTCCTGGAAAATGTGGGCAGACACACGCACATATTGGAACATTTTGTTAAAGAGACGGAAAAGTATTCTTATTAATATTCTGCATTCTATCCAGTGATTTTTGCTTTGAAGGTTTAACAGCTGCAGTTCGCAATTTTCGAACAAAATATTTTCATCTTGATGGCTTTGTAAATCGTCAAAATTGTCGAATTTGGTGTTCAGAAACTCCGCAAGTGATTATTGAGAAACAAATGCATCCACAACGTCACTGTTTGGTGCGGATTTTTGGCTGGAGGGATCATCGGACCATTGTTCTTTGAAAATGCGGCTGGTCAGGCAATAACAGTTAATGGTGGTCGGTATCGCGACATGATAATCCAGTTTTTTGTGCCCAAATTGCAAGATATGGATGTGGACGACATGTGGTTTCAACAAGACAGTGTCAAACGCCATACAGCCCGAGAAAAAATTCAATTACTGCATGAGTCATTTTTTGGTCGTGTAATTTCACGTTTTGGTGATCAGATTATGTGAGTTAACGACATTGGACTTTTTTCTTTGGGGTTTTTTGAAGTCTAAGGTTTATGGCAACAAGTCCAAGACCACCCACGCTGAATCATTTATTTTATTTATTTATTTTTTTTATTTATTTATTTATTTATTTATATAGTATATAATCGCTGTACATGTAAGAGAATACACTTAAAATGAGTACAGGTAGGAAAAGGTAAACTTATTTTATATACAAAATGAATTAGTGTGTTAAAAATACAATTATGAAAAAAATACATTTTAAAAGAGAAATACAAATTAAAAACAAGAAAAATTAAAACAAACAGTAAATAGTTGCAACCATGTAGACTAAAAAGATTAAGATAATAAATGAGAGCAACTTCAGTTTAAACTACAGAAATATGAAAAACACGCCGATTGAAACTGTCTGTAGTCGACTTTAGACCTCACCTGGTATGGCAGGTGATTTCAAAGATTAACAGCAGCCACATTAATGCAAAACGGTCATGGAAAATTTCAATTTGCGTATGAACCAGCAAAACCGTGGCGGCCCGTTATTCTATTCCATACATAACCCTATACTGTATACATAATTTACAATACAATTTTTAATTAAAAACCTGCGTGTATCAAAATTACTTCTTGCGTGAATTTAGGGACACACTTTAAGAATAAAAGAGTCAGAGACAAAACAGACCCTTGGGGAACACTAGCATTTATATGGTGGATTGCAGACTTGAAGCTGTCCAAGACAACTTGTATTTAACGCTCCGAAGGGTAGTTTCTAATCCATTGAAGAAAAAACTCATCGACGCCATACGCACGCATTTTCGACAAAAGAGCCTGATGCCAAACTCCGCCAAATGTCTTTGAAAGCAAGTACATATGTATACAGCACATGCTATAATTGCGCTGATGAAGAAGCGCAACAGCGAGTGAGTGGGGATGTGAAAGATGGAAGACACCGGCACTGTCTTTTTTTTTTTTTTTAATATGTGGACGTTTTTCGAGAAAATAGCCAAAACTCTATTTTCGCAAAATCATGTATAAAATTAAAATTGATTTATTTATTTATTTGTTTGTCTACAGAATCTTTTCTTACAGACTTTGATAAATAAAAGGTAATTTCTGCAATGTGTTACTAACTATTTTCTTAAATTATTCATCACGATTAATTGAAAAATGCAAATTCCCACTCGCTGAATTATGAAGTGAAATACATCGATCAATGAGACAATTTAAACCATAATTACGAGTAGTGCGATGATAATTTAAGTAAAATGTATGACGGTTCTTTAATGTTGTCTCAGGAGTTAAAGACCAAAAAAAGAAAGCAATTTTGAACTATTTATTTTGCTTGCTAAGACATCTAAAATAAATAGTAAACAACAAATTAAAAATAGTAAACCACACACATTTCGTCTTTTTTTTTTTTTTTATAATTTGCACGTGTTAAAGAAATATGAATACCTTTATTCTAATTTTTTTTAGAACACGTGCGTTTTGTGGAAAGGGGAAGAGACAGAGAGAAAGACAGAGTGGTGTAGTTTGAAACTCAGGTGGTATTAAGTTTCTGTAAACTCCAAGGGTGGCTGTCCAGATAACTGGGGAGTATTTTGTTTGTTTTCGCTATCATTGTCGTTGCTTTTGATTCACAGTATTTTTTTCCGACCTCCTGGTGTCATCAT
Organism: Pocota personata; assembly: GCA_963082735.1. Taxonomy (NCBI): domain Eukaryota; kingdom Metazoa; phylum Arthropoda; class Insecta; order Diptera; family Syrphidae; genus Pocota; species Pocota personata. The sequence continues at coordinate 101,087,357 of OY720429.1, read as the reverse complement.
CACGATCAACTTGCATTTTAGTCATATGACCACCCTACTGCCAGTGTTATGCCTTCACAGTAGAGTTGACTTTGCTTTCGCAAGTGATCGACTTTTTTATTTATTTCGTGCGAAATAAATAGATTATTCCTGACTTCAGGATTCGAACCGTGAATCAACAGCGTGACAAGCGATGATGTTACCACTACACCACGGCCACCCTCTACACATTTCGTCTCTCTTCCAAGGCAGGTATTTTTAATAAATTAATTCTTGGCTCATAAGGAGGAACTTCAGTCCTATAAAACATACGAAGAGCAAATTCTGTAAAATTGCCTTGCACTCGTTTTAACCTTTATATGTGTATTTGAATCATATAGGAGACCCCAGGTTATGCAGCCACATACTAATATAGGCTAAGAAATAAACATTTCAGTGTGTCCCCATACACTTTGAATTCTATGCAGTTTTTTTTAATTAAAATATACCTCGAATTCGCTTTTGATATTATATAATTCATATGGTGTATGAATGTCAGACCAGGATTTTTTTTCTCGAGGGTTGATGAAAAAATGTTCCATAGACGCTATGAGGATAGCAAGCGCGTGCTCATAGTAGTGTCAGATTCTTACTGACTAAAAAAAAACTACCCTGCGATTTAATTTGTTATATATTGCAACTAAGAAGGACCTTATCAAGCAATTTTTCTATCATGAAGAAAACTCGTTTGGCAGGTTACTTTCCACTGAAAGATCCTGCATGTTCCGCAATCTAGGCGCGGTTGATTCCTATCTCGCCAAGTCGAAAGGTTTCGGCCTTTGTAGTCGGCGCAATAAATTGCTTTCATCCAGAATTTGTAAGATTGTATTGTTGACATGTCCGATTAGTCGGTTTCTATGCTTTCTCGCGAAGCTTCTAATTTCAGCTTCGATTGTCGGAATTCCGAGATCCCTGTGGATATCATCGTTTCTAGTATACCACGGTGCGTGGACAATTTCTCTTAGCACTTTATTTTGAAAAGTTTGTAAAATATAGGCGTTTGTTTTCTTGGTACAGCCCCAAAGTTGTATACCGTAAGTCCACACCGGCTTTAGCACTTGCTTGTATAAAAGCAGTTTGTTCTCAGTACTGAGCTGGGAGTGTTTTCCTAGCAACCAGTTCATTTCTATATATTTGATTTCGAGTTCTTTACGTTTTATTTTCACGTGAGAATTCCATTTCAGTTTTGCGTTGAGTGTCATTCCAAGGTATTTGGCCTCGTTTGCAAAAAGTATTCGGGCCAAGTTTAGGAAAATTGGTAAGACATTAGTTTTCTTATAAGTGAAATTCACGTGAACAGATTTAGATTCATTGAGGGCGATCCGTCAGTCCCTCGTCCATTTATTTACTTTATTCAGTGCGTTTTGCAGTCGTTTCTTCGATTGTTTTACCTACGGCTAGGATAGCGGTGTCATCAGTAAACGTAGCCAGGATAGTGCCATCTTCTTTCGGTATATCTCGAGTATATAACAGATAGAGAAGTGGCCCAAGAACGTTTCCTTGCGGTACACCGGCCGAAATTTCTTTCAGCTCCGAGTATTAATTTCCATGTCTAACACGGAGGAGTCTATTCCCGAAATATAATTCTAGAATGTCGTATAGGCATACAGGGAGAACTTGTCGTAATTTGAAATTCAAGCCATCATGCCACACCTTATCAAAGGCTTGCGAGACGTCAAGAAATACGCTTGAGCATATCTTTTTCTCTTCAAGTGCTTTCTCGATTACGTCAGTAATTCTATGCACCCGGTCAATCGTCGAAGGCTTACTTCTGAACCCAAACTGGTGGTCAGGGATAATATTATTTCCTTCTATAACCGATTGGAGATGCCTTAGTAATATGCTCTCGAAAATTTTGGATATAATTGGAAGTAGCGAAATTGGTCTATAAGATTTTACCTCATTTGGCGGCTTTCCTGGTTTTAAAACCATTATAACTTCCGCAACTCTCCATTGGTTAGGCACGTGTTTTAATCTGAGCGCAGCATTTACAATATGAAAAAGCTTAATTAATGCTTTTCTAGGTAAAGCTTTGAAAATTTCTCCGGTGATCAAGTCATAACCAGGAGCTTTCTTAGGTTTTAGATTCCCGATCTCAAGGTATCTTCCAGGTGGGCCGCAAAAACGTCCGCTTTTTCTTTATCTTCCCTTGCCCATTCATTGTGATTTAATTTAATAGGTGGCGCGGGGACCTTGGGCCTTTTGGTGCCTTTTACAGCTTTCCAAAGTGAATAATTGGAATCTTTTTTCGCTGTTAAACTTTCAAGATAAGAGCCTATCGCACGATTCTTAAAATCCTTTATAGTCTTCTTCAACGAATTGCACAGGTGATTCAAGTGAGCTTTATGTTGCGGAGCACGACTCTGTTGCCATTTCTTATGCGCTTTTCTTTTTTCCTTGACCAATTCTTTTATTTCCGTAGGATATCGTAGACCGTATTTGTCCGGAGTTTTCCTTGGATTGGGAGTATTATTTCAAGAGGCGAGCTGTACGATCTCAACGAAGCGATCAACTTCAACCTCAAGTTCATAGGGTGTCGTAAGTGGAACGCTCAGCTCAACATTATCTTCAATTTCGTTCCTAAAGCCTTCCCAGTTAGTTGTTCAACCGGTTAATCTCGCTGACTCTAGGGTATAGACTAGTTTTTCGCTCAATGTCAAAACAACTGGGGTCAGACGACAGATCAAAGCTCTCTTCAACTTTAATGTGGTTGGTAGAAATCCCTTTCACGACGAAAAAGTCGATCAGGTCAGGTATTTTCGAAGTATCAGTTGGCCAGTAGGTCGATTTACCCGTCGAATGGAAATCACAACTGTACTCCATACCTGCCTCATAGAGCATTCTGTCTTTTTTGCGAGCTGTGTCTTGAGCCTCAGAATGTATGTTTCGCATTAAAATCGCCGCCAATAATGAAATTAGGTTTCAGCAATTTAAACAAATTAGTAAAATCACTTTTTTCAAGCGCGGAATGCGGTGGGCAGTAAATAGATGAGATTTTATGAGTACGCTGACTATTTTTTACTCGAATCGTGCACAGTTGTAAAGTTTCAAGCTCGATCTTTAGGTCTTCGGATTGTTCAATGCAGTCTTTAATAAACAATGATGATCCGCCTCTCGCTTTTCCCGAAGGGTGACAAGCGTGGTAATCATTATAGCCTTTTATTTTTAAATGCGATTCGTTTTTTACGTGGGTTTCAGAAATCAAGCAAATATCGATATCTTTTTCACGCAAGAATATTTCCAATTCATCAAGTTTTTGCAAAAGTCCGTTTACATTCCAAGCACATATTTTTAACATTCGTTTTTCATTCATATTCTAGTTGGAGTACGCGTTTTCCCTGAATTACTTTCGAGCCTAACCAGCTCGAAATAATTTTATTTATTTTGCTTTGTTCTTCAAGTTTCTCTAGAATAACTGAAAAAACATGAAACAGGGTCCTTCGAAATTTCAATATTTTTTGGTATTTCGGATGCCGCGACCTCAGCGTAAGTCTGAACTCCTGGTGTTCGAAGGTTATTACCCGGTCGCTTTTCCAATGGTAACTTTTCTGTACCGTTTCTTTTAGGAACAGAGGTCGAGGGCTTTGCTTTCGTCATTCTTTCCCTCACCTTTTTGCGCTCTGAACCCGGTAGTTTGAATTTGCATTCGTTCTCCTCCGCGACCTTACGCTTTGGCTAGGTTTGCGTTTTTGTAACTCTTTAGCTACTTCACAGCCTCTGTAATTTGCCGGGTGCTTTCTCTTACAATTAGCACAGGTTGCGGAGGTTTGTTTGTTTACTCCACAAACTTGGGACAGGTGATTTCCAGCGCATTTCACACATCGCGGTTCTTTTTTGCAGTACATTTGCGTATGATTGAATCCTTGGCAACGTTTGCACTGCGGAATCATTCTTATATTTCTTCGCATTGGCTCGATTTTGACTACGATATTTAGTATGGTCCTAATTCGGTAGATATCGTCGATATTGTCGGACTTATCGAAGGTAAGCATAAAGAGCGGAAATCCACGCCTTACCAAGATGTCTTTATCTATTTCCGTTTGTTGCTTCTCCTTTTTGATGGTATTAACGGAATCAAGAATTTTAAAGCCTTTGTCTTGAAGGTCAGTCATAATATCTTCTTTGGTGCATGGGGGGTGGAGTCCCCTTGCAACAACACGATGTGGCCTTTCCGACTTGATTTCGAAAGTATACCACTCAATTTTTTCGGTATTTAACTTTTGGGACACTGCTTGGTAGTCGTCGTATTCATCGACGTTAATTTTCCACGCATTGTCCCTCAAAGACGTGAACTTATATTTCGATATTAAAGTTCCTTTAAGAAGGCTTTGCAACTTATTAAATTCCGTTAAGCCGACGATGTTAATTGGTGGGGGTGGACGAGATTGCGCTCAAGGTTGCTTTTCTTGCTGTTCTTTATGCTCTTCTTTCTCTTTTTCTTTTAGGGACTCGACTTCGGGCGAAGAGCCGGCTCTCCGTTTCTTTCTAGGTCCCTTCTTTGTGACCCGACACGTTTCGCGTGCTAGCTCTTCTTCGTCGGTGTGATATTCCCGACTAGCTAAGCGTGCTGGAGTACATTCGCGTTCTTCCTCTATACGTGAGCTCTTTAGGACCTTTGTTTTCTTCTTTTAATAAGTCTATTTCTTTCTTGAGCTCTACTCTATCAAGTAGATACATTTCGTTAAGCTTCCTACGGAGTATTTTATTTTCTTCCTCAAAGCTGTTATATTTCGCTGAGTCCTGAATTTCGCGCGCTGGCGCTTCCGGTGGACTTCTTTTCCCGGAGTTATTCGATCTTGGTGGAGGAGATCGAGATACCCTTGAAATTTTTGAAAAAGGGTCATTGGATTGCAATAAGCGGAACTCCCCAGAATCCGTAGAGCCGACCTCCGAAGAGGGTGGATATATCTTTACCTGGGGTAATATATCTTTTTTTATTGGTCATTATTCTCTTTTACTAATGCCAATAAAAGCAATAAATAGTGTTAAATGCCACAAATAAAATTCATTAATTGTGGGATGACAATATTACAATTCCTTATTTCAAAAGTTAACAATAAAAAAGGAAGAAATGAAAATAATGGAACTCAAGGCGATTTGTGCTGAATGTTGAAATAAACAATTATACAAGGAAGGCGAGCAATACTTCAATCTCATTATGATCGAAATCAAGAAGCCATGATTTAATTTTTATAAGAAATTTCTGATGAGTGCTTAAGGATCTTATATTGAAAGGAACACGATTAAAAAGCTTACAAGATACAACTGGGTTGAAGTTTCTGTAGTAAGTAGTACGAAAAGTTGGAATTTCAACAACATGGCGTGTAGTGCTACTTAGATTACGAGTATTAAATATTGGACTCTGCATATAGACACATCTCATAAAAAATATCTTAGAAACTCTAAAAAAGAATAAATGTCGTACTGGTAGTATTTTTAAAGACCTAAACAACACCATAGAATGGGACAGACGGTGAGCATTACAAATACTTCTTATGGCACACTTCTGCAAGACGACGATTGGCTTTAGATGGGTGATGTAAGAACCCCCCCACAAATCGACCTACAGTTTGGTTGGAAGGACATATGCCTAACTGAAGCAAAAAAATTATTAAATTCATTGGCTACTGCTGCTGGTTCCACAATTTCAGTACCTGCGCCGCTCAGCACAATGGAGTTGGAATGATAAGAAGGGTTGCTATTAATAATACTATTAATAACTCCCCATTCTTTTTTAGGGTTTCCTTGTGCATCCCGGAATTAATATTCTTGCTCATTTTCTTATACCGTTTTTTTTAAGTTAGAATTTAGTGGATATCGGTGACACAATTTTCGCAGTTTGTTTTTGACTTTGATTTTTTTCATAATACAAGAGTTTACCCAGGGCTTTAATCTTGTTTGAGACTTCTTTTTGACAACAGTGAAACTAGAGGTCCTGATATAATTTTGGAGAATATTCAAAAATGACTCATAAACTTTAGAAGCGTTATCCTCGGCGAAGACTGCCTCCCAATTCTCAAAAGGAAGTTGATTATTTAGTAAGTCATACCTAATTTTGGCAATAGTCGGTGGAGAAATGTTACAAGAGCGCTTCATGCCCTTAACATCTTTAAACAAAATGCCAGTCATACAATGGTCAGTTATTTGCAAGTCGAAGTCGACACCAACACAATGATTTAAAGCGATTTTCGCAAAACGGCCAAAAACATGATCGATACACGTATTTGAGATTGGCCTTGTAATTTCATTTATGAAAGATGTAAAACCATGTTCGGCTGTAAGGGCAAGTTGATAATCAGATGTAGTGCTTGAAGTAAGAATATCAATGTTGAAGTCACCTAAAATGGCAATATTAGACCCTTTCTCATTACGGAGAAAATTTGAAAAATCATTCAGGAAAGATTGGGGAGTATGGGCGTGTAATCCATATACACAAACAAAGTCAAAAATACATTGCGTACGTTAAAAGAAATTTTAATTAAATCTGCACTGACCATGCTGTAACATTCCACCTTACAATCATCACTTACGTATGTATCTCGCACAAAAACTCCCACACCACCTGCTGGATATAATTCGTTTGGGTTTGCATAAAATTTATAACCGGGGATATAGTAATCGTCAATCTCACAAGAGAATATCCATATCTCAGAAATACATATCAGATCTGGTAAATATTCAAAAGCTTCCAGATTGCAAACAAGAAAATCTAAATTTTGCCTCGCACTACGGATATTTTGATGAACAACGAAAAAAGGTTTGCTCTCATTTGAGTTCAAATGGAAAATTTTATCACAATTACTTTTAATGGTTGTAGTGATTGGGTTGTTGCTATATAGATCGAGGTTGGTATTAATGTTGAACATATTTAGAGTTAAGAAACAAGAGCAAGACAAACTAGTCTTGCAATTTTGCTAAATCATCACCTTACGCATCAGGATTTGTGAATTTTGAAACCACAAGTATTTAAATTTTTTAGCTACTTTAACCTTCTTCGCTTCCATAAACAAAGCCCGATTAAATTTAGTCAAACAATCATTTACATAAATTTTACCCCTTTTTCCCTCTACAAATAGTGCAACATTCAGCTTCTTGGTTGCATTCCTCTTTCCCTTCATAATTTTATGTTTTACAGCTTGTGATGAGAGATGCACGCACAGAACGTCACCAAATGCATCTTTACTGGATTCAATGGTTCCAATCGAGTTGGTATTTGGTAAAACGTGTGCGGAGTTTTACGAAACATTTAGTTATTTCGGTGGGTCCAACGGAGATATCCAATGCATCATTTAAAATCTTCTCCAGACATTCGCTAGCATTTTTGTTGTTTACATCCGGTACTCCAACGATTTCAATAGAGTTCTCCAAGAGTTTTTGTTCTCTCCAGTTGAGACGACTTTCAAGAAACGTCACCTTCGATTTCAATTGAGCGTTTTCCTCCCGGAGTTTATTTACCATGCCGAGGAAGTCTGTGTTGATTTTTTTCATACTGATGATCTCATTGTAAAGCAGCTCTAAGGTTATTGCACTCCGATAATGTTGTGTGTTATCATCTTCTGTTTCTGCGGCCGAAACCGTTTGATGTTCATCGGTTTCGCTAACTGACTCACGCACATTCAATCGTAAGTGAGACTTCGATGGTTGTTCAGTTGCTGGTGCTACCGCGTTCTTTTTCCTCCTAGGCGGCTGCTGACGTAGTGGCTTAGATGATGATGCACTTCTAGATGGTGCTTCTGCATGTTGTTGTTGCAGTGGTGTACTTGTGGGTGATAGTACTGCACGTTGTTGTTGCAGCGATTTCCGACGAAGGGCGGTGCATCTATCACATCGATATTTGACATCGATATTTGACATCGTTAGCGCGCATATACTCCAGGTCAATTGAATTGATATTAACACACTCGCAGTGGAAAATTGAATTACAGTCCGCACAAGTGATTTTAGAGGCACAAGTGTGCACTGTTTTATTGTTGCAAATTAGGCAGATCATTTTAGAACAGTAGGCAACTTTGAAATAAAGAAAAAAATAGACTTTAGGCAAATAAACAAGAGTGTGCACCCCACGACTACACTTGCTCAGCGATCAAATTCTCATTTTAATTGGATGCAAATTTCTATGCAAAGTAAAAAATTTGCATTTGGGTGTTTTAAGGTTTAAGGAGTTCAGAGCACAACTCACGAACTATCTTCAAAATTTTCAATTTTGAAGTAGATTTTTATGTCGCCTGCATAAGGAAGACAATTGCTGATTTTGAGAACTATTGTCGCATCATTTACAAAAATGATAAGCAAGACAAGGCTTATGGCTACATTGCGTAACGTCAGACTTCATGACTAAAGTTTTGGTACATGATAGCTTATTTTACCTATTTGATTTTTATCCATTAATTAAATGGACAACCACTTTAGCAGTGAGTTATTAAGACCCGATGCCTTAAGCATGCTTTCTTTTCTCTAGAACTGATTAAACTATGGAAATTGGCCTGGTTTGGCAGAAACCCATCCTGTCAACCCAATTTTGCAGTATATTTTCGATGGTTCGGGGTTCTATTTCACGAACAGCTTGATCAATATTGTACTTAAGTGCCTGAATCGTTTCTGGATTGTCAGCATGACATCAATCTTTGACGGCAGCCCACAAAAGAAAATCAAACTTCGTCAAATCGCAGCTCCGTAGAGGCCAAGCAAAAGGCCAAAAAATTGTGCAAAAGATCGAATTTTGGACGACTTCTATGGCAGTTAACACCGTCTTGCTGAAAGCAAAGATCGTCCAAGTTCATTTTCTCAGTTTCTGACTAAAAAAAAAAAAAACGATTATCATGCATCCGTTGACCGTAACGTTGTTGCCATCTCCATCTTCGAACAAAAATGGGCCAATAATGCGGCTGTTTAGATCCTCGGCGCACACTTTCGGCAATAACGCTTGTATGTTGCTCGATTGATGAGCGCTTTTAGCGTTTTACTTCCTAAGTATTTTATATATCAAACGTAATTTACAAATGAGGTTCTTAAAATAGATACAATTAAAACTTACGCTTTTGTGCGTCCACCCGCAGTTGGTTCAGATGAAGAAATGAATGTTCCATTTTAAGAGCGGAAATTGAAACGCCAATATTCAAGTTAAGTTCACAATATCAATAACGTTTTCGACAACAATCATTAGATGGCTCTTTTTTTTATAATTATTAAATCCGATTATTACAATAAAGATTCTATAACATGCACGATAAAGCTGATTCCATCCATATTGTTGGAAAATCTAATACCTGCACTATGGTCTCCATCTCAATACTGATGCGAATTCTTTGATGAGCATTTTCGTCCAGTGCTTCAATATACCAACTCTCCACGTAGCAAACGACCTCTCATCGTTTCACCTCCAGAGAACTCGCGCCGACTTTAATAGTTACTTTCACCCCTAATCAGCTTTCGTCTCACCCTCCGCGTCCTAATAAAGTATCAACTCCAAACATCACCAATGATATTTTAACGTCTACCAATGCTTGTCCATTTATTACCAGAACCTGCGAGGTCTGCGACCTAAAACCTCTTCCGTGTTTCTTAACTCTCAAAAGCTCCCCTACGACATTTTTGCTCTAAATGAGACCAATCTAACTTGCGATGATAATAGCAACGAATTATTTACCTCAGACTTCATTGTTTTCCGGGATGATGGTCTTGAGAAAGAAGACGATTCCTCTGGTCGCGGAGTTCTTTTGGCAATACACAATCGCCTCGACTCTACATTCTTTATAAAATCACACACCGCTAACTTTGGGTTCATTTGTGTCAAAATAAGTATATCTGGCCGCAACATTTACATCTTCTGCAGCTACATTCGCCCTTCCGAGCCCACCCAATCCTATCAGCTTCCAAAGACGCAATTGATTATCTGCTTAATGTTGTGGACACCCGCGACGCTGTCATAACCTTGGGGGATTTTAATTTTCCCGACCTTCAATGAGCTCTTTCTGATGACGAGTCCCATTTTGTCGCTACAAACCCCCTATTCATTGACTGTCTCTCTGATTCTGGCCGTTATCAGTTAAATGGCGTTACTAGCAACTTAGGCAGGCAACTCGGCCTGATCTTCTCATCAGACGCTACCATCCACCTCTATCTCTTACATTTTTTTACAATAACATTAATTCTCACACTGAGAAGTCTTATAGTTTTAATTTTGCTGTGCCGTAACGCCAATTTCAACGATTTTTTATTATTTTTTTTTTTTTTTTTTTCAAAATCCGAGCATTTCTATAGATAATGCTGCGTTGTTCTATTCCGAAATTTTCAACTATTTCACACAAACTGTCCCATTCGTGCTCCAGGACAACTACTCACCCTGGTCCATTAAAAAGTTACGCAGTTAAGCTTCGCAACATTAGAAATATGTCGGACTCTGACTTCTCCAATTATCTACACGCTTCGCCCCACTTTTCCGAACTCTGCGAATCTCTTTATCTTGAATATACTGCATTCAACATAGCATTTATTTATTTTATTTATACTGTGTTTTTGTAAATTTTTTTCGCGCGAAAGAACTGTCAGTGTCAAAATAACATGTAATTTAAAAAGAAACTAGCAGATGTTATTATGGCCGCTATCGAACCAAAGAAAAAGAAAAAGAAAAAAAAAACAATTGCTCCTGTAATAGAATTTAACAGTCTGCTTCCAACTCACAGTGCTTCAAATAACGCGGTGGTCTGGTGCACTCAGGAGGTCTGCTGCACCCAAGACTATTCTGCACATACTAGGCAGGGTACAAATAGGTGATCAATATCAATATTGCGAACTCCATAAATTCACTCGAACATCGTAGAAATGTCTAGTGTCTTTCCCTGTTTCGAACTCCACACATTCACTTGAACACCGTCGAAATGTCTCGGGTGTAAAAATTGCTTCAGCGAAAAAGCAAGTTGCATTGCTCCCTTTCAAAATTTCACCCGCAATACGCATCATGCTTTAACTGCACATCAGTTCACACTTAAGCCCAACTGCGGTCGTACTGTCAAATATAGAGGTTCGTTTATAAGCCGAATGACACGAATGTGGAATGATCTACCAGACTCAGCATTTCCCCATCACTACAGCCTTCAAACATTTAAAGCCAACGTGCACGGGCTTCTCCTCTGTTCCTCTCTCCCATTTTCCTAAACGCCCATAAAAAAATGATCTGATAATAAACGTGTCTTTCAGCGTTTTTGCATTAAAAAAAGAGAATCGACAATAAGTACGAGTACTGCTTATGAGTATATTACTCAACTGCGCGACGGCAATATCCTAATTCTCATCAAATCTAAAAAAAAATAGCGACCTTTCGTATCAAAAAAAAAAAATAAATTCTATCAAACCTCTGCACCATTTCCGTAACTTTTCGCTTAAAGGCACAGCATATGCACCATTCCTAATGGAAATGATTAAGTTCAAGAAAACCGTAGACGGCAATGAACAAACTACAGGGTTGTTGATAACAGTACTTTAAAAAACTTAAACACAGGGCGACACTAATATTTTAATCGTTAGAATAATAATAAAGGAATATTTTTTTTTTATTTTTTATTTTATTTTATCATCTCTTAATGAACAAGTTTTTAATTTAAAACAAAAATATTTTAGAATTATGCAAAACTTTAAAAACAGGACAATGAAAAATTTTAAAAATTATAATACCTAATAATAAAAATATTTTACTTTAAACGAAGCTTTTAATTTTCAGAAAGAAATCGTTGACATCATTAATCAACATTGAAAAGACCTATAAGTTCAGAGCAGTAACTTTTTTGCAGCTACTTCTGGGACCTGACGTGCCTTAAAGATGAAACTAGTGGGTCTGATAATACAGCAATAAACAAATCTTAATTTTGTCGTATACGTAAAACTTTGCATGGATTTTGTTATCGATATCACTTTTAGTCCTTATCCTTGATTCCTGGTCTTCTTCCGAAAGTTCTCCTATTGGCAAAGTTTGATGTCTTATGCCAAAATGGGCCAACACTTTGTGAAGAATTGGTGTCGGAAGTTTATGACAGTATTTTTTTGCATATACTCACCGAATTCATTCGCATGTTTGGATTCTTTGGATGATAATGCATTTAAAATCACCTGTAATCTCTTAATAATTTCTTTATTTATTTGAGTTGTAGATGATGTTACTTCATGATTATCGAAAAATCCAATTACCAAATCCTTGTTTTGGCGTGTCAAGAATTAATCCGAGTTGTTGCCTAAATTCCTCTCGTATTTGTGATTTCCTCATTTTCTTCCCTCTTTTCAATAGTTTCATCCTCTTGGTAGAGCCCATAATCTAGTCTTCTTGCATATTGGACATGATAGTGTTGATTTTGTGTTTGTTATTTCATTAACAATTTTCCGTCTATCATTGTCAGAAAAAAGGCATGCTAAATCATTACACTTCTTTTCTCTTCAATATTAACAACTGTACTCGTACGTCTTAGGTTTTCAATTTGGTTCCTTATACTGCTGATTGTTGTTTGAATAAGATCCGTAAATTCCTTTGCGGGCATGCAAAAATGAACAGATTATGGTCTCCGATTTTTCCAATGTTCAGCTATTTCACTTTTTAGACGAAGAGAAACTAATGATGCCATAAACATGTTGCATCCGATAAAATTTGGCCATTTGCTGGATTTATTGTCTGTATGCAATTTGAGACGTCCTCAGTTGTAATATTGCATGTAACGCCTGATAGTTGTTTCTTTATTGTGTAAACGGAACATACATCCAAAGATTTCAAGGGTCTTCCTTTTGATGTACTTGGTGAATCATCGTCTTCGGTTACTTCGCCAACTTCGAAAGGAAATACCCTGTTCAGAAAGTCTTCGCTCTTCACTGTTGTTGATCTCAAATGTTGGTTGAAACAACTAATGCCATCGCATTAGCTAAGGTCTAAGATCCTGTTCAATTTGGTCTAGATCTAACTAGATTTTTTTTTGTAGCTCTATGAAAAGTTAACAAAATGTACTTAAAATGTATTTCTAGGTGAATATGTGAAATTTGTACCGGGAAATATGAGACTTCATTTACATATGTACATATACTTTTTTTTTCACCGAAGATCAAAATCGTCCAACTTTGAAGAGCTCTAAAAATCAAATAGTTCATTTAATTTTTTTTTTTTTTTTCTGTTTTGAGTTTTTGTGTTTGAAAATCTATTTATTTACCTTTGAGAAATAATTTTTATTTAAATCAACACATCGAAAATTTGATATTTGCCACGAGTTTTAGCATTTGAAGCCACAGTGCGCCGGAAAAATATGCAACCTGCTCTTCAATTTTAAATTTAACTTCGTTAGACACAAATATCAAGTCTAATATTCTATTTAAATAATTTTTAAAGAATCTGATTCGATACATATTTAATTCATAAAAAAAACCCACTACAATTGATTCTGTTTCTCTTTTTATGTCAAAGAGAAACAAAACATTTTGAAAGGAATTTCCATTCAATACCTCCAATATTAAAATCACCCATCACACAATAATTAAAATCAAAACCAAATTCGCTTATGTTATTTTTAATAATGGAAATATGAGATTTATCAATTGTCTGAATAGGACTATTTTGTGGAATGTAACTTTCTAATAATACAAATTTATTACTTTTGTTTTGGTTCCCTTGATTGCTAATGAGTGCATATATTTGTTCACAGTTGTGTGTCATTTTTCAACATAATTTCAACGATTTTTTATTATTTTTTTTTTTTTTTTTTCAAAATCCGAGCATTTCTATAGATAATGCTGCGTTGTTCTATTCCGAAATTTTCAACTATTTCACACAAACTGTCCCATTCGTGCTCCAGGACAACTACTCACCCTGGTCCATTAAAAAGTTACGCAGTTAAGCTTCGCAACATTAGAAATATGTCGGACTCTGACTTCTCCAATTATCTACACGCTTCGCCCCACTTTTCCGAACTCTGCGAATCTCTTTATCTTGAATATACTGCATTCAACATAGCATTTATTTATTTTATTTATACTGTGTTTTTGTAAATTTTTTTCGCGCGAAAGAACTGTCAGTGTCAAAATAACATGTAATTTAAAAAGAAACTAGCAGATGTTATTATGGCCGCTATCGAACCAAAGAAAAAGAAAAAGAAAAAAAAAACAATTGCTCCTGTAATAGAATTTAACAGTCTGCTTCCAACTCACAGTGCTTCAAATAACGCGGTGGTCTGGTGCACTCAGGAGGTCTGCTGCACCCAAGACTATTCTGCACATACTAGGCAGGGTACAAATAGGTGATCAATATCAATATTGCGAACTCCATAAATTCACTCGAACATCGTAGAAATGTCTAGTGTCTTTCCCTGTTTCGAACTCCACACATTCACTTGAACACCGTCGAAATGTCTCGGGTGTAAAAATTGCTTCAGCGAAAAAGCAAGTTGCATTGCTCCCTTTCAAAATTTCACCCGCAATACGCATCATGCTTTAACTGCACATCAGTTCACACTTAAGCCCAACTGCGGTCGTACTGTCAAATATAGAGGTTCGTTTATAAGCCGAATGACACGAATGTGGAATGATCTACCAGACTCAGCATTTCCCCATCACTACAGCCTTCAAACATTTAAAGCCAACGTGCACGGGCTTCTCCTCTGTTCCTCTCTCCCATTTTCCTAAACGCCCATAAAAAAATGATCTGATAATAAACGTGTCTTTCAGCGTTTTTGCATTAAAAAAAGAGAATCGACAATAAGTACGAGTACTGCTTATGAGTATATTACTCAACTGCGCGACGGCAATATCCTAATTCTCATCAAATCTAAAAAAAAATAGCGACCTTTCGTATCAAAAAAAAAAAATAAATTCTATCAAACCTCTGCACCATTTCCGTAACTTTTCGCTTAAAGGCACAGCATATGCACCATTCCTAATGGAAATGATTAAGTTCAAGAAAACCGTAGACGGCAATGAACAAACTACAGGGTTGTTGATAACAGTACTTTAAAAAACTTAAACACAGGGCGACACTAATATTTTAATCGTTAGAATAATAATAAAGGAATATTTTTTTTTTATTTTTTATTTTATTTTATCATCTCTTAATGAACAAGTTTTTAATTTAAAACAAAAATATTTTAGAATTATGCAAAACTTTAAAAACAGGACAATGAAAAATTTTAAAAATTATAATACCTAATAATAAAAATATTTTACTTTAAACGAAGCTTTTAATTTTCAGAAAGAAATCGTTGACATCATTAATCAACATTGAAAAGACCTATAAGTTCAGAGCAGTAACTTTTTTGCAGCTACTTCTGGGACCTGACGTGCCTTAAAGATGAAACTAGTGGGTCTGATAATACAGCAATAAACAAATCTTAATTTTGTCGTATACGTAAAACTTTGCATGGATTTTGTTATCGATATCACTTTTAGTCCTTATCCTTGATTCCTGGTCTTCTTCCGAAAGTTCTCCTATTGGCAAAGTTTGATGTCTTATGCCAAAATGGGCCAACACTTTGTGAAGAATTGGTGTCGGAAGTTTATGACAGTATTTTTTTGCATATACTCACCGAATTCATTCGCATGTTTGGATTCTTTGGATGATAATGCATTTAAAATCACCTGTAATCTCTTAATAATTTCTTTATTTATTTGAGTTGTAGATGATGTTACTTCATGATTATCGAAAAATCCAATTACCAAATCCTTGTTTTGGCGTGTCAAGAATTAATCCGAGTTGTTGCCTAAATTCCTCTCGTATTTGTGATTTCCTCATTTTCTTCCCTCTTTTCAATAGTTTCATCCTCTTGGTAGAGCCCATAATCTAGTCTTCTTGCATATTGGACATGATAGTGTTGATTTTGTGTTTGTTATTTCATTAACAATTTTCCGTCTATCATTGTCAGAAAAAAGGCATGCTAAATCATTACACTTCTTTTCTCTTCAATATTAACAACTGTACTCGTACGTCTTAGGTTTTCAATTTGGTTCCTTATACTGCTGATTGTTGTTTGAATAAGATCCGTAAATTCCTTTGCGGGTATGCAAAAATGAACAGATTATGGTCTCCGATTTTTCCAATGTTCAGCTATTTCACTTTTTAGACGAAGAGAAACTAATGATGCCATAAACATGTTGCATCCGATAAAATTTGGCCATTTGCTGGATTTATTGTCTGTATGCAATTTGAGACGTCCTCAGTTGTAATATTGCATGTAACGCCTGATAGTTGTTTCTTTATTGTGTAAACGGAACATACATCCAAAGATTTCAAGGGTCTTCCTTTTGATGTACTTGGTGAATCATCGTCTTCGGTTACTTCGCCAACTTCGAAAGGAAATACCCTGTTCAGAAAGTCTTCGCTCTTCACTGTTGTTGATCTCAAATGTTGGTTGAAACAACTAATGCCATCGCATTAGCTAAGGTCTAAGATCCTGTTCAATTTGGTCTAGATCTAACTAGATTTTTTTTTGTAGCTCTATGAAAAGTTAACAAAATGTACTTAAAATGTATTTCTAGGTGAATATGTGAAATTTGTACCGGGAAATATGAGACTTCATTTACATATGTACATATACTTTTTTTTTCACCGGAGATCAAAATCGTCCAACTTTGAAGAGCTCTAAAAATCAAATAGTTCATTTAATTTTTTTTTTTTTTTTCTGTTTTGAGTTTTTGTGTTTGAAAATCTATTTATTTACCTTTGAGAAATAATTTTTATTTAAATCAACACATCGAAAATTTGATATTTGCCACGAGTTTTAGCATTTGAAGCCACAGTGCGCCGGAAAAATATGCAACCTGCTCTTCAATTTTAAATTTAACTTCGTTAGACACAAATATCAAGTCTAATATTCTATTTAAATAATTTTTAAAGAATCTGATTCGATACATATTTAATTCATAAAAAAAACCCACTACAATTGATTCTGTTTCTCTTTTTATGTCAAAGAGAAACAAAACATTTTGAAAGGAATTTCCATTCAATACCTCCAATATTAAAATCACCCATCACACAATAATTAAAATCAAAACCAAATTCGCTTATGTTATTTTTAATAATGGAAATATGAGATTTATCAATTGTCTGAATAGGACTATTTTGTGGAATGTAACTTTCTAATAATACAAATTTATTACTTTTGTTTTGGTTCCCTTGATTGCTAATGAGTGCATATATTTGTTCACAGTTGTGTGTCATTTTTCAACATAATTTCTTTGCTGCGCAAAGTTGAATCTACTGCGACAAGAGCTTCCCTTCCACGCTGATAGGTGTCGCTCACTTCGAAAAACAGTATATCGGTCATCAAACACCTCAAGAAGAAATTGTGTGAGTGCTACTATGTCTCGGTAAATGTGATGGTTTTATATTAGTGCACAGACGATGAAAGAAAGAGAAAAAGTTGATTAGTTTTTGTACATAGTCCGCTCACATTCTAATAGTACATTGGAAAGAAATACGGAGGCATAGAGGGAGTAGATTGATTCTCTACGTTGCAGTAGCACCTGATTTTTAGCTCTCTCGATTTATTGGAGACGAGGTAAATTGTTTAACTTGAATTACCAGAGGCCATGTGGATGAAGAGCGGTTTATCATTAATAAATCGAAAAGTGTTCACTTTGTTATTTATTGTGCCCTCGAGAACATAACCTTTTGACAGAGCAGTGGTGAATGATTGATCTGCTTGATCAGCGATTGAAATCTTTGAACTATTTACAATTTCCTCACTTTTATTTTGTAGGACACCAAAAACAATTGGTGTATTATTGTGAGTGCCAATTGGTGGAGAAGCATTTGGCACAGTCGATGCTTTTAGTTTAGATGAAGAGTTCGTTGAACTTTTAAGAGTTTTGGCACTAAACTTTGAAATGCATTGACCGCTTTTGACTGCATTTGAGCAATTTGATTGTACTGTAGTTGCATTGTTATTTATAGTTTTAATAGTTAATAGTTAAGCTATTAAACAATTCTTAGACTTTTGAGAAACCATGCATGCACTACATCTCCAGCTCCAGAAACCTATAGATATATGTATATACGAGAAATACCCTTGCTTGATTTGTTCCTGAAATATACAAAATGGTTTATGAATGAAAACTAATATTCATAATTCAGACTGTTTTCATGTTCGCAACTGACATACGTCGGGACGAGATATTATCGACAAAATCAAAAAAAGAATCGCACTTTATTCTTTTGTTTTTGAGATAATGTCTAATATGAAAACTGATACTTAAAATTTAAGCATATGAATTTTATTTAAGTTTCACACAAGAAGTTTTATGTTGAACATAACATATGTTGGTGTAAATAATTTTGCCGTTAAGTATATGTAAGACCTTTAAGTGATGGTGGCGCAAACGGGCTTCAGTATGTAACGAGATGTGTATGTAAATATCAAAAATTAAATATACTTACAATCAAATTGAATTGCAGAAGATTTTTCTCCCAGAGCACATTTACTGCAATCATTTGAGTTAAACATTTCAGACCGGATGCACGCACATAAGATTCTTGATCGTTTTTTACGATAGAATAAACTAAGGAGCATATATTATTTTCCAAAATATAAAGCTGAAATGCTGGAAATTCTGTGAAAAATAAAATATATATGTACGTTGCCAAATAGAAGTCTGTTTCACTTAATCTACAAATTGCTTGCGCGAGTAATTTTTTGGTTTCATATTAAACGATGACAAATTTATAGATATAGTGAAACATGTCAGATGTCGTACTTAAGCGTGATATTGAAACAACTGATGTTACCAGCTCAAGAGTGCTATCTCGTACTTCCCATTCGGTATTATAAACATTTTTAATTATAATTGGTCCTAGATTTTGAAGCCCAGATCCTTTCAAATTATCCACCAGCAGCGCCATATTTGGTGAAAGAAAATGTTCAACCGATAGTTGGGTCAGTTTAATTGCTTGTACTACCATCTAAGAAGGAACAAAATGCTTAAATATATATAGCGATAAGAACAAATTCTTACCAAAGATGACAAGTTTGGATTCTGTAAAATTACTAGAACAATGTCCATTAAACACATGGTTTCAATAGACTCTTTCCACGTTATATTATATCCTTCAACCAATGTGTGGAGACACACTAGAGTGGCATACAAAACTCGTGGTATAGTCAGGGCTAAGTCTTCTTGAATGCGTTTCTCCGCCGCAGTAATATTGCAGGTTTCTATTGCAAATTCTTTGAGCGCATACACTAGAGCTTGAAATACAACAACAGCCTGGTCTTTATTCAGAATTGTTTTCATAGACAAAATACCATGAATTGATTTGTAGGCTAAGTGGGCAGCAAGATCTGGACAATCTAGCAAGATATCTCGGAAAGAATAGCAAATTCTCACTGTGAATTCGCTCGAAATCGAAAAAAGTTTCATCAAGTATTGACCGAATATTCCTTCTTCTTCGTGTTGAGTTTTGACGATACACAATACTGGCATAACGTGGAACATAATAAGTTGATTCTCGAATTGAATACTTTCATTTTCTATGAATATTTCTGACGGTGCTCTGGATCCTAGTTTTTTCCAAAGACAATGATTAAGTTTCGCTAGTTTTAAGAAATTAACACAACCCCTTCTTGCAATACAAAAATTCATTGTGTTAAAGAAATTAACCCCAAAACGATTGAAATCTAGCGGATCAATTTCATTGTTTTTCCACTTCTCATATACCAACGTTGCGAAATTGTAGCTTGTCTGAGCTTTCAAAATTTTTCCTAGAAAAAATTCATTATGTGTCATTTCGGCCAATTTCCATATATTCACTTCCAGTTTATGATGAACTTCACACAAATACGGAATGGGCGTTTTTTCGTTACTTTCTAAAGTTTTTTGAAAAATCATCGATATTAAATCTAATGTGGAACACAGATCTTTCTGAATTGCAGTGTCATCCACATTTACAATCATTGAAGTATCTTCGTACACGTTCTGATCAATGGGTTTTAGAATTTCACTTAGTATTTCCAGACACAATTCTTCATCGTAGGTTTTTGCAGAAAATTTGTATAAAATATCGTATATCAAGCTTGATGCTTCCCGCACTAAGTAAAGGGTGTGATCCCGGCTGCAATATTTTATTAAGTAGAGCCATGACCTGCTAGCTCTTATCCATCGAAGTCCTAGGCTGTAATTAGATACTGCGGCCAACAAACGAATATGTCCTAGTTTGATTGATGGTGTAAACTTTTGCAAGTTATCCTTAGCAATAGTTGTGATTCTGTAAATATTATACACAATTTTTTATTTATATAACACAAATAGAGGCATACATTTTACTTGGCACATGTAACTAACAATAATTCAATTAAATATTATCATTCCGACGTTCAGACTCTATCCTAATTTTCTGGTGGAGTCGTTTCAAAAAATGTACTAGTGTCATAGTATGCACCTTGTATTCTGTGCCAGTTTGTAAAGCCTTGGCTTTCGATATCACCTCTGGAGGGTGCAAAAAGCTACTCACACACACGCATTAGAAAAGTGATTATTAGGAAAGTAGTTTCGAAATCGAAAACTCGGCTGCACAGGGTCATTTCTCGTTTACGAGTATCATACTACGTATAAGGTCGCAAGGTTTCAGTTTTCCGGATCATCAACGGGTTTCTGGAGCACGCTAACATTTCCGCACACTTAGGAAACTATAAAATGAAAGAATACTAATGTTCCTAGTAGCTATCTTTGGGCTTGTCGGGAACATGGTACTTCTGTTAAATCGCTGACTGCATCTTCCTATACTCGCATCTTGCTAAGCAACTACCAGCTGCTGCAAAAAATACACATGAAAGTTTTGTTGATGCTCTCTTTTGCCTGTTCTGATATATGTATGTATATAAAACTAAAATGTTTTATTCACTAATTTGAACTTAAGTTAAACAATTTAAGGGAACGAGAAAAAAATTAAAATAGATATAACTATTTGACTATACGAGTATTTCAGTTATTATGTCGCCGCTATTTTTCGTAGCGGCGGCTATTCACCATGTTGCGAATACTGACTTTGAGGTTAGGTTTGTGTCAAACATTTTTGAACGCACTTTCATTAAGTGATCAGATTTTCATAAATTATGTATATATACTTTATAAGTACTATTTACGGGTCTTAAAAACGATGCTATTATATAATAATAATAAAAACTGAGACAAAACAAAATGTGAAAAAGGATTTTTTAACATAAAACTGAGATGGGAACGAAATAGTTGACTTCAAGTGCACCAATACAACAAGTTCAACGTTCGTAAATACAATATGACCCTGAGAAATGACAACACCAAATAATGAAAATATAATATAAGAATACTTGGAATTAAATCATAAAGTTTTTCATAAAAAAAAAAAAAAAACCGCCGTCTGATACCCTATCCCCCAACTTTTAACTCACACCTACTAAAGTGAGGGTGGCATAATGAAATTCTTACAACCGGAGCAATGACATCTTTTTGCACAGAGATATTTTCACAATTCCTAAGAAATTTGATCACAAAACTTTTGTCACAACATTTTCTTAGCAGAAAATGGACATGGCTTCCAAAATGATTAACCAAACTTCACGGATTCTGACATGACAATAGGACTTAACCTTCACCGTAAATAGCTTTGAAAAAGCAATGTCTGACTTACAAAGAAAATTCCTTCAATAAGTGGGCGTGGCTATGTGTAATGTATGGATAAAATGTAGAGAAAGTCTACATATTTTAACAAGATAATATTTTTCAAGTTCTGGCAAATACAACTTTTTTTTTAAATTGGTATAGGGTATACAAATTTAATTCTAATTGGAGACATTATTGGTTATAATGCAGCAGAACTGTTTTCAAATATTTTTAAATAGAAAACAATGAATTTTTTTTTTTTTTTTGATTTGCAAATTGATCTAATTATAAATTATATTAATTATATAAAAAAGAAAAATATTATTATAAAAGACATACGAACTGAAATGGTGGTGGGGATGCTCAGTAAGATTTAATGAATCCGGAGAGCGATTACAGCAGGGCCATTCAAGCTTTAAGCTCTCCGAAGAACGGTCCGAAGCTAAAAAGTAATCAACTTGATTCAAGTGTCGGTGTCACAATGAATAAACGATTTCTAAAAGATATAGATAATCTGATAAAGTTGAGACCGGTTCTCCTTTAAAACTGGCAGGTAGTACAGCGCTAAGCTGTCTACCAGTAATGCTCCAAAGGTGCTTGCTAGTAAGAATATTGCGGTTTCGCATTGTCCATCTGCCGCCAGAAGACACACTGAGCCAAGTAAAGAAACTCTACAGTTCAAACAGGACTCTTCGCAATCAGGTTGTAGCCCCGGCTTACGACATTTCGGTCCCTCTAAACAGGCGTATAAAAATCGCCACACAGCACAGGGTGAAGAAGAGCCAACTAGAATGGGTTAAGCTGATTATCAGTACAGAACCTTGTGGGACTAGCAGCAGCTCCTCGTCAATGCGACAGAGATCGTTAGAGAAATCCGTGTCGGATTTCAAAAGACCTAAGGTGCACGACACCAACACTCTAACGCTACATCCTCTAACCCCTACAACGAAGTCCTTAAAGACAAATTCGTACTGGCCATCATAGACAGAACTGACATCGATGGTAAAATCGTTCCAGATAAATGAATGATCTTAGCCAATCTGGTGACATGCTTCCCAGATATAATGAAGGAAAATTCTGGCCTTCCTCCCAATTGCCGTGACGGCGGGTGGCATCAAGGCCATATTAAGCGGATCGCTTGTGGTGATCTTGCGATCTCTATAAGCTAGCTATTGGCTATTGGTCAATTAGGGAGATATCGCCTGGTGCTAAGCTCGAGGTTGTAGCAAGAGGATGTCCCATGCAGACCGAGAACTCTCAACTGGATCGCAGCCGAACCCTCCTGATGGAATACTGCAACTACTTCAAATCAGCAACTCTTCGCTTCCGACTCACATCTGGAAAGTCACTAAGCGGAGGAGCAAAGGGTCTTCATAGATGCGCGCTAATTGTGATCAATAAGGAATCTCTTGTTTCTTTGGCGAAGATCGAAGGTGTTATAAGCTATGGGTTCGACGCTATAACCTTGAAGGTATATAAAAAGGACGAGTTGGACGCAAACAAGCTGCCTCCCCATCCTTTAGATTTCACCATTGGAAGCAAAGACCCTGGAGCATCAATCTCCTTCCCATCATTGGAAGACGATGACTCACAGTTGTCGACTATACAGCCATATAAAGTTAATGACGGTTCGCTACCGGACATGGAGATGGAATACTGCAACTACTTCAAATCAGCAACTCTTCGCTTCCGACTCACATCTGGAAAGTCACTAAGCGGAGGAGCAAAGGGTCTTCATAGATGCGCGCTAATTGTGATCAATAAGGAATCTCTTGTTTCTTTGGCGAAGATCGAAGGTGTTATAAGCTATGGGTTCGACGCTATAACCTTGAAGGTATATAAAAAGGACGAGTTGGACGCAAACAAGCTGCCTCCCCATCCTTTAGATTTCACCATTGGAAGCAAAGACCCTGGAGCATCAATCTCCTTCCCATCATTGGAAGACGATGACTCACAGTTGTCGACTATACAGCCATATAAAGTTAATGACGGTTCGCTACCGGACATGGAGATGGACGACAATCCAAAAAATGCTCTTTTGATTGTGGACGATCTATTTACTTCGTTCCCAGACTCCGAAAGCATGAATAACTGTGGTGGAGGTTTCTCTACCTGATTGTAGCAATATTTTTACAGATACTCCAGATTAACCTTCAGCACGTCAAAAATATTAAAAATTCTGCCTCGTCTGCCATCCCCACACTCATTTACAATGACATTCCAGCTGTCAGCTCCTTAGACAAAGCTAATCTGCTTGCTGCTCATTTTGCAGCGAACTCCACGCTGCCAGATAATGCTTTGTCTCCACCAGTATTTGAGAGCGTCAAATTTTCCATGGGACAAGTCCACTTTCGCACTCGTACAGTTGCAGGAGTACTCAAAGGTCTTAACATACACAAATCCGCTGGTCCAGATGGTATCCCCCCCATAGTTCTGAAGAGGTATTCTTCTACGCTGGCAAAACCTCTGTGTAAGCTTTTCTGTCTATCCTACTTTTCAGGGCCCTTTCCGAGAGGATGGAAAACAGATTTTGTCCAGCCCGTCCCCAAAAAGGCGATTCTTCCTCCCCGTCCAATTACCGACCCATTGCACTTACGTCCCTTCTTTCCAAGGTCATGGAAACGCTGATAAATCGTCAGCTTATGAAATATCTCGATTCACGAAAACTGCTTAATGACCGGCAGTATGGTTTTCGTAGCAACAGGTCTACTGCTGATTTGATGCCATATCTCACCGAGAGGTGAAACCAATCTCTCCATCACTTCGGCGAAACCAAGATGGTTGCGCTTGACATTTCAAAAGCATTTGACAGAGTTTGGCATCAGGCTCTTTTGTCGAAAATGCGTGCATATGGCATCGATGAGTTTCTTCTTCAATGGATTAGAAATTACCTTTCGGGGCGTTCAATACAAGTTGTTTCGGACGGCTTCAAGTCTGCAATTCACCAAATAAATGCTGGTGTTCCCCAAGGGTCTGTTTTGTCTCCGACTCTCTTTCTTATTTTTATAAATGATCTCTTGTCTGCAACTTCTAATCCAATTCATTCCTTCGCTGATGACAGTACCCTCAGTTTTCATATTAGTTTCCTAACTCACGTCCTTGCTCTTCGGCCGTAGAAGGGGAACGGCAACGTATGTTAAACACATTAAATTCCGACCTGGACAGCATAATTAAATGGGGTTCAACCAACCGAGTGGAATTTAATGCTTCCAAAACACAATGCTGTCTTCTGTCTCTCAAGCGAAACCAAAACTACTTGCATCATTGAAACCGAAAGACTTGCCATTCTCGGTATGTGTATTAATAACCATCTTCGATGGAATGATCACATATTCGAGGTCGCCAAAAATGCTGCAAAATGTCTAGGATTCCTTAAACGGTGCAAGAAATATTTTACCCCGTCTGATCTGGCCTCAATTTATAAGGCATTCATCCGCCCTAAGCTGGAATATAACGCCCATATCTGGTCTGGTGCACCCAAGACCGTTTTGCACATTCTTGATAGGGTACAAAATCGCGCGTTAAAACTTATAGGTGATAGAGACATTGTGAATTCCATTCATTCACTAGAACATCGGAGAAATGTCTCCTGTCTCTCCCTGTTTTATCGTTCCTTCCACAAAAAATGCTCCAACGAAATAGCCAGTTGCATTCCTCCCCTTCAAAATTTCACCCGCAATACGCGACATGCTTCGAATGCACATCAGTTTACCCTGAAGCCAAACTTCGGTCGTACTGTCAAATATAGGGATTCATTTATAAGCCGAACAACACGAATGTGGAACGATCTACCAGGCTCTGTATTTCCCCATCACTACAACCTTCAAACATTGAAAGCCAACGTGCATAGGTACCTCCTCTGTTCCTCTTCCCCCTTTTCCCTGACGCCCGTGCCCTGAAACAATTAAAGGGTATTAATACTCCCTTTGGCGCGAGCAGATTAGAAAAAAAAAAAAAAAAAAAAAGCACTCCAAAACGGCTCCTGTCTTTCAAAGGATAAAGAAGATATTGTCTTGAACCAAGAACCTTGGGTTGTTAACAACTTGATATGTGGAACCCTCCTGGATAATTTTCCCTGTATGTCAAGGATAAAGTTAAACCTAGGTAGTAACTGGTAAAGAGTAGCCTCAAGGTAATTTTATTTCCTAATTACAGTGATCGGAATATAACAGCAGCGATGCTAGAAACCGACAAGAGCTCTGACTACCTAGCATCGGCATATCTCGCCCATGACATCATGGACCGTCTTCCTGGACTTAATATGGATAAACTCGCAAGCACTGGAAGACATAAAATTGGACTCATAGCTGGCTGTGACGCTAACATCACTTTGCTTGGGGTAGCCCTTACATAAACGAAAGGGTTGGGTTGCTTTTTGATTATATTTTAAAAACCAACCTCATTTTGTGCAACATCGGTAACGAATCTTCATTCATAACCAGAAACCGACAGGAGGTTCTAGATATAACCCTTGTTTCCGACAATATAAATCAGATGATTGAGAACGGGAACAAAAACTGCTGAACACTCTTCTGACCACCGACACCTTCAATTTAGTCTTGATGACGATCCTTCTAGCCCATTGACTTACAATCAATTGGCTTAAATACAGGAAAACTTTAAAGAAATTGGTTGCCTGTGATTCTCTAAGGTCCTCTTGCAACACTCAGAGCTTGATTGTATGGTTATGGATTTTACCTTAATCCTCAAAAAAGCGATGTCCTCTCCTGTGGGTAATATCTATCCAGGAGCCTTGGGTGCGGAATAAGCGCATTTGTGGCCTTGGAGGTATGCGTGATAACACGGTACTTTATGATGAGCGGTCCAAAAGGCCTAGGGCTTGTCTTATTGTACCAAATTCCCTCTCAGCAACTAAGCTTGGACAATTTTGTGGCCAGGACTTAGTCGCTGCAGCTATAAGCTACAAGACGAACGGTAAATGGGAAACCTACGTCGTTGCGTCTGCTTACTTCCCATATGACTCGATACTGCCCCCACCACTAAGGACAGTGGTCGAGCTCATAGAATATTGTGATACCAGAAAGATAGGTCTTGTCATATGTTGCGATGCTAATGCTCAAAACTCTGTTTCTGGACTTCATACTATCGTCTAATCTTACCATCAACAATGTTGGCTCACAACCAACATTTGTTACGGCGCAAAGACAGGAAGTGACTGACATGAAATTTCCCTCTCAGACCATAGATACATTGAATTCCAAATCGAATGCGAAGCTACACCTTTGCAGGATAGGAGGAATCCGAGAAAAACCAACTGGATACGGTTAAAGGAAGAGTTAGGCAAATCTATCAAAGATCTACCTAAACTTAGAACGAGGCAAAAGGTAGAGGAAGCCATTCAAGACCTGAACAGCACCCTTACCAGATGTTTTGAACTAACGTGTCCGCTGACAAAAAACCCCTGCAGAAGGTCAATTCCGTGGTGGAACCCAGATCTGCAACGAATTCGTAGGGAAACCAGAAAACTTCTAAATAGGTCACTCAAGACAAATTCGGAGGTGGACTGGAATATTTACCGATCAAAGCAAAGAGAATATAAGAGGTTAATTCAAACTTCGAAAAGTACCTCGTATAGAGATTTTTGTGGCAAGATCGAAACTCTCGGTGAAACCAGTAGGTTTGTCACAGTTCTCAAGAATCGAAAACCAATCAAGCCGGAATCACCCATGAAACCTGATGGTACTTTCACTGAAACGAAAGCGGATGCTTTCAGTCTTCTACGGGAGACTCACTTCCCAGGAAATCAGATCACCATCGGTTCGCAACCGGTTTCAACTAGTGAAGCTGTTAGCGGGCTGAGCCGAACAACTCGGCGCAGCTGGTATACTGCATCGGGCGTGGCGACGGATGAAGCTATCAAATATGCTGATGCATCTCTTGACAGCTTCAAGTCACCTGGCACTGACGGAATATACCCAACTATGCTGAAACAAGGTATTAGTCAGTTGCTGCCAACACTGAAGAGAATTTTCACTGCTGGCTTGGCACTGGCATATATACCAACCCCCTGGCGAACAGTTATAGTAACTTTCATACCGAAAATCGGCAGAGATGACTACTCTCTCGCCAAGAGCTTCAGACCTATTAGTCTGACGTCCTTCCTGCTGAAAAGCATGGAAAGACTGGTTGAGCTACAGTGCGCAAAGTTGCTTTGAGGGCTGCGAGACTGCTCTTCAAAATCTGGTCAGCAGAATAGAATGTGCGCTTGACAGGAAAGAATACGCGATAGGCGTTTTCATAGACATTGAGGGTGCCTTTGACAATGCGACTTTTGACAACATGTGTAGCTCCGCCGGCGTGTCATGGCATGTGTAAATAGGGGCTGCCCACAAGGCGGTGTTCTGTCTCCACTGTTTTGGTGCATGCTGGTTGACTCCCTGTTGAAAACATTCAATAGTTCTAACGTCTACGCTCAAGCATACGCAGATGATGTCGCCGTTCTGTCTGTCGGATCGTGCCTAGCGACTGTTTGCTCTATGGTGCAGATGGCCCTAGACGCAATCGACGATTGGTGCGCTAGGAATGGGCTTTCAGTTAATCCTCTCAAAACCGAAGTGGTTCTCTTTACGAGAAGGAGGAAATTGACTGGTCTGACTCAGCCAGTGCTAAAAGGCGTCACTATCTAATTCTCCAACGAAGCCAAATATTTAGGAGTAATCTTAGATAACAAGCTTCTTTGGACGAAACATGTCGAGCTGAAAACTTCCAAAGCTCTGTCAGTTTTCCGGCAATGCAAAGGTGTTTTCGACAAGACATGGGGCTTGTCACCAAGGAAAGTCCTTTGGATCTACACGGCAATGATAAGACCTTTCCTCTCATATGCGTCAGTTGTTTGGTGGAATAAGCTCTCACGTAAATACGTTACTGCTGCTTTCGCCAAACTCCAAAGAACGGTCTGTCTCGGCTGCTTGGGAGCTTTCCCCAGTACGCCTGGCTCTGCTCTAGACGCCTTGATGAACCTCCCCCCTTGATATTTATATCATTGAGTGTACACTCAGAGCCATCTTCCGTTTAAAAAGAAGTGGTTTCTGGCACGATTCGCACTGGAGTTTTGATGACGTTGCGCGACGATTATCCTACGACCCCTGTCTCATGGATATGCCATCTGATGCAATGACACCTGAATTACGGCTGCGGTGCAAATTTGAGGTCAACTTTCCTCATGTTCAGGATTGGCTTTGGCAGGAGTCTGAGCCAGGAAAGGAATGTAGTCGCATTTTCACGGACGGCTCTAAAACTGGACATGGGTCTGGTGCTGGTGTTTTCGTGGAATGCGACAAGATTAGGCTTCACTTCTCATTGGGAAAACACACATCTGTCTTCCAGGCAGAAATATATGCTATCCTAATGGCAGCGGACTATATTGGTAAGAACAGGTGGAAAGGGTGAAGTATCTGCGTCTGTAGTGACAGTCAGGCTGCGCTTAAGGCCTTGCTCAATCCTTTAACCACTTCCAAAATAGTTCGAGAATGCAAAACATCCTTGAATTCGGTCGGAAGGCTGAACTCACTGAATCTTGTTTGGGTCCCAGGGCACAAAGGGATAACAGGAAATGAGATCTCTGACGAGCTTGCTAGACAAGGCTCAGAAGAGAATTTCTCGTCCTCTCGTTTTGTCCTACCGGTCCTTGTGCATCCTCGCACACGCACATCACATTGCAGGGGTGGGGTTTGGATTTACCAATTAATAGCAAAAGAAAAAAAAAAGGAAACAAATTCCAACATACCTGTTGTCCGTGGTACCTACATACATCTTCCCTCCCACAGCCAGGTTCCTTTTGGATTTTGGGGTTATTTTGCTTCCTTGTGCATCTTTTGTGCACAGGAAGCGATCCGCACACACCCACCCCAGTCCAAGGGTGGGTTTTCTTTTAGTTTGGTGGAAAAATTACAAAAAAAAAGTAATTACTAAGAAAACACAGCGATTTGCCTCGCAAAAAAATTAGAAAATAAAAGAAATGTCAACAAGCAGCTGACATGAGGGAGGGAGATACACCCGTCTCTCTTTCGCAAAAATATTAATGGCGATCGGGAAATTATCTGTGGTTCAGGGCTTAGAAAAATAACAGAATTCGTTCGGTCAATATCTTTATATTATATGTTAATATGGGTTTTGTTAGTCAGAAATTTTGTTTTGGGTTAATTAGGGTAGGTTAGTTATTATTATTATTATGACTTTATTAACTCATAAATAAATTACAAAGTTAATACATATAAATAGCACTAACTCGAGAGTTTACGGCTGGGGTTAGTTATTTAATGTAAGGTATGTTATGTTATTTTATTGTTCGAATTTAGGTAAATGTATTAAGTTATTAAAGTGTTATACGTATGTATTATCATCTTGACGAAGGATATTGGCAAAGGGAATTTCCCTTTTCCAATACCCTGAAAGCAATATGGATAAAGATAAGGTACGACCGACATGACAAAGAGGGAGACAGAGGTAACATAGATGGACGAAGAGAAATGTAGGCAACGAATGTAAATGAAGGGGTAACGAAGAGAATGTAGTAAGAGTAAATTGAGGAAGACAAAAAAAAAAAAAAAAAAAAGAAGAAACTAGGGCAAAAGAACATGGACCGTTGCTCACTTCTTTTGATTAGATCATATGGGAACGGTCGATGCCCCGGCACAAATAGTAAAAAAAACTTATTGGTAAGTGATGAGCCTAAGGCTAGAAAAAAAAAAAATTTACGTTAGTTTAATAGCAATTTTCCTAGAAAAAAAAAAAAGGAAAGGCAGAGGTCCAAAGGGCAATAGCTCCCCTTGAGAAGAGGACAGATTGGGAAAAAGACAGCAGAGGTATGTTATGATAAAAATCGATTTCTACGAGCCAAATAATTTAACTTGGGGAACTTGTGGCAAATTTCTAGGACTTGGGTCGAACCGATACGCCCAAGCCTCTGCAATTTTTTTTTTGGTAGACCCGGTTTGCGGTACGCAAGCAACGGCTAGCGGAGACCGCTAATCAAACCGCAAGACGGCCAAGCGGTATCCTACAAGGGGGCAAGGTATTCCAAGGAGCAAAGGCCACACAAGGAACTGAAGCGAGGTGCTCCGCCCCAAGGCTCCGTACCACAACAGCAGCAGCTATAGAGAAAAAAGAAAAGAACAGCGAGGGAACAAGAAAATTTTTTTTTGAGTGAAAAAATAGTGCAGTGAATCTGCAGAACATTTTTTTAGTTTAAAGTAGTTTTTTTTTCTTTGGAGTTTTGTTTAATTTTTAATTTTTTTTTTAAAAATTTCTTTGGGCAATTGAGTGTAACGTAAAGTATAACAAAAGTTCTGTGCTTAACACTCGTATATTTAAGTCGCGAACATATACATAGCTGGAGCATCAGCATTTTCATTTCATCTCTTCTTGTGCTGCCGGCAGGACAACGGGGGACATAAAAACCGTGAGTAAATTTTGTTGATTTTTTTTTTATGAATAGTTTTTTTTTAGCCTTATTTTAGTGTTAAGAACAGAATTTTTTTTTTTTGATACGTAGGATAGGTTAGTTTAATTTTAATTTGGTTTAATGGAATTCCTATGATAGAATTACGTGCATAATTTAGATATAAGAGAAGATCATAAGAATAAAGCTAAATGTATAATGATGCAAGTTTATAGTTCATAATAACATATTAGTGATGTGCCGGTAAAATTTTTTTTTTTGCAAAGATGGTGTGTGGGGGTAATAGGAAGGCCGTCTTTTCGCTGACCAGGTGTGACGATGACGTGACAGGACGATTATACTGACTGGACAAGGACTATACATGACGACCATACGCACGTAACGTACAGGACATTAGACAGTAGTGGCTGGATTGAGGCAGTAGGGGCCATCTCCGGTGAATGTTGGCCAAGGAGATGGCGAAGGTTGTGTCATCCAGACACAAGGGTGGGTTGGCCATGCCGGTGCCATCAACATCTGGCACGTCTCTGGGACGAGACGAACCCACATCCTGGAGAGACTAGGGGATATGGATGCCGTAGTATAGGGCTAGAATAGGATAGTTATAAGTTAGTTTAGGTATATGTTAGGGCGTATCATAAGTTTTAGTATAGATTAGGTTTAGATTAGAATAGTTAGGTTAGATCTAGCATACCCTTCTTTCTCCGGGATATAGGCATAAGCCCTTGAGCTTCTTCTTCTTCTTCTCCTGTCTTCTTTTCTATCTTTGCTTAAGTCCGTCCGTGGCCTGCCCCTAGCTCATAACACAACTCCTGTGGAGAGGGCGATGACACTGCGGAACACTTCCTGCCTTTGCTCGGATCAGGTGGCAGATTTTCGGTGCTGATGACCTAAGCTCTTCATCACTGAAGCGTCTACTCGTCTTTTTACAAAAGACGAAAAAACACATTAAAATGGGGTTCTCTGCCTGGTTGTACAATGGGCCTGTTTTTGAGTCTGAGTGCTCCAGAAGGGTGTACCCGCCCCGACAAAAAAAAAAAAAATCCTGTGGGTAAGAAAAACCCACATTGGTGGATATCAGATTTGGGACCATTTTTCAACAATGCCAAAACCACGAGAGATGGGACTGGTATAGAGACTGGGACTGGTATAGAGACTGGGACTGGTATAGAGACTGGGACTGGTATAGAGACTGGGACTGGTATAGAGAATCTCTAAAAACATATAAAAAAGAACTGAGGAAAGCCAAACGTAATTCTTGGAGACTTTTTTATGGCAAAATAGAAGAATCTTCTAAGGCGTCTAGGCTGAGAAAAATCCTCTCGACTAATCCATTAAGGCCCAGCTGTTTACTACAAACAGATGGTTCTTGGGCAACTTTCAGTGTATACACGTTAAACTGATTAATAGATACACATTTCCCCAGTAACTACCTATCTGCCAACAATATTGACCCTAAAAAGTCAAATGCACAAAAAACAACTTCTCAAGTTTGACTACGCAAAACAAGCTTCTTTGGGCGCTGCATAGCTTCAAACCATACAAATCCGCTGGATCAGATGGCATAACACCTGCCGAATTACAAATAGCATTAGACATTATTCTACCTCGACTAATGTTAATACTACGGAGCTGTAGTGATGTGGTTTATATTCCGCAATAATGGAGAGAAATTAATGTGGTTTTCGTACCCAAGGCTGGTAAATGTTCACATACAAGTTCAAAAGACCTCACATACAAGTCCAAAAGACTATCATCGTTCAAGTGTAATCAGTAGAAACGAAGTTTACAACTGTAGTAGCTTTTCTGGACATAAAAGGCGCTTTTAACAACGTCTATTCATCTGCGATAACAAATGCACTGTCTAATCTGAAGGTGGATAGCTCACTTGGCGAGTTGATCAATTTACTGCTTACTAGTCGGATTATCAACTCAAATCTGGGCGGAACATCTGTTAGAATATTTGTCAGTAGGAGTACCCCACAAGGCAGTGTCCTATCCCCACTTCTTTTGAATTTGGTGATTAAATCCTGGAGGCTGAGGGATACGAGGTTATCGCTTATGTGGATGACGTTGCTATAGCAGTTTCTGGTTTCATTACCTTAAAAGAACTCTTACAAAACGCTTTAAATAAGCTATCTAATTGCACAGCTCGGTGTGGTCTTTGTGAACCCCCTGCGTCTTATTTTGGATAAAAAACTAAGCTGCTTCACAGTGTCATGTCACCATCTCTTCCAGAGCATTGTGGGAGGAAGATAAGTTGAAACATTTTTACACCGACGGTTCAAAAACTAACGATGGGGTTGGTGTTGTTGTCTTCTCTGATAGGCTTAACCTAAACCTCTGTTTCCGTCTCCCAAATCATTTTTGCGTGTTCTAGGCGGAAATAATGGCAATAAAAGAAGTCTTATGTTGATTAAAGAAACACGTGATATCAATCGTTGATATCCGTAACTTTTCAGACAGCCAGGCAGCAATTACGTCATTGGAATCGTTCTCTCTAAATTCAAAAACAGCACTAGATTTGATTTTTTTTTTATAATTTGCACGTGTTAAAGGGGGTATGCATACCTTTATACTAATTTTTTAGAACACGTGCGTTTTGTGGAAAGAGGGAGAGACAGAGAGAAAGACAGAGTGGTGTAGTCTGAAACTCAGGTGGTATTAAGTTTCTGTAAACTCCAAGGGTTGCTTATGATTCACAGTATTTTTCCCGTCCTCCTGATGTCATCATTACGATCAAGTTGCATTTTAGCCATATGACCACCCTTTTTTCATTTAATTTTAAATGCATTTTATTACCTCAATTCGATTATAACTTAAATGCTAAAAAAAACGCTTAGAACTAGCCTAATCAACTTAACTATGTTATTCTAACTTACTGGCCCTATGCGGGCGCTCTAAGCTAAACCTAAGACTTAAAACTATGTCTTTCGACTTAACGGTACTTAAATTTTTTATTTGTCTTATTGCTTAATTATTAATAAATACTAAAATTGTCAGAACTGACGTTCAACGTCCTTCATATCGTGACCCGATATCGCCCTACTAAACCGGAGACGCTCCACACTGCTGTGTGCAACGTCTTTGTCGTAGTTGAGTCGCCTATCTACATCTGTCCGAGCAACGTGGAAGATTAGTGGTACCGCCAATCTGTTTTGGATCAGACCCTTCTTATCAAGATAGAGGAACGCCTCTGGGGGAACAAAGCCGTTAAGGACAAAAGCACCTCTGGATCTGGTCAGAGCAGCATCTATATGTTTGTGAAAATATAGATATTGGTCTAACCAAAGCCCCAGGTATCTGACTACACTTCGACTCGCAAGTGTCTGTCCGTGCTGTTCAACGATTGAGAACTTTCGCCAATTCTTTCTGGTATCCCTAGAGGCACCAGACAACGGTGTCCTAAAAAGAATGGTTTTCAATTTCTCGAAGTTGATCTTCAACTTCCAGTCATCGCATGACCTGGATTTTTGGTCCTGATCTGTAAGCTTTCAAGTCGTCTGCGTAAGCTATGGCATGGTGAAGTGAGCCTATGAGATCGCTCGCGTAAATGTTGAAAAGGATCGGTGAATTCACCGCAGCTTGTTGCAGACCGTTTTTGATTTGAAATGTTCCAGCAGAGGTCACATTGCCATTTTTGACAATGAACTGTCTACTGGTGAGCATGTTATAAAGAATGTACAGCAGTGGTTTGCTTATGCCCAGCCTGTTCAGCTTGTAGAAGAGTCCCTCTAACCATACGGTGTCGAAGGCCTTCTCCAAGTCAATCAGGCAGGCACCCGTGCATTGGTTCTTGCATTTGTTCCATTCGATATCCGATACCAGTTTAGACGCGGCATGTATTGTATCATGCACCGCCTTAAAACCGAATTGGTTATCCGGAATTATTTTATTGTTCTCAGTCCACTTAATCAGGGCTCTATTGATCAATTTTTCGAATACCTTGCTGATGTTCGGCAGGAGACTTATCGACCGGAGATTTGCCGGATTGGAGTTGTCCTTACCCCTTTTGGGGATGGGTTGTATCACTGCTGTTTTCCAATGCGTTGGATAATGTGCATTATTCAGTGCATTGTTAAACAGAGTGGTGTAAATGTCCACCGCTTCTAGAGGGAGATGTCGAAGCACAATGTTCGACACTCCGTCGATTCCCACAGATTTCTTATTTCTCAATGATTCGAAGATCGCTTGCAGCTCCACCTTCGATATGTACGGGGGATGTACCCTTTCATCGGCGATGACATTATTTGCCATAATATCGTCATTGAACTCGGTAAAACCTATGTTCTAGGATCACCACTGCTCTATATCATTTCGAAGGTAGAAGTTGTGCACAAGGACGTGATTTTCCAGGTCGTGGTACGGGCGGATGGTATCATTCACCTTGTACACTTCCGGGAAAGTCACTCCAATAGCCTCCACCTTCTCCTGCGGATCTTCATCACAAAGAAGTTGTCATCCTCTTCTGCGTTATCTGGATCTATACCTGCTGTTATAAGTATTCGTCCATTGATCGTCATTCGGGGGATCTTAAGACGCGGAAAGTCATTTTGATTGTTTCTGCGAAATATTCTATTTATTTGGGGGGACATACTCGGGTTGTTGGCTTTTACAGCCCGAATTTTGTTGTTCCAATGCAAATTTACATAAAGCCTGTAGTTATCCCTGATTAATTTCTGGAGGTTTTTAATCAACGACTTCAGCATCCTAACGTCCGAGTTTTGTCTGTCAGTAAACTGTCTGTACAAGGTTTTTAGTCTCGACAGCAGTCTACTTTTGTGTTGGTGTAGTGCGTCAATTGCTGCATTACGGAATATGTCTGCATTGTCAGTATGTTGATACCGAGGTATCGTATTGTCCATAGTTCGTTTAATTGTCTCGTCCATTTGTTTTAGGTACCAGTCAATCTCATCGTTTGACAGATTCCTATTGGACGGTGGGTAGAGCGAACTCGAGGAGAGTGCTCTTGTCAAAGTTCTTGAGAAGCGATTCCAACGCGTCCTACTATAATTGTAGGAGTACGTTTGGACAAACTCCTCCAACTCCGCAATCGTTATTACGGCACTGAGTCCACAATGGCCACTGTCATACACAAATGTGGGCAGGCAATTTAAAGTTTGTCGGTC
Organism: Pocota personata; assembly: GCA_963082735.1. Lineage (NCBI taxonomy): Eukaryota > Metazoa > Arthropoda > Insecta > Diptera > Syrphidae > Pocota > Pocota personata. The sequence continues at coordinate 101,051,201 of OY720429.1, read as the reverse complement.
CATGTCGATCAGTTGTAACCGTACGTCAAACAGCATAACATCCAGATAGGAGCCGCTTCTAGGAAACGACGGACTATCTGTAGCTTTCAAATCGAGCTTATACTCGACACTGTGCCGACCCCACCAGTTGAATAGTAGATTCCCTCTAGGATTAGGTGTGTTATTTCCCCAATCTCTATGTTTGGCGTTTAGATCTATTGCCATGATAAAATAATTCTCCTCCGACTCCAGCCTTAGGCATCGAAAAAGTGTCTCACGCTCTGAAATAAATAACGTTGATTGAGTAGCTTCAGGTGCATAGAGTTCGCACTTCATCGCTGTACAATACCTTAAATTGTAGTTGTTTTTAAATGAAGATCGCAACTCCTCCTCTTTGTGTCGAGTTGGGTCGGTCTCTTCTGACAATATTGTATTTATTGTGCCCCAATTTGAGTTTCTGGGATAGCTTTGTTTCGCTAACCATAAGCACATAAGGGGTTTGGTCATCAAGCAACTAAAATAATACGGCTCTTCGCTCAATCCTAATCAGTGAATTCGCATTCACCGCAAGGATCTTCAAGGATTGCTCCTCCATGTTCGCACCCATTACGCCTGGAGTTGTGTTAGACTCGGCAGAAGTGCGTAGATCTGGTCCACCCGCTTCGCCTGCTCCTGTACCTGACGCTGACCCATCTGCCCTTGGAGAGCGAGCAAGATGGCGAGCAAGTCAGTTTAAGCCTCCGGTGCTCTAGGCGCTGGGGCCTGAGAAGCAACCTTCGGTCTTTTCTGTTCCGCGTTTCCCCGACCTGCTGCCATTTGGGCGTAGGTCACTTGGGAAGTCACGGATTGTGTTTGAATTGGAGCAGGTGGACGTTTCACTCCGACCTACTCCTGACGAACCAGATTTACTTTTTTAACATACTGGAACTTAGGACAACCCCGATAGTTTACGGTGTGCCCCGAGTTCCCGCATAAAGCACACAAGAGCTGGCTCTTATCTGCAACTCCATCCTTACCCAGAGTGCATTCTTCTGCTTTGTGGTTCTTTCCACACTTAACACATCGAGGCTGCATTTCGCAGTTCGACGCGGCGTGACCAAACCTTTGGCAGAGATTGTAAAATGATTTCGCTCCTTTTCAATTTTTCCCATGCGACAACCTGGAAGTCTAGGACTTTTATACTCCTTAGACTATCCAGTTTGCTGTTGGGTGAGAGCTGAACAAGGAAGAACGGCAGTTTTCGCTTCTCCCTTTTGGCCCTAGCTGTGACAAATGGCTTAACCCCTACAAAATGGAGGTAGTCGTGCTCCTTCTCTTTAAGCAGCGCAAGGAGGGTGGGTGAGGGTGGCCGTGGTGTAGTGGTAACATCAACGCTTGTCACGCTCTTAGTTCACGGTTCAAATCCTGATCTCAACAATCATCTATTTATTTCGTTTGAAAAAAAGTCGAAAAAAAGTCGATCAATTGCGAAAGCTTAGTCAACTCTACTGCAAAGGCATAACACTGGCAGTAGAGTGGTCATATGGCTTAAATCCAACTTGATCGTGATGATGACATCAGGTGGAGGGAAAAAAATACTGTGAATCATGAGCAACGACAAAAAGCAAAACAAACAAGCTCCCCAGTTATCTCGATGCCACCCTTGGAGTTTACTGAAACTTAATACCACCTAAGTTTCAAACCCACTACACCAATCTTCCTTTCTCTCTCTCTCAATTTCTGCAAACGCTCGTGCCCTGAAATAATTTAATGGTATTCATATCCCATTTGGGGCGCGCAAATTATATAAAAAAAAAAAAAAGGAGCGCCTCCGGAGCAGTAGACGGATCAATTCCCCTCAGCAGCATTGTTTGCAGATTTTCCCCATTCGGGGTGAAGGAAAAGAACTCCGTCGTAGTGTCCCTCAATAAATCTTTAATTTTTTTTATATTGTTCCACAGTGTTGCAGTGGATCGTATGTCTATCTACATTCACACGCTTTACATAAAAGTTATCGAATATGGCCGACTTACATAGATTAATGGTATCCTGAAGCTCAATCTTATAGGTGTTGATTGGTGGCACCCTCGTCTTTGAAGTCGTCTTCTTTTGCTGCTGCTGTTGCTCTTGTTGTGGTACATTTTGCTGTGGTTTCTGCTGCTGTTGTTGTTGCACATTTTGCTGTGGTTTTTGCTGGTGTTGTTGTTGCTGCTTACTAATCTGCTTCTGTTGTTGTTGCTGCTGATTCTTCAGCTGTTGCTACTGTTGCTGCTGCTTCTGCTGTTTTACTTGCGGCTGCTTTAGTTGTTGCAGCTTGTCTTCTGTTGGCTGCTGTTGTTTTTGTTGCGAAGCGCGCGGGAGCTCCTGCCGCCGCTCCCTCTATCTTCTTGCCATTTGTTTGGCCTTAATGGCACGCACTCTTTGCTCTAGCTCTCTGATGCTGCTAGTCAGACTTTCTACCTCTTCGCCTTCATCATCGGATTCAGAGGACGCTAGAACGGCGAAGCTGTTATTATCATCTCCTATGAAGTGGCCTTCACCACCGTCGGAGACATACGGGTACTAGATCGAGTCATCCGAATTTTGCCCCTTTTTTTCTGCTGCTACTTCTGTTACTGCGCTTGGCGCCCCTCCCTTCACTCTACCTGGCAGCTATTCAGCTTAAGTTGATGTGGAGGGACGCTTTACTAAGTTTGGAGAAGGTTTTAACTTCCTCCCCCTTTTCCCCTTACCATAGGTAGCCACTGTTGCTGGGTGGCCCGATTGCACTATATCCAATAGCTGTGCCCGCTAATGAGAGCGCGGACCGCTCGCTTTCCATCGCCTGATATTCTTATTTGTTGCTTTGATTTAATTTTTCTTTTTATGTGAAAAAAAAGTCTAGAATTTAATTTTTCCCCCGTCGGGAATTGAACCAGGGTCTCTGGTTTGATAGACTACTACCATTTATTTTATTACTTAAAACTAGCTTAACTAATTTAACTATTCTTATTCTAACTTACTGGCCCTATGCGGGCGCTCTAAGTTAATTAAGCCTAATACTTAAAACTATGTCTTTCGACGTAACTAACTTTAGATTCCTTATTTATTTATTTTATTATTCTATTAATTATTACTACTAAGAAAAATGTTTAATCAATGAAAAAACTTAGTACATGAACTTGTTTTTATTGTTCTTATATATAAAACTTACAAATCTACCATAAAATAAATCTTAAACTACCTTATTCTAAATTAGCCTATCTTATTCTACCTTACGTATTTTCTACGTAAATTTTTTTTTTAATTTTTTTTATCGAGTGCTGTTTTTTTTTTTTTTTTTTTTGTTTTTTGTTTTTTTTTTTTTTAATTTTCTTTCATCCAAGTGCTGTGGATATATTTTTTTTTTCTTCTTTTTTTGTGAAGGCATAACACTGGCAGTAGGGTGGTCATATGGCTAAAACGCAACTTGCTTGTGATGATGACATCAGGAGGATGGACATAAGCAACGACAATGATAGCGAAAACAAACAAAATATTCCCCAGTTATCTGGACAGCCACCCTTGGAGTTTACAGAAACTTAATAAAACCTGAGTTTCAAAACCACACCACTTTGTCTTTCTCTCTGTCTCTTCCCCTTTCCACAAAAAACGTACGTGTTCTAAAAAAAAATTAGTATAAGGGTATTCATATCCCCTTTAACACGTACAAATTCACAGACTTTGACAGAGTGTAGACGTGTTTCGGCTTTCAGTGAAATTGGTAATAATTTCAAGTACACAACTAGATAGTGTGATTTTACGTGGCGAGTTAGGCTAGTGGTAGTGGTGCTGGTCTAAATCGGGGAAACGCGGAACAGAAAAGACCGAAGGTTGCTTCTCAGGCGCCAGCGCCTAGAGCACCGGAGGCTCAAACTGACTTGCTGGCCATCTTGTTTTCTATCCAAGGGAAGATGGAGCAGCTTCAACGTCAGGTACAGGAGCAGGCGGGGCGGGTGGACCAGATCTACGTACTTCTGCCGGGCTTGACGCACCTCCAGTCGTAATGGGTACGAACATGGAGGAGAAACCCTTGAAGATCCTTGCGGTGAATGTGAATTCACTGATTAGGATCGAGCGAAGAGCCATATTGTTTAAGCTGCTAGAAGATCAAACCCCCGATGTGCTTATGGTTAGCGAAACAAAGCTATCCCAGAAGCACAAATTGGGGCACAATAAATACAATATTGTCAGAAGAGACCGACCCTACTCCACACAAGGAAGAGGTGTTGCGATCTTCATACGCAAACAACTGCAATCTAAAGTTATGTACAGCGGTGAAGTGCGAAGGTTCTAGGAGCTGGAAGCGTGTATCGTGTGCATCCCTCTCCGTAGTGGAAAGAGGATGTACTTGGTCGCACTCTATGCACCTGAAGCTACTCAATCTACTTTATTTATTTCAGAGCTCGAGACACTTTTTCGATTCCTAAGGCTAGAGTCGGAGGAGAATTATTTCATCATGGCCGGAGATCTTAACGCCAAACATAGAGATTGGGGAAATAACACACCAATCCTAGAGGGAACCTACCATCCAATTGGTGGGGTCGGCACAGTATCGAGTATAAACTCGACTTGAAAGCTACAGATAGTCCGTCGTTTTCTAGAAGCGGCTCCTATCTGGATCTTATGCTATTCGACGTACGGTTACAACTGATCGACATGGACCGACAAACTATAAAGTGCTGGCACACATTTGAGTATGACCATTGCGGACTCAGTGCCGTAATAACGATTCCCAACGAAATTGCGGAGTTGGAGAAGTTCGTCCAAACGTACTCCTACAATTATAGTAGGACGCGTTGGACTCGCTTCTCAAGAACTTTGACAAGAGCACTCTCTTCGAATTCGCTCTACCCACCGTCCAATAGGAATCTGTCAAAGGCGCGGTTAATTCACCGATCCTTTTCAACATTTACACGAGCGATCTCATAGGATCACTTCACCATGCCATAGCGTACGCAGACGACTTGATCGCGTACAGATCAGGGCCAAAAATCGAAGTCATTGCAATTCTCTTGCAACGTGACTTCGATAAGATTCAGCGATATTGCGATGACTGGAAGTTGAAGATCAACTTCCAGAAATCGGAAACCATTCCTTTTAGGACGCCGTTGTCTTGGGCCTCTAGGGATACCAGAAAGAATTGGTGAAAGTTCCCAATCATGGGACCGCACGCACAGCCACTTGCGAGTCGAAGTGTAGTCAGATACCTGGGGCTTTGGTTAGACCAATATCTATACTTCAACAAACATATAGATGCTGCTCTGACCAGAGCCAAAGGTGCTTTTGAACTTACAGAGACTTTTTTATAGCAAGCAACTCGATGCAAGGGTAAAGGTAATCTGCTACATTCAACATTCGGCCCATGCTCGTATATGGATGCCCCGTGTGGTTCAACGTGGGAGCAAGCTTGTTGGAAAAGATTCGGGTGTTTGAGAGGATTTGCCTTCGGACTTGCCTTCAATTATACAGAACACCGGAGTCTCCCAGTACATAAAATTTTATCCCAATGAGGTCGTATACAACAGGGCTAATCTAATAAGAGCGGATAAATTCGTTATCAAGCTGATTCGAAGGCACATTGCAAGAGCAATGAGCTCGACGAACAACCTGATCTCCGGGGCTTATTGCCCCAATTAAGAGTATCATGAGAGAGTGCGCCTTAACGGCTTTGTTCTCCCAGAGGCGTTCCTCTATTTTGATGAGAAAGGTCTGATCCAGGACAGATTGGCGGTGCCGCTAATCTTTCACGTTGCTCGGACAGTTGTGGATAGGCGACTCAACTACGATAGAGACGTTGCACACAGTAGTGTGGAGCGTCTCCGGTTTAGTAGGGCGGTATCGGGTCGCGATATTTATGACGTACAACGTCAGTACGGTCATTTCTGGTGGCTAGCCGAAAGAGAGGAAACTCTTTCGTCGTTTCCTCCTAATCCAGGGTAGCCTGTTGAATGTTTAAGGTTGGCTGTACTTTGCCCATGGCCGACTTACATAGTTTTGGTTTAGGTAGCTTAGCTTGTAGGCAATAATTTAAAAAAAAAACTATAAATCCACAGCACTTGGATGCAAAAATACAAAAAAAAAAAAAAAAAAAAACATAAAAAAAACAACAAAAAAAAAACAGCACTGCATGAAACAAAAAAAATAAAAAATAAAAAATTAAAAAAAAAAAATAAATTTACGTATAAGAATACGTAAGGTAGAATAAGATAGGCTAATTTAGAATAAGATAGTTTAAGATTTATTTTAAGTTAGATTTGTAAGTTTTATATATAAGAACCATCAAAAACAAGTTCATGTACTAAGTTTTTTAATCTGATTGAACATTTTTCTTAGTAGTAATAGCCAATAGAATAATAAAATAAATAAATAAAGAATCTTAAGTTAGTTACGTCGAAAGACATAGTTTTAAATATTAGGTTTAACTTAGAGCGCCCGCATAGGGCCAGTAAGTTAGAACAAGAATAGTTAAGTTAGTTAAGCTAGTTTTAAGTGTTTTTTGTCTAGCTATAAGTTTACTGAATTACTCAATAAAAATGCATTAAAAATGAAAATCAAATGAAAATGTGGTAGTAGTCTATCAAACCAGAGACCCTGATTCAATTCCCGATGGGGGAAAAATTAAATTCTTGACTTTATTTTTTTTCACATAAAAAAAAAGTGAAATCAAAGCAACAAATAAGAATATCAGGCAATGGAAAGCGAGAGGTCCGCACTCCCATTAGCAGGCACAGCTGGTAGAGTGACTATATCAGCCGATGCAGTGCAATCAGGCCACCCAGCAACAGTGGCTACCTATGGTAAGGGGAAAAGGGGGAGGAAGTTAATACCTTCTCCAAACTTAGTAAAGCGTCCCTCCACATCAACTTAAGCTGAATAGCTGCCAGGTGGAGTGAAGGGAGGGGCGCCAAGCGCAGTAACAGAAGTAGCAGCAGAAAAAAAGCGGCAAAATTCGGATGAGTCGATCGAGTACCCGTATGTCTCCGACGGTGGTGAAGGCCACTTCATAGGAGATGATAATAACAGCTTCGCCGTTCTAGCGTCCTCTGAATCCGATGATGAAGGCGAAGAGGTAGAAAGTCTGACTAGCAGCATCAGACAGCTAGAGCAAAGAGTGCGTGCCACTAAGGCCAAACAAATGGCAAGAAGAGAGAGGGAGCGGCGGCAGGAGCTCCCGCGCGCTTCGCAACAAAAACAACAGCAGCCAACAGAAGGCAAGCTGCAACAACTAAAGCAGCCGCAAGTACAACAGCAGAAGCAGCAGCAACAGTAGCAACAGCTGAAGAATCAGCAGCAACAACAACACCAGCAAAAACCACAGCAAAATGTGCAACAACAACAGCAACAGCAGCAGCAAAAGAAGACGACTTCAAAGACGAGAGTGCCGCCAATCAACACCTATAAGATTGAGCTTCAGAATACCATTAATCTATGTAAGATAGACATACGATCCACTGCAACACTGTGGAACAATATAAAAAAAATTAAAGATTTATTGAGGGACACTACGACGGAGTTCTTTTCCTGGTGCAAACAATGCTGCTGAGGGGAACTGATCGGTCTACTGATCCGGAGACGCTCCTTGCGCTGCTTAAAGAAAAGGAGTTCGACGACCTCCATTTCGTAGGCGTTAAGCCATTTATATTATATTATATATATATATATATATTATTATTTATATATATTATATTATATTTATGTTATATTAAGCCAAAAGGGAGAAGTGAAAACTTCCGTTCTTCCTAGTTCAGCTTTCAGCCAATAGCAAACTGGATGGTCTAAGGAGTATTAAAGTCCTAGTGTAGTGTACCCACCAAAACAAAAACCCAAGAACACATTGTATACACAAGAAGAGCACACATTGTATAAATTATGCAATATCTCATAAAGTCAACGATCACAAAACAAAAACACTTGACGGCACACGCCAAAGTGCTGACGCATAAGAAAGGCAAAAATACTTCGATGCACTATGTCGCAGTGCATAAAACTGACCTACTAACTAACGTGTCATTTGAGAAGTGTTTGACTCTTTGTGTGATCGATACAATGTGTAGTAAGTGTTTGGGGAAATAGAAATATAACTTTTAGGTCATGACTAAGAAGCCGAATTATGATGGCATGCGACCCACTAGATATCGATGTGCATTGGGAATGCTGGTGGGGAATTAGTATATAAAGATCGATTCTTTTAAAACAAATCAAATTCAACTTAACTTTCAAACAAGGCGTTTCTCATTCTGGCTTTTTAGCCCTGCTACTCGTTAGCAGACTCTGGCAACTGCTATGGCGTTCACGCCCTGCCAAACTTAGGGAAAACACTTAGTATACAGACCCATCACATGGCGATCCTGCCATGTTGTACTTCCACATTTGCATATTACATTGCGATCCTGCCAATTCGAACCTACCAATTCGATCCTGACAATTCGATACTGCCAAATCGATCCTGACGATTCGATCGTACCAATTCGATCATACCAATTAGATCCTGACGATTCGATACTTCCAATTAGATCCTGCCAATTCGATAATTCGATACTGCTAATTCGATCCTTACAAAGGTAGTGAAAAAGTACAAGAATGGGAAACAACACCACCAAGGAGCAAGTAGTGGTAAATGAGAATAACCCACAGATAAGCCCGATGACAGCAAGCTTGACAACAGTAGCAGTAGGAATAGTAATTTTATATGTATTGTTTAAAATAAATAGGTATTATAGGGAATATGTGAAGAAACAATTAATAAGAAACAATGTATCCAGAGTATAAGAAATAAAAAAAAAAAAAAAAAAAAACATTTTTTTTTCAATGGAACAAAAATTAGAACAGTTAACAAATATCAAGACAAATATAAAGAAAAGTTCAAGAAGAGGGTATACACAACAAACGTGGTTCTCGAAATTAATAGAAATTCAAAGAATAAAAGTAGAAATATTGGAACTATCAAGATTAGAAAAAGGCACGCAAGAAACCGAAGAAAAGATTTTAAACAAATTTCTAGAAGAATATAAGCTAATAAAAACAATAATAGAGTCAAAACTGATTATCGAAGAAGACATGGCCGACTTCAATTTAGAAACCGCCTTAAAGGTGATACCAAAATTTAACGGATCGTATCATGAACTAGATGCATTCCTCAAAATCGCAAAACTAATGTACAATAGCTTGAAAGAAACTGAAAGAGCAACATTAATAGATTTTATTAAACTGAATTCAAAGGTCCGAACTGCACTAGGATTCGTTGAAGAATTCAATAACTTTGCAGCATTTGAGAAGAGCATTAAAGAAAAATACCATAATACCACCACGGTACCGCAAATACATACATCACTAGAAAACACCATTCAGAGGAACACATCGGTGACAACATACAAGGACAAAATACTGTCACTAGTAGCGGAAGTAAACAACCTGCAAATAGAACAACTACCAGGTACGGCATCGACAGCAGAAAAGGCAATAATACAGAAAATAAACGAAACCTATGCCCTTACCGTATTCAAAAATGGAGCACGCGAATATATAAAGCCAACACTTTTTGCTGCGCAACCGAAATCATTAACTGAAGCAGTAAATCTAGCTTTAGAATTGGAAAAATGTAAAACTCAAGACACCCAAATCATGCAAATAAGACGATCACAATATCAACATTCTAACCGTCAAGCACAACATTTCAGACCACGATATCAAAGAAATAATAACTACAATGGCCACGACAACCGACAAAGATACTCAAACAATCAAGGACACTACAACCACAACAGAAATCAGATTGTAAACAATTACCAAAGCCAGCATACCCCAATGATAGAAACAGGAGCAGGAATAATTCAAATAGATACCCCAACAACAGAAGAATAAATATCCTACATGAACAGGGAAACAAGATAGGTCCGGAGAGACTACACAGAGACTCCCCGGAAGACCGAAACTAAACATATACAAAATCTCGGATAACCTAACGAACTATGTATCAATGCAAGCATTGGATCTAAAAAGAAATAAAACATTTTTAATTGACACCGGAGTTGACATATCAATAATAAAAGAAGACGGCATAAACACAGACTTTTTGAGTAACGAGAAATGTAGACTAACTGGTATAACCAGGGAAGAAGTTAAGACATTAGGCAAGGTATACCTGAAACTAAAACTTTCAAGTCACGAAATAACACATAAATTCGACGTAGTTAACAGAGATTTCCCAATAGCAACAGATGGCATACTAGGTAGAGATTTTCTTTTAAAGTATATGTGCAGAATAGACTACGAAACATTCAGCCTTACAATCAGCATAAAAGAAGAAGAAATAATATTACTTATAGCATCAAAATCTTTGAATATGTTCAGAATACCGCCGAGAACAGAAGCAATATATCCAACAAATTTATCACTGTCAGAAAATAGCGTAATTTTAAACAATGAATTAGAAAAAGCCATATTTGTCAGCAACTCCATAGTACCCGCAAATGGTATATGCCACATAAAAATACTAAACACAAACGATTACGAAGACACAAGCCTAGAAGTAGAACCTTTGAGAAACTTCACTATTTTGAAAAATAAACAACGTCGAAGTAATGATACTAAGAGATTACAAAAACTATTAGAAAAATTAAAAATCGAAAGCACAGACCCTGAAATCAGACATTCATTAACACAAATATTTAGAGAATACCATAATATTTTCCATTTAGACAACGAACGCTTATCAACAAACAATTTTTATTCCCAAAAACTGACAGCCACAGTCCAATCTATATAAAAAAAACTATAGACTGCCACAGACACAACACACAGAGATAAGAAGCCAGGTACAGAAACTACTCCAAAGCGACATAATAGAACCTTCAGTTAGCCCGTACAACTCACCACTGCTGTTAGTACCAAAAAGGAGCGAAGGCGGAATAAAGAAATGGAGACTAGTAGTAGATTTCCGTAAGCTCAATGACAAAATAGTAAACGGCAAATTCCCATTAACTAGAATCGAGGACGTATTGGATAGACTGGGTAGAGCCAACTTCTCTACACTCGACATGACTAGTTCTTTTCACCAGATACCACTAGAACAAGAATCAAGACCAAATGACAGCATTTTCGACACAGAATGGTCACTATCAGTTCACAAGACTACCATTCGGTCTTAAAATATCATCCAACAGTTTCCAAAGAATGCTAACAATAGCATTAAGCGGTTTGGAAGCAGAAGCATTCCTTTATGTGGACGATATTATAGTTTTTGGATGTAGTATAAACCATCACAACCAAAACCTAAGAAACGTATTCGATAGACTAGAGAAATACAACCTAAAACTGAATGGTAGCAAATGTCATTTCCTTAAGTCTGAAGTAGTATATCTGGGACAATTAATAACAAGTAAAGGCATAAGAACAGATCTAACAAAATACAGTGTTATAGAAAATCACCCAGTACCAAAAAACAGATGAAGTTAGGATATTTATAGCATTTTGCGGAACTTCGCAGACATAGCTAAAAGTCTAAACTCTTTACTAAAGAAAGGCATACCATTCATTTGGTCAGAAGAGTGTGGAAAAGCATTCAGCACTTTAAAAAGATGTCTAATAGAACCGCCAGTGCTGCAATATCCAAATTTCTCAAAACCATTCATATTAACGAAAGACGCATCAGACTTTGCTCTAGGAGCAGTAATCTCACAAGGAGAAATAGGACACGACCTTCCAATATCATATGCAAGCAAATCGTTACAAAAGCATGACATAAACAAACCAATAATCGAAAAAAACTACTTGCCATACATTGGGGAATAAACTTTTTTAAGCCATATTTATACGGGAGGAAGTTTATCGTAGTTACCGACCACAGACCGTTAGTTTTTCTATTTTCTCATAAAAATCCTTCTTCTAAACTAACTAGAATCAGAATGGACTTATCTGATTACGATTTTGAAATAATTTATAAAAAGGGAACAATGAATACGAATGCCGATGCGCTTTCGAGGATAAAAATCGATAGCGACATTTTGAAATCCATGGTGCCAAAGCAGAGTGATGATTGCGACTCCAAGGAGCGGATCATGGCGATAACAAGGGGCATGACAGCAAGAACTGTCATTAATGAAAATAAAGCACTGGAGAACGACATATCTCAACAGAAGACTGATCACCTTCACATATGGGATTGTATATCCTTATCTGACGTCAGAAAAATTAGGAAGTTGAAGTTCATATTAGCGAGTTATAAAATGCCTAAAATTGAAATATACGAAAATGAAGTTATAGTAAGGTGTAGTGATAATCTAGCGAAACTAGTTTCGACCCTAGAGAAGCTGACATCCGAATTAAAGCGCGCACAAATTAATGAAGTAGCTCTGAGCGAAAAAAATGAAATATTTGAACATATACATGTCGAAGAATTTAAGAATATATATAATGGACTGCAGTCAATGAATGAAGAATACTCGCCTTTGAAAATATTAATGTACAAGCCCCCAAAGAAAATAGAAGATAATAAAGAAAGAATGGCAATTATATAGGAATTTCACAATTCACCACACGGAGGACATTTAGGTATACGAAAGACAATGAAAAAGATCAAACAAAGATACATTTCGAAAAATATGAGACAAATGATTAAGAAATTTGTAAATACTTGTGGAACATGTGCCAAAAACAAGCAAACAAGACATATAAAAGAGGAAATGGTCATAACAGACACACCAAGTACCAGCTTCGAAACAATCCAAATTGACACGGTTCGACCTCTTAGAATATCAAACGGTCACAGATATATACTAACAATGCAATGTGAGTTAACCAAATATGTTATTGCACACCCTATCGAAAGCAAAGACGCAAAGACAATTGCTAAAACACTTGTGGAACAATTTATTTTAAAATATGGTTGCTTCAAAATACTCAAGTCGGATAACGGAACTGAATTCAAAAATGAGTTAATGAAAAATATATGCGAAATGTTGAAAATCAGAACAATTTACTCAGCCCCATATCATCATCAAAGTATAGGATCATTAGAGAGAAACCATAGAGTTCTAAATGAATTTCTTTTAAATTTCGCTGAAGACTACGAATGGGACATTTGGGTACCATATTATGCATTTGCATACAATACAACACCACACGTAGATACAGGCTATACCCCGTATGAACTAATTTTTGGAAAATTGTCATACTTACCGAACGATGTAATAAATAAAAATGAGAAAGTATATAATTTAGATAACTATGTAAATGAAATAAAAATTAGACTTAAGCATGCAATAGAAAAAACAAGAAACATAATTAAAAACGTAAAGGATAAAAGAAAATTAGAATACGATAAAAATACAAATATCTCAGATTTTAAGCTGGGAGATTTAGTGTTTGTTAAGTTAGAAAGTAAGAAAAAATTACAAAGTCCTTATCACGGACCATACAAAATAATGTAACAATGTAAATTCAATAATAGACATAAATGGAGAATGTACGAAGTTTCACAGCAATAGCCTTAAGAAATATAACATATAACATTAAATTACATATATACAATACATGGAAAACAAAAATTACAATCAAGTAGGTTCTTACAAATTTAACATTAGAAATTACTCAAGATTTATTAAATACAAGCTTAATATATAAGATAGATAAATCCACGCAATAACATAATTAGCAACTTAAGAACTGATGTAAAGTAATTCCAAAGCATATCGATACAAAGAAGTCTTGAAAAATTATTCTTCAAATAATTTTTCGCTTAAGGGTGAGGGTGTAGTGTACCCACCAAAACAAAAACCCAAGAACACATTGTATAAATTATGCAATATCTCATAAAGCCAACGATCACAAAACAAAAACACTTGACGGCACACGCCAAAGTGCTGACGCATAAGAAAGGCAAAAATACTTCGATGCACTATGTCGCAGTGCATAAAACTGACCTACTAACTAACGTGTCATTTGAGAAGTGTTTGACTCTTTGTGTGATCGATACAATGTGTAGTAAGTGTTTGGGGAAATAGAAATATAACTTTTAGGTCATGACTAAGAAGCCGAATTATGATGGCATGCGACCCACTAGATATCGATGTGCATTGGGAATGCTGGTGGGGAATTAGTATATAAAGATCGATTCTTTTAAAATAAATCAGATTCAACTTGACTTTCAAACAAGGCGTTTCTCATTCTGGCTTTTTAGCCCTGCTACTCGTTAGCAGACTCTGGCAACTGCTATGGCGTTCACGCCCTGCCAAACTTAGGGAAAACACTTAGCATACAGACCCATCACATGGCGATCCTGCCATGTTGTACTTCCACATTTGCATATTACATGGCGATCCTGCCAATTCGGACCTACCAATTCGATCCTGACAATTCGATACTGCCAAATCGATCCTGACGATTCGATCGTACCAATTCGATCATACCAATTAGATCCTGACGATTCGATACTTCCAATTAGATCCTGCCAATTCGATAATTCGATACTGCTAATTCGATCCTTACAAAGGTAGTGAAAAAGTACAAGAATGGGAAACAACACCACCAAGGAGCAAGTAGTGGTAAATGAGAATAACCCACAGATAAGCCCGATGACAGCAAGCTTGACAACAGTAGCAGTAGGAATAGTAATTTTATATGTATTGTTTAAAATAAATAGGTATTATAGGGAATATGTGAAGAAACAATTAATAAGAAACAATGTATCCAGAGTATAAGAAATAAAAAAAAAAAAAATAAAAAAACATTTTTTTTTCAATGGAACAAAAATTAGAACAGTTAACAAATATCAAGACAAATATAAAGAAAAGTTCAAGAAGAGGGTATACACAACAAACGTGGTTCTCGAAATTAATAGAAATTCAAAGAATAAAAGTAGAAATATTGGAACTATCAAGATTAGAAAAAGGCACGCAAGAAACCGAAGAAAAGATTTTAAACAAATTTCTAGAAGAATATAAGCTAATAAAAACAATAATAGAGTCAAAACTGATTATCGAAGAAGACATGGCCGACTTCAATTTAGAAACCGCCTTAAAGGTGATACCAAAATTTAACGGATCGTATCATGAACTAGATGCATTCCTCAAAATCGCAAAACTAATGTACAATAGCTTGAAAGAAACTGAAAGAGCAACATTAATAGATTTTATTAAACTGAATTCAAAGGTCCGAACTGCACTAGGATTCGTTGAAGAATTCAATAACTTTGCAGCATTTGAGAAGAGCATTAAAGAAAAATACCATAATACCACCACGGTACCGCAAATACATACATCACTAGAAAACACCATTCAGAGGAACACATCGGTGACAACATACAAGGACAAAATACTGTCACTAGTAGCGGAAGTAAACAACCTGCAAATAGAACAACTACCAGGTACGGCATCGACAGCAGAAAAGGCAATAATACAGAAAATAAACGAAACCTATGCCCTTACCGTATTCAAAAATGGAGCACGCGAATATATAAAGCCAACACTTTTTGCTGCGCAACCGAAATCATTAACTGAAGCAGTAAATCTAGCTTTAGAATTGGAAAAATGTAAAACTCAAGACACCCAAATCATGCAAATAAGACGATCACAATATCAACATTCTAACCGTCAAGCACAACATTTCAGACCACGATATCAAAGAAATAATAACTACAATGGCCACGACAACCGACAAAGATACTCAAACAATCAAGGACACTACAACCACAACAGAAATCAGATTGTAAACAATTACCAAAGCCAGCATACCCCAATGATAGAAACAGGAGCAGGAATAATTCAAATAGATACCCCAACAACAGAAGAATAAATATCCTACATGAACAGGGAAACAAGATAGGTCCGGAGAGACTACACAGAGACTCCCCGGAAGACCGAAACTAAACATATACAAAATCTCGGATAACCTAACGAACTATGTATCAATGCAAGCATTGGATCTAAAAAGAAATAAAACATTTTTAATTGACACCGGAGTTGACATATCAATAATAAAAGAAGACGGCATAAACACAGACTTTTTGAGTAACGAGAAATGTAGACTAACTGGTATAACCAGGGAAGAAGTTAAGACATTAGGCAAGGTATACCTGAAACTAAAACTTTCAAGTCACGAAATAACACATAAATTCGACGTAGTTAACAGAGATTTCCCAATAGCAACAGATGGCATACTAGGTAGAGATTTTCTTTTAAAGTATATGTGCAGAATAGACTACGAAACATTCAGCCTTACAATCAGCATAAAAGAAGAAGAAATAATATTACTTATAGCATCAAAATCTTTGAATATGTTCAGAATACCGCCGAGAACAGAAGCAATATATCCAACAAATTTATCACTGTCAGAAAATAGCGTAATTTTAAACAATGAATTAGAAAAAGCCATATTTGTCAGCAACTCCATAGTACCCGCAAATGGTATATGCCACATAAAAATACTAAACACAAACGATTACGAAGACACAAGCCTAGAAGTAGAACCTTTGAGAAACTTCACTATTTTGAAAAATAAACAACGTCGAAGTAATGATACTAAGAGATTACAAAAACTATTAGAAAAATTAAAAATCGAAAGCACAGACCCTGAAATCAGACATTCATTAACACAAATATTTAGAGAATACCATAATATTTTCCATTTAGACAACGAACGCTTATCAACAAACAATTTTTATTCCCAAAAACTGACAGCCACAGTCCAATCTATATAAAAAAAACTATAGACTGCCACAGACACAACACACAGAGATAAGAAGCCAGGTACAGAAACTACTTCAAAGCGACATAATAGAACCTTCAGTTAGCCCGTACAACTCACCACTGCTGTTAGTACCAAAAAGGAGCGAAGGCGGAATAAAGAAATGGAGACTAGTAGTAGATTTCCGTAAGCTCAATGACAAAATAGTAAACGGCAAATTCCCATTAACTAGAATCGAGGACGTATTGGATAGACTGGGTAGAGCCAACTTCTCTACACTCGACATGACTAGTTCTTTTCACCAGATACCACTAGAACAAGAATCAAGACCAAATGACAGCATTTTCGACACAGAATGGTCACTATCAGTTCACGAGACTACCATTCGGTCTTAAAATATCATCCAACAGTTTCCAAAGAATGCTAACAATAGCATTAAGCGGTTTGGAAGCAGAAGCATTCCTTTATGTGGACGATATTATAGTTTTTGGATGTAGTATAAACCATCACAACCAAAACCTAAGAAACGTATTCGATAGACTAGAGAAATACAACCTAAAACTGAATGGTAGCAAATGTCATTTCCTTAAGTCTGAAGTAGTATATCTGGGACAATTAATAACAAGTAAAGGCATAAGAACAGATCCAACAAAATACAGTGTTATAGAAAATCACCCAGTACCAAAAAACAGATGAAGTTAGGATATTTATAGCATTTTGCGGAACTTCGCAGACATAGCTAAAAGTCTAAACTCTTTACTAAAGAAAGGCATACCATTCATTTGGTCAGAAGAGTGTGGAAAAGCATTCAGCACTTTAAAAAGATGTCTAATAGAACCGCCAGTGCTGCAATATCCAAATTTCTCAAAACCATTCATATTAACGAAAGACGCATCAGACTTTGCTCTAGGAGCAGTAATCTCACAAGGAGAAATAGGACACGACCTTCCAATATCATATGCAAGCAAATCGTTACAAAAGCATGACATAAACAAACCAATAATCGAAAAAAACTACTTGCCATACATTGGGGAATAAACTTTTTTAAGCCATATTTATACGGGAGGAAGTTTATCGTAGTTACCGACCACAGACCGTTAGTTTTTCTATTTTCTCATAAAAATCCTTCTTCTAAACTAACTAGAATCAGAATGGACTTATCTGATTACGATTTTGAAATAATTTATAAAAAGGGAACAATGAATACGAATGCCGATGCGCTTTCGAGGATAAAAATCGATAGCGACATTTTGAAATCCATGGTGCCAAAGCAGAGTGATGATTGCGACTCCAAGGAGCGGATCATGGCGATAACAAGGGGCATGACAGCAAGAACTGTCATTAATGAAAATAAAGCACTGGAGAACGACATATCTCAACAGAAGACTGATCACCTTCACATATGGGAATGTATATCCTTATCTGACGTCAGAAAAATTAGGAAGTTGAAGTTCATATTAGCGAGTTATAAAATGCCTAAAATTAAAATATACGAAAATGAAGTTATAGTAAGGTGTAGTGATAATCTAGCGAAACTAGTTTCGACCCTAGAGAAGCTGACATCCGAATTAAAGCGCGCACAAATTAATGAAGTAGCTCTGAGCGAAAAAAATGAAATATTTGAACATATACATGTCGAAGAATTTAAGAATATATATAATGGACTGCAGTCAATGAATGAAGAATACTCGCCTTTGAAAATATTAATGTACAAGCCCCCAAAGAAAATAGAAGATAATAAAGAAAGAATGGCAATTATATAGGAATTTCACAATTCACCACACGGAGGACATTTAGGTATACGAAAGACAATGAAAAAGATCAAACAAAGATACATTTCGAAAAATATGAGACAAATGATTAAGAAATTTGTAAATACTTGTGGAACATGTGCCAAAAACAAGCAAACAAGACATATAAAAGAGGAAATGGTCATAACAGACACACCAAGTACCAGCTTCGAAACAATCCAAATTGACACGGTTCGACCTCTTAGAATATCAAACGGTCACAGATATATACTAACAATGCAATGTGAGTTAACCAAATATGTTATTGCACACCCTATCGAAAGCAAAGACGCAAAGACAGTTGCTAAAACACTTGTGGAACAATTTATTTTAAAATATGGTTGCTTCAAAATACTCAAGTCGGATAACGGAACTGAATTCAAAAATGAGTTAATGAAAAATATATGCGAAATGTTGAAAATCAGAACAATTTACTCAGCCCCATATCATCATCAAAGTATAGGATCATTAGAGAGAAACCATAGAGTTCTAAATGAATTTCTTTTAAATTTCGCTGAAGACTACGAATGGGACATTTGGGTACCATATTATGCATTTGCATACAATACAACACCACACGTAGATACAGGCTATACCCCGTATGAACTAATTTTTGGAAAATTGTCATACTTACCGAACGATGTAATAAATAAAAATGAGAAAGTATATAATTTAGATAACTATGTAAATGAAATAAAAATTAGACTTAAGCATGCAATAGAAAAAACAAGAAACATAATTAAAAACGTAAAGGATAAAAGAAAATTAGAATACGATAAAAATACAAATATCTCAGATTTTAAGCTGGGAGATTTAGTGTTTGTTAAGTTAGAAAGTAAGAAAAAATTACAAAGTCCTTATCACGGACCATACAAAATAATTAAAACAGACAATGTAAATTCAATAATAGACATAAATGGAGAATGTACGAAGTTTCACAGCAATAGCCTTAAGAAATATAACATATAACATTAAATTACATATATACAATACATGGAAAACAAAAATTACAATCAAGTAGGTTCTTACAAATTTAACATTAGAAATTATATATAAGATAGATAAATCCACGCAATAACATAATTAGCAACTTAAGAACTGATGTAAAGTAATTCCAAAGCATATCGATACAAAGAAGTCTTGCAAAATTATTCTTCAAATAATTTTCCGCTTAAGGGTGAGGGTGTAGTGTACCCACCAAAACAAAAACCCAAGAACACATTGTATAAATTATGCAATATCTCATAAAGCCAACGATCACAAAACAAAAACACTTGACGGCACACGCCAAAGTGCTGACGCATAAGAAACGCAAAAATACTTCGATGCACTATGTCGCAGTGCATAAAACTGACCTACTAACTAACGTGTCATTTGAGAAGTGTTTGACTCTTTGTGTGATCGATACAATGTGTAGTAAGTGTTTGGGGAAATAGAAATATAACTTTTAGGTCATGACTAAGAAGCCGAATTATGATGGCATGCGACCCACTAGATATCGATGTGCATTGGGAATGCTGGTGGGGAATTAGTATATAAAGATCGATTCTTTTTAAATAAATCAGATTCAACTTGACTTTCAAACAAGGCGTTTCTCATTCTGGCTTTTTAGCCCTGCTACTCGTTAGCAGACTCTGGCAACTGCTATGGCGTTCACGCCCTGCCAAACTTAGGGAAAACACTTAGCATACAGACCCATCACATGGCGATCCTGCCATGTTGTACTTCCACATTTGCATATTACATGGCGATCCTGCCAATTCGGACCTACCAATTCGATCCTGACAATTCGATACTGCCAAATCGATCCTGACGATTCGATCGTACCAATTCGATCATACCAATTAGATCCTGACGATTCGATACTTCCAATTAGATCCTGCCAATTCGATAATTCGATACTGCTAATTCGATCCTTACAAAGGTAGTGAAAAAGTACAAGAATGGGAAACAACACCACCAAGGAGCAAGTAGTGGTAAATGAGAATAACCCACAGATAAGCCCGATGACAGCAAGCTTGACAACAGTAGCAGTAGGAATAGTAATTTTATATGTATTGTTTAAAATAAATAGGTATTATAGGGAATATGTGAAGAAACAATTAATAAGAAACAATGTATCCATAGTATAAGAAATAAAAAAAAAAAATAAAAAAACATTTTTTTTTCAATGGAACAAAAATTATAACAGTTAACAAATATCAAGACAAATATAAAGAAAAGTTCAAGAAGAGGGTATACACAACAAACGTGGTTCTCGAAATTAATAGAAATTCAAAGAATAAAAGTAGAAATATTGGAACTATCAAGATTAGAAAAAGGCACGCAAGAAACCGAAGAAAAGATTTTAAACAAATTTCTAGAAGAATATAAGCTAATAAAAACAATAATAGAGTCAAAACTGATTATCGAAGAAGACATGGCCGACTTCAATTTAGAAACCGCCTTAAAGGTGATACCAAAATTTAACGGATCGTATCATGAACTAGATGCATTCCTCAAAATCGCAAAACTAATGTACAATAGCTTGAAAGAAACTGAAAGAGCAACATTAATAGATTTTATTAAACTGAATTCAAAGGTCCGAACTGCACTAGGATTCGTTGAAGAATTCAATAACTTTGCAGCATTTGAGAAGAGCATTAAAGAAAAATACCATAATACCACCACGGTACCGCAAATACATACATCACTAGAAAACACCATTCAGAGGAACACATCGGTGACAACATACAAGGACAAAATACTGTCACTAGTAGCGGAAGTAAACAACCTGCAAATAGAACAACTACCAGGTACGGCATCGACAGCAGAAAAGGCAATAATACAGAAAATAAACGAAACCTATGCCCTTACCGTATTCAAAAATGGAGCACGCGAATATATAAAGCCAACACTTTTTGCTGCGCAACCGAAATCATTAACTGAAGCAGTAAATCTAGCTTTAGAATTGGAAAAATGTAAAACTCAAGACACCCAAATCATGCAAATAAGACGATCACAATATCAACATTCTAACCGTCAAGCACAACATTTCAGACCACGATATCAAAGAAATAATAACTACAATGGCCACGACAACCGACAAAGATACTCAAACAATCAAGGACACTACAACCACAACAGAAATCAGATTGTAAACAATTACCAAAGCCAGCATACCCCAATGATAGAAACAGGAGCAGGAATAATTCAAATAGATACCCCAACAACAGAAGAATAAATATCCTACATGAACAGGGGAACAAGATAGGTCCGGAGAGACTACACAGAGACTCCCCGGAAGACCGAAACTAAACATATACAAAATCTCGGATAACCTAACGAACTATGTATCAATGCAAGCATTGGATCTAAAAAGAAATAAAACATTTTTAATTGACACCGGAGTTGACATATCAATAATAAAAGAAGACGACATAAACACAGACTT
This sequence comes from Pocota personata, assembly GCA_963082735.1. NCBI lineage: Eukaryota > Metazoa > Arthropoda > Insecta > Diptera > Syrphidae > Pocota > Pocota personata. The sequence continues at coordinate 101,029,319 of OY720429.1, read as the reverse complement.
TTTGAGTAACGAGAAATGTAGACTAACTGGTATAACCAGGGAAGAAGTTAACACATTAGGCAAGGTATACCTGAAACTAAAACTTTCAAGTCACGAAATAACACATAAATTCGATGTAGTTAACAGAGATTTCCCAATAGCAACAGATGGCATACTAGGTAGAGATTTTCTTTTAAAGTATATGTGCATAATAGACTACGAAACATTCAGCCTTACAATCAGCATAAAAGAAGAAGAAATAACATTACTTATAGCATCAAAATCTTTGAATATGTTCAGAATACCGCCGAGAACAGAAGCAATATATCCAACAAATTTATCACTGTCAGAAAATAGCGTAATTTTAAACAATGAATTAGAAAAAGGCATTTTTGTCAGCAACTCCATAGTACCCGCAAATGGTATATGCCACATAAAAATACTAAACACAAACGATTACGAAGACACAAGCCTAGAAGTAGAACCTTTGAGAAACTTCACTATTTTGAAAAATAAACAACGTCGAAGTAATGATACTAAGAGATTACAAAAACTATTAGAAAAATTAAAAATCTAAAGCACAGACCCTGAAATCAGACATTCATTAACACAAATATTTAGAGAATACCATAATATTTTCCATTTAGACAACGAACGCTTATCAACAAACAATTTTTATTCCCAAAAACTGACAGCCACAGTCCAATCTATATAAAAAAAACTATAGACTGCCACAGACACAACACACAGAGATAAGAAGCCAGGTACAGAAACTACTTCAAAGCGACATAATAGAACCTTCAGTTAGCCCGTACAACTCACCACTGCTGTTAGTACCAAAAAGGAGCGAAGGCGGAATAAAGAAATGGAGACTAGTAGTAGATTTCCGTAAGCTCAATGACAAAATAGTAAACGACAAATTTCCATTAACTAGAATCGAGGACGTATTGGATAGACTGGGTAGAGCCAAATACTTCTCTACACTCGACATGACTAGTTCTTTTCACCAGATACCACTAGAACAAGAATCAAGACCAAATGACAGCATTTTCGACACAGAATGGTCACTATCAGTTCACGAGACTACCATTCGGTCTTAAAATATCATCCAACAGTTTCCAAAGAATGCTAACAATAGCATTAAGCGGTTTGGAAGCAGAAGCATTCCTTTATGTGGACGATATTATAGTTTTTGGATGTAGTATAAACCATCACAACCAAAACCTAAGAAACGTATTCGATAGACTAGAGAAATACAACCTAAAACTGAATGGTAGCAAATGTCATTTCCTTAAGTCTGAAGTAGTATATCTGGGACAATTAATAACAAGTAAAGGCATAAGAACAGATCCAACAAAATACAGTGTTATAGAAAATCACCCAGTACCAAAAAACAGATGAAGTTAGGATATTTATAGCATTTTGCGGAACTTCGCAGACATAGCTAAAAGTCTAAACTCTTTACTAAAGAAAGGCATACCATTCATTTGGTCAGAAGAGTGTGGAAAAGCATTCAGCACTTTAAAAAGATGTCTAATAGAACCGCCAGTGCTGCAATATCCAAATTTCTCAAAACCATTCATATTAACGAAAGACGCATCAGACTTTGCTCTAGGAGCAGTAATCTCACAAGGAGAAATAGGACACGACCTTCCAATATCATATGCAAGCAAATCGTTACAAAAGCATGACATAAACAAACCAATAATCGAAAAAAACTACTTGCCATACATTGGGCAATAAACTTTTTTAAGCCATATTTATACGTGAGGAAGTTTATCGTAGTTACCGACCACAGACCGTTAGTTTTTCTATTTTCTCATAAAAATCCTTCTTCTAAACTAACTAGAATCAGAATGGACTTATCTGATTACGATTTTGAAATAATTTATAAAAAGGGAACAATGAATACGAATGCCGATGCGCTTTCGAGGATAAAAATCGATAGCGACATTTTGAAATCCATGGTGCCAAAGCAGAGTGATGATTGCGACTCCAAGGAGCGGATCATGGCGATAACAATGGGCATGACAGCAAGAACTGTCATTAATGAAAATAAAGCACTGGAGAACGACATATCTCAACAGAAGACTGATCACCTTCACATATGGGAATGTATATCCTTATCTGACGTCAGAAAAATTAGGAAGTTGAAGTTCATATTAGCGAGTTATAAAATGCCTAAAATTGAAATATACGAAAATGAAGTTATAGTAAGGTGTAGTGATAATCTAGCGAAACTAGTTTCGACCCTAGAGAAGCTGACATCCGAATTAAAGCGCGCACAAATTAATGAAGTAGCTCTGAGCGAAAAAAAATGAAATATTTGAACATATACATGTCGAAGAATTTAAGAATATATATAATGGACTGCAGTCAATGAATGAAGAATACTCGCCTTTGAAAATATTAATGTACAAGCCCCCAAAGAAAATATAAGATAATAAAGAAAGAATGGCAATTATATAGGAATTTCACAATTCACCACACGGAGGACATTTAGGTATACGAAAGACAATGAAAAAGATCAAACAAAGATACATTTCGAAAAATATGAGACAAATGATTAAGAAATTTGTAAATACTTGTGGAACATGTGCCAAAAACAAGCAAATAAGACATATAAAAGAGGAAATGGTCATAACAGACACACCAAGTACCAGCTTCGAAACAATCCAAATTGACACGGTTCGACCTCTTAGAATATCAAACGGTCACAGATATATACTAACAATGCAATGTGAGTTAACCAAATATGTTATTGCACACCCTATCGAAAGCAAAGACGCAAAGACAATTGCTAAAACACTTGTGGAACAATTTATTTTAAAATATGGTTGCTTCAAAATACTCAAGTCGGATAACGGAACTGAATTCAAAAATGAGTTAATGAAAAATATATGCGAAATGTTGAAAATCAGAACAATTTACTCAGCCCCATATCATCATCAAAGTATAGGATCATTAGAGAGAAACCATAGAGTTCTAAATGAATTTCTTTTAAATTTCGCTGAAGACTACGAATGGGACATTTGGGTACCATATTATGCATTTGCATACAATACAACACCACACGTAGATACAGGCTATACCCCGTATGAACTAATTTTTGGAAAATTGTCATACTTACCGAACGATGTAATAAATAAAAATGAGAAAGTATATAATTTAGATAACTATGTAAATGAAATAAAAATTAGACTTAAGCATGCAATAGAAAAAACAAGAAACATAATTAAAAACGTAAAGGATAAAAGAAAATTAGAATACGATAAAAATACAAATATCTCAGATTTTAAGCTGGGAGATTTAGTGTTTGTTAAGTTAGAAAGTAAGAAAAAATTACAAAGTCCTTATCACGGACCATACAAAATAATTAAAACAGACAATGTAAATTCAATAATAGACATAAATGGAGAATGTACGAAGTTTCACAGCAATAGCCTTAAGAAATATAACATATAACATTAAATTACATATATACAATACATGGAAAACAAAAATTACAATCAAGTAGGTTCTTACAAATTTAACATTAGAAATTACTCAAGATTTATTAAATACAAGCTTAATATATAAGATAGATAAATCCACGCAATAACATAATTAGCAACTTAAGAACTGATGTAAAGTAATTCCAAAGCATATCGATACAAAGAAGTCTTGCAAAATTATTCTTCAAATAATTTTTCGCTTAAGGGTGAGGGTGTAGTGTACCCACCAAAACAAAAACCCAAGAACACATTGTATAAATTATGCAATATCTCATAAAGCCAACGATCACAAAACAAAAACACTTGACGGCACACGCCAAAGTGCTGACGCATAAGAAAGGCAAAAATACTTTGATGCACTATGTCGCAGTGCATAAAACTGACCTACTAACTAACGTGTCATTTGAGAAGTGTTTGACTCTTTGTGTGATCGATACAATGTGTAGTAAGTGTTTGGGGAAATAGAAATATAACTTTTAGGTCATGACTAAGAAGCCGAATTATGATGGCATGCGACCCACTAGATATCGATGTGCATTGGGAATGCTGGTGGGGAATTAGTATATAAAGATCGATTCTTTTTAAATAAATCAGATTCAACTTGACTTTCAAACAAGGCGTTTCTCATTCTGGCTTTTTAGCCCTGCTACTCGTTAGCAGACTCTGGCAACTGCTATGGCGTTCACGCCCTGCCAAACTTAGGGAAAACACTTAGCATACAGACCCATCACATGGCGATCCTGCCATGTTGTACTTCCACATTTGCATATTACATGGCGATCCTGCCAATTCGGACCTACCAATTCGATCCTGACAATTCGATACTGCCAAATCGATCCTGACGATTCGATCGTACCAATTCGATCATACCAATTAGATCCTGACGATTCGATACTTCCAATTAGATCCTGCCAATTCGATAATTCGATACTGCTAATTCGATCCTTACAAAGGTAGTGAAAAAGTACAAGAATGGGAAACAACACCACCAAGGAGCAAGTAGTGGTAAATGAGAATAACCCACAGATAAGCCCGATGACAGCAAGCTTGACAACAGTAGCAGTAGGAATAGTAATTTTATATGTATTGTTTAAAATAAATAGGTATTATAGGGAATATGTGAAGAAACAATTAATAAGAAACAATGTATCCAGAGTATAAGAAATAAAAAAAAAAAAAAAAAAAAACATTTTTTTTTCAATGGAACAAAAATTAGAACAGTTAACAAATATCAAGACAAATATAAAGAAAAGTTCAAGAAGAGGGTATACACAACAAACGTGGTTCTCGAAATTAATAGAAATTCAAAGAATAAAAGTAGAAATATTGGAACTATCAAGATTAGAAAAAGGCACGCAAGAAACCGAAGAAAAGATTTTAAACAAATTTCTAGAAGAATATAAGCTAATAAAAACAATAATAGAGTCAAAACTGATTATCGAAGAAGACATGGCCGACTTCAATTTAGAAACCGCCTTAAAGGTGATACCAAAATTTAACGGATCGTATCATGAACTAGATGCATTCCTCAAAATCGCAAAACTAATGTACAATAGCTTGAAAGAAACTGAAAGAGCAACATTAATAGATTTTATTAAACTGAATTCAAAGGTCCGAACTGCACTAGGATTCGTTGAAGAATTCAATAACTTTGCAGCATTTGAGAAGAGCATTAAAGAAAAATACCATAATACCACCACGGTACCGCAAATACATACATCACTAGAAAACACCATTCAGAGGAACACATCGGTGACAACATACAAGGACAAAATACTGTCACTAGTAGCGGAAGTAAACAACCTGCAAATAGAACAACTACCAGGTACGGCATCGACAGCAGAAAAGGCAATAATACAGAAAATAAACGAAACCTATGCCCTTACCGTATTCAAAAATGGAGCACGCGAATATATAAAGCCAACACTTTTTGCTGCACAACCGAAATCATTAACTGAAGCAGTAAATCTAGCTTTAGAATTGGAAAAATGTAAAACTCAAGACACCCAAATCATGCAAATAAGACGATCACAATATCAACATTCTAACCGTCAAGCACAACATTTCAGACCACGATATCAAAGAAATAATAACTACAATGGCCACGACAACCGACAAAGATACTCAAACAATCAAGGACACTACAACCACAACAGAAATCAGATTGTAAACAATTACCAAAGCCAGCATACCCCAATGATAGAAACAGGAGCAGGAATAATTCAAATAGATACCCCAACAACAGAAGAATAAATATCCTACATGAACAGGGGAACAAGATAGGTCCGGAGAGACTACACAGAGACTCCCCGGAAGACCGAAACTAAACATATACAAAATCTCGGATAACCTAACGAACTATGTATCAATGCAAGCATTGGATCTAAAAAGAAATAAAACATTTTTAATTGACACCGGAGTTGACATATCAATAATAAAAGAAGACGACATAAACACAGACTTTTTGAGTAACGAGAAATGTAGACTAACTGGTATAACCAGGGAAGAAGTTAACACATTAGGCAAGGTATACCTGAAACTAAAACTTTCAAGTCACGAAATAACACATAAATTCGATGTAGTTAACAGAGATTTCCCAATAGCAACAGATGGCATACTAGGTAGAGATTTTCTTTTAAAGTATATGTGCATAATAGACTACGAAACATTCAGCCTTACAATCAGCATAAAAGAAGAAGAAATAACATTACTTATAGCATCAAAATCTTTGAATATGTTCAGAATACCGCCGAGAACAGAAGCAATATATCCAACAAATTTATCACTGTCAGAAAATAGCGTAATTTTAAACAATGAATTAGAAAAAGGCATTTTTGTCAGCAACTCCATAGTACCCGCAAATGGTATATGCCACATAAAAATACTAAACACAAACGATTACGAAGACACAAGCCTAGAAGTAGAACCTTTGAGAAACTTCACTATTTTGAAAAATAAACAACGTCGAAGTAATGATACTAAGAGATTACAAAAACTATTAGAAAAATTAAAAATCTAAAGCACAGACCCTGAAATCAGACATTCATTAACACAAATATTTAGAGAATACCATAATATTTTCCATTTAGACAACGAACGCTTATCAACAAACAATTTTTATTCCCAAAAACTGACAGCCACAGTCCAATCTATATAAAAAAAACTATAGACTGCCACAGACACAACACACAGAGATAAGAAGCCAGGTACAGAAACTACTTCAAAGCGACATAATAGAACCTTCAGTTAGCCCGTACAACTCACCACTGCTGTTAGTACCAAAAAGGAGCGAAGGCGGAATAAAGAAATGGAGACTAGTAGTAGATTTCCGTAAGCTCAATGACAAAATAGTAAACGACAAATTTCCATTAACTAGAATCGAGGACGTATTGGATAGACTGGGTAGAGCCAAATACTTCTCTACACTCGACATGACTAGTTCTTTTCACCAGATACCACTAGAACAAGAATCAAGACCAAATGACAGCATTTTCGACACAGAATGGTCACTATCAGTTCACGAGACTACCATTCGGTCTTAAAATATCATCCAACAGTTTCCAAAGAATGCTAACAATAGCATTAAGCGGTTTGGAAGCAGAAGCATTCCTTTATGTGGACGATATTATAGTTTTTGGATGTAGTATAAACCATCACAACCAAAACCTAAGAAACGTATTCGATAGACTAGAGAAATACAACCTAAAACTGAATGGTAGCAAATGTCATTTCCTTAAGTCTGAAGTAGTATATCTGGGACAATTAATAACAAGTAAAGGCATAAGAACAGATCCAACAAAATACAGTGTTATAGAAAATCACCCAGTACCAAAAAACAGATGAAGTTAGGATATTTATAGCATTTTGCGGAACTTCGCAGACATAGCTAAAAGTCTAAACTCTTTACTAAAGAAAGGCATACCATTCATTTGGTCAGAAGAGTGTGGAAAAGCATTCAGCACTTTAAAAAGATGTCTAATAGAACCGCCAGTGCTGCAATATCCAAATTTCTCAAAACCATTCATATTAACGAAAGACGCATCAGACTTTGCTCTAGGAGCAGTAATCTCACAAGGAGAAATAGGACACGACCTTCCAATATCATATGCAAGCAAATCGTTACAAAAGCATGACATAAACAAACCAATAATCGAAAAAAACTACTTGCCATACATTGGGCAATAAACTTTTTTAAGCCATATTTATACGTGAGGAAGTTTATCGTAGTTACCGACCACAGACCGTTAGTTTTTCTATTTTCTCATAAAAATCCTTCTTCTAAACTAACTAGAATCAGAATGGACTTATCTGATTACGATTTTGAAATAATTTATAAAAAGGGAACAATGAATACGAATGCCGATGCGCTTTCGAGGATAAAAATCGATAGCGACATTTTGAAATCCATGGTGCCAAAGCAGAGTGATGATTGCGACTCCAAGGAGCGGATCATGGCGATAACAATGGGCATGACAGCAAGAACTGTCATTAATGAAAATAAAGCACTGGAGAACGACATATCTCAACAGAAGACTGATCACCTTCACATATGGGAATGTATATCCTTATCTGACGTCAGAAAAATTAGGAAGTTGAAGTTCATATTAGCGAGTTATAAAATGCCTAAAATTGAAATATACGAAAATGAAGTTATAGTAAGGTGTAGTGATAATCTAGCGAAACTAGTTTCGACCCTAGAGAAGCTGACATCCGAATTAAAGCGCGCACAAATTAATGAAGTAGCTCTGAGCGAAAAAAATGAAATATTTGAACATATACATGTCGAAGAATTTAAGAATATATATAATGGACTGCAGTCAATGAATGAAGAATACTCGCCTTTGAAAATATTAATGTACAAGCCCCCAAAGAAAATATAAGATAATAAAGAAAGAATGGCAATTATATAGGAATTTCACAATTCACCACACGGAGGACATTTAGGTATACGAAAGACAATGAAAAAGATCAAACAAAGATACATTTCGAAAAATATGAGACAAATGATTAAGAAATTTGTAAATACTTGTGGAACATGTGCCAAAAACAAGCAAATAAGACATATAAAAGAGGAAATGGTCATAACAGACACACCAAGTACCAGCTTCGAAACAATCCAAATTGACACGGTTCGACCTCTTAGAATATCAAACGGTCACAGATATATACTAACAATGCAATGTGAGTTAACCAAATATGTTATTGCACACCCTATCGAAAGCAAAGACGCAAAGACAATTGCTAAAACACTTGTGGAACAATTTATTTTAAAATATGGTTGCTTCAAAATACTCAAGTCGGATAACGGAACTGAATTCAAAAATGAGTTAATGAAAAATATATGCGAAATGTTGAAAATCAGAACAATTTACTCAGCCCCATATCATCATCAAAGTATAGGATCATTAGAGAGAAACCATAGAGTTCTAAATGAATTTCTTTTAAATTTCGCTGAAGACTACGAATGGGACATTTGGGTACCATATTATGCATTTGCATACAATACAACACCACACGTAGATACAGGCTATACCCCGTATGAACTAATTTTTGGAAAATTGTCATACTTACCGAACGATGTAATAAATAAAAATGAGAAAGTATATAATTTAGATAACTATGTAAATGAAATAAAAATTAGACTTAAGCATGCAATAGAAAAAACAAGAAACATAATTAAAAACGTAAAGGATAAAAGAAAATTAGAATACGATAAAAATACAAATATCTCAGATTTTAAGCTGGGAGATTTAGTGTTTGTTAAGTTAGAAAGTAAGAAAAAATTACAAAGTCCTTATCACGGACCATACAAAATAATTAAAACAGACAATGTAAATTCAATAATAGACATAAATGGAGAATGTACGAAGTTTCACAGCAATAGCCTTAAGAAATATAACATATAACATTAAATTACATATATACAATACATGGAAAACAAAAATTACAATCAAGTAGGTTCTTACAAATTTAACATTAGAAATTACTCAAGATTTATTAAATACAAGCTTAATATATAAGATAGATAAATCCACGCAATAACATAATTAGCAACTTAAGAACTGATGTGCTTTGATGAAGTAATTCCAAAGCATATCGATACAAAGAAGTCTTGCAAAATTATTCTTCAAATAATTTTTCGCTTAAGGGTGAGGGTGTAGTGTACCCACCAAAACAAAAACCCAAGAACACATTGTATAAATTATGCAATATCTCATAAAGCCAACGATCACAAAACAAAAACACTTGACGGCACACGCCAAAGTGCTGACGCATAAGAAAGGCAAAAATACTTCGATGCACTATGTCGCAGTGCATAAAACTGACCTACTAACTAACGTGTCATTTGAGAAGTGTTTGACTCTTTGTGTGATCGATACAATGTGTAGTAAGTGTTTGGGGAAATAGAAATATAACTTTTAGGTCATGACTAAGAAGCCGAATTATGATGGCATGCGACCCACTAGATATCGATGTGCATTGGGAATGCTGGTGGGGAATTAGTATATAAAGATCGACTCTTTTAAAATAAATCAGATTCAACTTGACTTTCAAACAAGGCGTTTCTCATTCTGGCTTTTTAGCCCTGCTACTCGTTAGCAGACTCTGGCAACTGCTATGGCGTTCACGCCCTGCCAAACTTAAGGAAAACACTTAGCATACAGACCCATCACATGGCGATCCTGCCATGTTGTACTTCCACATTTGCATATTACATGGCGATCCTGCCAATTCGGACCTACCAATTCGATCCTGACAATTCGATACTGCCAAATCGATCCTGACGATTCGATCGTACCAATTCGATCATACCAATTAGATCCTGACGATTCGATACTTCCAATTAGATCCTGCCAATTCGATAATTCGATACTGCTAATTCGATCCTTACAAAGGTAGTGAAAAAGTACAAGAATGGGAAACAACACCACCAAGGAGCAAGTAGTGGTAAATGAGAATAACCCACAGATAAGCCCGATGACAGCAAGCTTGACAACAGTAGCAGTAGGAATAGTAATTTTATATGTATTGTTTAAAATAAATAGGTATTATAGGGAATATGTGAAGAAACAATTAATAAGAAACAATGTATCCAGAGTATAAGAAATAAAAAAAAAAAAATAAAAAAACATTTTTTTTTTCAATGGAACAAAAATTAGAACAGTTAACAAATATCAAGACAAATATAAAGAAAAGTTCAAGAAGAGGGTATACACAACAAACGTGGTTCTCGAAATTAATAGAAATTCAAAGAATAAAAGTAGAAATATTGGAACTATCAAGATTAGAAAAAGGCACGCAAGAAACCGAAGAAAAGATTTTAAACAAATTTCTAGAAGAATATAAGCTAATAAAAACAATAATAGAGTCAAAACTGATTATCGAAGAAGACATGGCCGACTTCAATTTAGAAACCGCCTTAAAGGTGATACCAAAATTTAACGGATCGTATCATGAACTAGATGCATTCCTCAAAATCGCAAAACTAATGTACAATAGCTTGAAAGAAACTGAAAGAGCAACATTAATAGATTTTATTAAACTGAATTCAAAGGTCCGAACTGCACTAGGATTCGTTGAAGAATTCAATAACTTTGCAGCATTTGAGAAGAGCATTAAAGAAAAATACCATAATACCACCACGGTACCGCAAATACATACATCACTAGAAAACACCATTCAGAGGAACACATCGGTGACAACATACAAGGACAAAATACTGTCACTAGTAGCGGAAGTAAACAACCTGCAAATAGAACAACTACCAGGTACGGCATCGACAGCAGAAAAGGCAATAATACAGAAAATAAACGAAACCTATGCCCTTACCGTATTCAAAAATGGAGCACGCGAATATATAAAGCCAACACTTTTTGCTGCACAACCGAAATCATTAACTGAAGCAGTAAATCTAGCTTTAGAATTGGAAAAATGTAAAACTCAAGACACCCAAATCATGCAAATAAGACGATCACAATATCAACATTCTAACCGTCAAGCACAACATTTCAGACCACGATATCAAAGAAATAATAACTACAATGGCCACGACAACCGACAAAGATACTCAAACAATCAAGGACACTACAACCACAACAGAAATCAGATTGTAAACAATTACCAAAGCCAGCATACCCCAATGATAGAAACAGGAGCAGGAATAATTCAAATAGATACCCCAACAACAGAAGAATAAATATCCTACATGAACAGGGAAACAAGATAGGTCCGGAGAGACTACACAGAGACTCCCCGGAAGACCGAAACTAAACATATACAAAATCTCGGATAACCTAACGAACTATGTATCAATGCAAGCATTGGATCTAAAAAGAAATAAAACATTTTTAATTGACACCGGAGTTGACATATCAATAATAAAAGAAGACGGCATAAACACAGACTTTTTGAGTAACGAGAAATGTAGACTAACTGGTATAACCAGGGAAGAAGTTAACACATTAGGCAAGGTATACCTGAAACTAAAACTTTCAAGTCACGAAATAACACATAAATTCGACGTAGTTAACAGAGATTTCCCAATAGCAACAGATGGCATACTAGGTAGAGATTTTCTTTTAAAGTATATGTGCAGAATAGACTACGAAACATTCAGCCTTACAATCAGCATAAAAGAAGAAGAAATAATATTACTTATAGCATCAAAATCTTTGAATATGTTCAGAATACCGCCGAGAACAGAAGCAATATATCCAACAAATTTATCACTGTCAGAAAATAGCGTAATTTTAAACAATGAATTAGAAAAAGCCATATTTGTCAGCAACTCCATAGTACCCGCAAATGGTATATGCCACATAAAAATACTAAACACAAACGATTACGAAGACACAAGCCTAGAAGTAGAACCTTTGAGAAACTTCACTATTTTGAAAAATAAACAACGTCGAAGTAATGATACTAAGAGATTACAAAAACTATTAGAAAAATTAAAAATCGAAAGCACAGACCCTGAAATCAGACATTCATTAACACAAATATTTAGAGAATACCATAATATTTTCCATTTAGACAACGAACGCTTATCAACAAACAATTTTTATTCCCAAAAACTGACAGCCACAGTCCAATCTATATAAAAAAAACTATAGACTGCCACAGACACAACACACAGAGATAAGAAGCCAGGTACAGAAACTACTTCAAAGCGACATAATAGAACCTTCAGTTAGCCCGTACAACTCACCACTGCTGTTAGTACCAAAAAGGAGCGAAGGCGGAATAAAGAAATGGAGACTAGTAGTAGATTTCCGTAAGCTCAATGACAAAATAGTAAACGGCAAATTCCCATTAACTAGAATCGAGGACGTATTGGATAGACTGGGTAGAGCCAACTTCTCTACACTCGACATGACTAGTTCTTTTCACCAGATACCACTAGAACAAGAATCAAGACCAAATGACAGCATTTTCGACACAGAATGGTCACTATCAGTTCACGAGACTACCATTCGGTCTTAAAATATCATCCAACAGTTTCCAAAGAATGCTAACAATAGCATTAAGCGGTTTGGAAGCAGAAGCATTCCTTTATGTGGACGATATTATAGTTTTTGGATGTAGTATAAACCATCACAACCAAAACCTAAGAAACCAAAACCAACAAAATACAGTGTTATAGAAAATCACCCAGTACCAAAAAACAGATGAAGTTAGGATATTTATAGCATTTTGCGGAACTTCGCAGACATAGCTAAAAGTCTAAACTCTTTACTAAAGAAAGGCATACCATTCATTTGGTCAGAAGAGTGTGGAAAAGCATTCAGCACTTTAAAAAGATGTCTAATAGAACCGCCAGTGCTGCAATATCCAAATTTCTCAAAACCATTCATATTAACGAAAGACGCATCAGACTTTGCTCTAGGAGCAGTAATCTCACAAGGAGAAATAGGACACGACCTTCCAATATCATATGCAAGCAAATCGTTACAAAAGCATGACATAAACAAACCAATAATCGAAAAAAACTACTTGCCATACATTGGGGAATAAACTTTTTTAAGCCATATTTATACTGGAGGAAGTTTATCGTAGTTACCGACCACAGACCGTTAGTTTTTCTATTTTCTCATAAAAATCCTTCTTCTAAACTAACTAGAATCAGAATGGACTTATCTGATTACGATTTTGAAATAATTTATAAAAAGGGAACAATGAATACGAATGCCGATGCGCTTTCGAGGATAAAAATCGATAGCGACATTTTGAAATCCATGGTGCCAAAGCAGAGTGATGATTGCGACTCCAAGGAGCGGATCATGGCGATAACAATGGGCATGACAGCAAGAACTGTCATTAATGAAAATAAAGCACTGGAGAACGACATATCTCAACAGAAGACTGATCACCTTCACATATGGGAATGTATATCCTTATCTGACGTCAGAAAAATTAGGAAGTTGAAGTTCATATTAGCGAGTTATAAAATGCCTAAAATTGAAATATACGAAAATGAAGTTATAGTAAGGTGTAGTGATAATCTAGCGAAACTAGTTTCGACCCTAGAGAAGCTGACATCCGAATTAAAGCGCGCACAAATTAATGAAGTAGCTCTGAGCGAAAAAAATGAAATATTTGAACATATACATGTCGAAGAATTTAAGAATATATATAATGGACTGCAGTCAATGAATGAAGAATACTCGCCTTTGAAAATATTAATGTACAAGCCCCCAAAGAAAATATAAGATAATAAAGAAAGAATGGCAATTATATAGGAATTTCACAATTCACCACACGGAGGACATTTAGGTATACGAAAGACAATGAAAAAGATCAAACAAAGATACATTTCGAAAAATATGAGACAAATGATTAAGAAATTTGTAAATACTTGTGGAACATGTGCCAAAAACAAGCAAATAAGACATATAAAAGAGGAAATGGTCATAACAGACACACCAAGTACCAGCTTCGAAACAATCCAAATTGACACGGTTCGACCTCTTAGAATATCAAACGGTCACAGATATATACTAACAATGCAATGTGAGTTAACCAAATATGTTATTGCACACCCTATCGAAAGCAAAGACGCAAAGACAATTGCTAAAACACTTGTGGAACAATTTATTTTAAAATATGGTTGCTTCAAAATACTCAAGTCGGATAACGGAACCGAATTCAAAAATGAGTTAATGAAAAATATATGCGAAATGTTGAAAATCAGAACAATTTACTCAGCCCCATATCATCATCAAAGTATAGGATCATTAGAGAGAAACCATAGAGTTCTAAATGAATTTCTTTTAAATTTCGCTGAAGACTACGAATGGGACATTTGGGTACCATATTATGCATTTGCATACAATACAACACCACACGTAGATACAGGCTATACCCCGTATGAACTAATTTTTGGAAAATTGTCATACTTACCGAACGATGTAATAAATAAAAATGAGAAAGTATATAATTTAGATAACTATGTAAATGAAATAAAAATTAGACTTAAGCATGCAATAGAAAAAACAAGAAACATAATTAAAAACGTAAAGGATAAAAGAAAATTAGAATACGATAAAAATACAAATATCTCCGATTTTAAGCTGGGAGATTTAGTGTTTGTTAAGTTAGAAAGTAAGAAAAAATTACAAAGTCCTTATCACGGACCATACAAAATAATTAAAACAGACAATGTAAATTCAATAATAGACATAAATGGAGAATGTACGAAGTTTCACAGCAATAGCCTTAAGAAATATAACATATAACATTAAATTACATATATACAATACATGGAAAACAAAAATTACAATCAAGTAGGTTCTTACAAATTTAATATTAGAAATTACTCAAGATTTATTAAATACAAGCTTAATATATAAGATAGATAAATCCACGCAATAACATAATTAGCAACTTAAGAACTGATGTAAAGTAATTCCAAAGCATATCGATACAAAGAAGTCTTGCAAAATTATTCTTCAAATAATTTTTCGCTTAAGGGTGAGGGTGTAGTGTACCCACCAAAACAAAAACCCAAGAACACATTGTATAAATTATGCAATATCTCATAAAGCCAACGATCACAAAACAAAAACACTTGACGGCACACGCCAAAGTGCTGACGCATAAGAAAGGCAAAAATACTTCGATGCACTATGTCGCAGTGCATAAAACCGACCTACTAACTAACGTGTCATTTGAGAAGTGTTTGACTCTTTGTGTGATCGATACAATGTGTAGTAAGTGTTTGGGGAAATAGAAATATAACTTTTAGGTCATGACTAAGAAGCCGAATTATGATGGCATGCGACCCACTAGATATCGATGTGCATTGGGAATGCTGGTGGGGAATTAGTATATAAAGATCGATTCTTTTAAAATAAATCAGATTCAACTTGACTTTCAAACAAGGCGTTTCTCATTCTGGCTTTTTAGCCCTGCTACTCGTTAGCAGACTCTGGCAACTGCTATGGCGTTCACGCCTTGCCAAACTTAGGGAAAACACTTAGTATACAGACCCATCACATGGCGATCCTGCCATGTTGTACTTCCACATTTGCATATTACATGGCGATCCTGCCAATTCGAACCTGCCAATTCGATCCTGACAATTCGATACTGCCAAATCGATCCTGACGATTCGATCGTACCAATTCGATCATACCAATTAGATCCTGACGATTCGATACTTCCAATTAGATCCTGCCAATTCGATAATTCGATACTGCTAATTCGATCCTTACAAAGGTAGTGAAAAAGTACAAGAATGGGAAACAACACCACCAAGGAGCAAGTAGTGGTAAATGAGAATAACCCACAGATAAGCCCGATGACATCAAGCTTGACAACAGTAGCAGTAGGAATAGTAATTTTATACGTATTGTTTAAAATAAATAGGTATTATAGGGAATATGTAAAGAAACAATTAATAAGAAACAATGTATCCAGAGTATAAGAAATAAAAAAAAAAAAAAAAAAAACATTTTTTTTTCAATGGAACAAAAATTAGAACAGTTAACAAATATCAAGACAAATATAAAGAAAAGTTCAAGAAGAGGGTATACACAACAAACGTGGTTCTCGAAATTAATAGAAATTCAAAGAATAAAAGTAGAAATATTGGAACTATCAAGATTAGAAAAAGGCACGCAAGAAACCGAAGAAAAGATTTTAAACAAATTTCTAGAAGAATATAAGCTAATAAAAACAATAATCAGTCGCATTCTGGCAAACGCCGTGTATAGACGTGTTTGAGAGCGATATCCTTCTCTTTCTTTCATTGCACTTGAAGTGTCATTTCTATTGCCACACACGTGGTCCCAATAAAACAAATCCCATTTATCTCTAACTAACTTTGTCAAACGAATTGATATAATACTTTCCCGACCTTACCCAATATGAAGGGGGGTACGGACCCCCCATATCAAAACCGATTTATGGAACTTGATTCGGACGGTCCTATAAATCGGCATTCCAAACCTAAACGGAAAAAGACGATCGAAAGTTTTCCAACATTACCGGCAATTACCACAAATGACGACGGCATCCCCCGGTACATAGTGATTTCGGGAACGGAAAAAAAAGGTGAAAACCTGCGACCTCTCTCCTCATATAATCCCTTCCAAATTAATCGCGGCTTGGAATTTATTTCTAAAGACGTTTTAGAAGTCAAAGCCATGCGATCGGGCGACCTCTTGGTTAAAGTGTCTAACCTCAATACAGCAGAAAAATTCCTAAAGGCTAAGTTAATTGACTCTATACCAGTTAAAATAACATCTCACGTTAGTTTGAATTCAGTGCAAGGCAGAATTTTTTCCAGGCATATTATCGACATACCTGAAGACGAGTTGTTAAGTGAGTTAAAAAAATACAAAGTGATTGGTGTAAAAAAAATTCAAAGAAACGTAAGCAGCCATCTTGTTGCTACAGGCGCTGCAATCTTAACATTCGATCTAATCCGTCGCCCAAAAGACATTAAAGTAGGATGGGTTAATTGTAAAGTCGATGAATATATCCCAAATCCAATGAGGTGTATCTTATGCCAAAAATTGGGCCACACAAAAAACCGGTGCTCTAACGCAGT
This sequence comes from Pocota personata, assembly GCA_963082735.1. Classification (NCBI taxonomy): domain Eukaryota; kingdom Metazoa; phylum Arthropoda; class Insecta; order Diptera; family Syrphidae; genus Pocota; species Pocota personata. Next base: position 101,011,793 of record OY720429.1, on the reverse strand, counting down.
AACATGTAAAGAATGTTGCCTCCCCCCACCTCACGATAAGTGTACACGGGTATATTGCATCAACTGCGATGCAGAAAACCACACTCCCTACGACCCTACTTGCCCAAGCTTTCTTCGCCACAAGGCAGTGAACAAGATTAAGATAGATAGGCGTTGCACCGTCCGCGAGGCTTGGCAAATATTTAACGAGAACCCCAGCTTACACCAACTACCCGTTCCAAGAAAACATCCGGCTAAACCCACCGTAGCCGAAATTATAAAAACTAGACACGTAGTACCCAATAAATCTACGAATCCAACTCTCCCCCCCACTATCTCAAACACACCAGTTAACCCCCGCTCCACCCCTAACCCACAATACTCACCTAAGAAAATCGCCATTCGTCCAGAAGGGCACATTGTCAACCCCGAAACTAGCAATTCAATAAGCGTTGCCCAAAATTCAACTGCTCCACCCACCATACCCTGTACACAAACTCAACTTTCAACCAAAACATCTAACTCAAATAGTTCACCTACACCACACACCCCTATATCAAACTTTACACAAAACTCTTCAACCAAATCCTCCAACACCAATATTACACCAATTACTCAATGAATACTTCCTCAACAATCCAGAAATGGATGATGATGCATAATAATGATATGCATATTCCAAACCCGGACTCTGCTGGCAGGGGATTGGGGCATTCGGGCTCTCCAGGGAGTCCGAATGCGCCAACATCATGGCAGCGGAGTCAACATAGATCACGCACCCGCCACTCTTCACCCCCTATCTATACACACAAACCTCAGGAATTCAAAGCTCTCCAGTGGAATATACAAGGGTATATTAACAACTTCGACGAGCTAAACATATTAATCAAAGAACTATCGCCTTGTGCTATATCTCTGCAAGAGACACATTGCGCGTTTCAGTCTATACCATTAACCCCTAAAGCATATATTGGTTACTTCAATAACCTCCCACAAAACGTAACATCAACTCTAACATCCTAACATTGGCCATAGAAATTAATTTGTCTTTTACTTTCACTATTATCTCAATTTATATACCTCCGAAACAGACTTTCTCTCGCGTTGACCTTGATAACATTTTAAACCAAATTCACAGTCCTGTATTACTTGTTGGGGATGTTAACTCCTGGAGCGTTCTCTGGGGCTCAACATCCACTAACTACAGAGGTTCCCTGTGGGAAGATTTTATCCTTAACTCCGACCTGATGATTCTAAATGACGGCTCCGCCACCCACTTCTCTACACACAGCACTCTAACTCACGTCGACCTGTCTTGTTGCTCGCCCACGCTCTTTCCACGCACATCTTGGAAAATACTAGAAGATCTCCACAATAGCGACCATTTCCCGATTACCATATCCATATCAATGGGTTCTGTTAAATCCAATACGCTCTCCACACCCAAGTTTAAAACTGACTTGGCCGACTGGGATAAATTCCAAAAAAGCATTAAAGATTATCTGTCTGAAATCCCCCCATCTTCCAATAATAACAAAGAAGCTGCTGTTCTTCTAAAAGCTATTCGATCCGGTGCCAATCAATCTATTCCCCAAAGCGTTCACTTCACCACTAAACCGTCAGTCCCTTGGTGGAACCCGGAGTTGAAAAATTTGAGGGACCAGAAAGTACATGCCTGGAGGTATTTTAAAAAACGCCCAACTCAATCAAACTTAATTGCCTACAAAAAAGCTAATGCTTTGTTCAGAAGAGAAGTCAAAATTAGCAAAACCAAAAGCCTAATGGCCTTTACCTCAATGATTGGCCCTAACTCCTCCCCGGCAAAGATCTGGCAAAACATTCGATGCCTCACTGGTACTTATGTGCCACGACAAATTCGTTGCATGGAGACTCCAACATGACCCATCTGTTGCTCTCTAGACATCAGTAATTTTTTCGCACAAACTTGGTCCAACCTCTCTACCGACGATAATTTTTCCCAAAACTTTAACACAACGAAATATAATAGCCTTCGGACCTCAATTTCTCAAGACACTTGCAGCCCATCAGCGAGGCATATCGAAGGCCTCATATCGGAGTTAGAATTTGATAGTTGTTTTAGGAAACTAAAAGGTAAAACACCAAGCAGGGACCGGATATCTTACTCCATGCTCAAAAATCTACCTCCTCCGACCAAACAACGTCTTATCGGTCTTTATAATAATGTATTCGAAACCGGAGTCATCCCTCAGAGCTGGAAATCAGCCACAGTTTTACCCCTTCCTAAACCCAAGAAGGCAATTAACTACATCGAGAGCTACCGCCCAATATCACTCATTCCCTGCATGTCAAAGGGTCTAGAAAAAATAGTAGCAAGACGTCTACTCTGGTACATCGAATCTAATAGGCTTATCAACGTCAATCAAGTAGCCTTTAAAACCAATAAGGGTTGCTCCGACGCGCTGTTATACATTGACGCTTACATCTCCAAAGCCTTATCGGCTCGGAACCACGTAACGTTACTTTCGTTAGATTTTGAAAGAGCTTTTGACAGAGTAGGTACACATTTAATACTTAACAAACTACAAACATGGCGCATTGGGCCAAAAATGTTCCAATACATAAAGTCCTTCCTTTCTAATAGAAAGTTCTGTGTCAAAGTTAACAACGAATTCTCGTCCTCTCATCCACTCCACAACGGGATCCCGCAAGGGTCTCCACTGTCGGTGGTCCTATTCATCATAGCGTTCAATGATATAAGTACGGTAATAAATGAGCACAGTCTTCTAGATCACTGCATATATGCGGACGATCTTTACATTTTGTGTAAACTGAACGATATTGAAAGGAGCAAACAAATTCTAACCGATGTACTGAAAGATATATTAACTTGGTCCAGCACCTCGGGTGCCAAACTCGCCTTAGAGAAATGTAAATTATTACATGTTTGTCGAAAAATTTCCTGTCCGCAACTTACGATACACCTAAATAGTGTTAATATACAAAACACTAATACTCTAAAAATCCTAGGATTAACTATAAATCATAGATATAATTGGAAAACACATTGTCTAGAATTAAAAAAGAGCCTGGCTGCTAGGGCCGATATCATTAACTATTTAGCTAGTAAAAAACTTAATGTTCATGTTAATACCCTTTGTAACATTACTAGATCTTTAGTTCTAAGTAAGATTGATTATGGCTTCATCATATATGGTAAATGCGCTAAGTCAACACTTAATCTTTTAAAAACACCATACCACCATGTTGCTAGAAGGAGTATTAATGCACTTCGTACAACGCGGATCCAGAACATAATGGCAGAAGCGGGACTACCAACACTAGAAGAACGACAATCAAGTGTTTTCATCAATCTTTTCACTAAACTCTCATTCTCCACCGACTCCATTATCGACAAATACATTGCATCCGCAATCACCGCCAAAAAATCATATCGGATTCAGTCTTCAATAGCTAAAACCATCCAAGCCGCACAGCAAATGGAGCTCCCCCTAAAACTTTCAAAGGACCACTTCCCCACTTATCCACCTTGGTGCATCAAACCTGACTCCATACTACTCAATCTGTCTCTACTCTGCAAAAGAAGCACAAACTGCGATATCTATCGAGCTATCTTGCATGGCAGACCTAAAATCAGATGGTTGGAACCCAGTCTTTACTGACGGCTCTAAATCTGCTAACAACACATCCTTCGCCGCCGTCTTGGAAAACGGGACCGTTTTAAGAATCGGACTTTTGCCAGATTACACTTCAATATTTACTGCAGAAGCGATCGCCATACTCGAGACAATAAAATATTTGGTAAAACTCCGCTCTAAATCGGTAATATGTTCAGACAGCCTGTCGGTGTTAAAAGCTATCCTTAATCCAAACCATAAATCTGGTCTCATAACAAACATCAGGGATCTCTTGATAAAGAATTCCAATAAAATAAAACTTATTTGGGTACCAAGCCACAGTGGAATACAAGGCAACGAGTTTGTCGACATGGCCGCAAAATTATGCTATAGAGCGCCGGTCTACACCTTCGACTTTTTTTCAAAAAAAGACCTTCAAAACCTTGTCAACCAAAAGATAAAAAAGGAAAGGTCCTCAAACTGGTGTAACTACCATCATCACTACTCCAAAATTAACATCGACGGTAGCATGCCCATCTACCCCACAACAACATCGAAAGCAGCCAACGTTACTTTTACCAGGTTGCGCCTTGGGCACACTATAATTACACATAAATACATTTATGAAAATGAAACACCTTCTACGTGTCCAACCTGCAACAACATCTTAAACATTGATCACATCATCGGACTAATCCAATGCCCGGTATCCAAGGAATTTAATAAAATCCTGCAACCAAATCAATCAGCGTACGACATACTCAGGATAGCAAACTATTCTAACATATCTAAAGTCAATGATTTTATCAGCCGCACACGTCTTACCATATAGAGCCACTTGAATTGTATTTCACATCTATACTTTGATTTATTTCACGTTAAGTAGTTTATATTTATATTTATTTTTGTTTAGAGCCGAAAGCCCAGCAGCTTGTTGCTCTCTCTTTATATAATTAACTTGTAATTTGTAATTAAATGTTTAATAAATAATAATAATAATAATAATAATAATAATAAAAACAATAATAGAGTCAAAACTGATTATCGAAGAAGACATGGCCGACTTCAATTTAGAAACCGCCTTAAAGGTGATACCAAAATTTAACGGATCGTATCATGAACTAGATGCATTCCTCAAAATCGCAAAACTAATGTACAATAGCTTGAAAGAAACTGAAAGAGCAACATTAATAGATTTTATTAAACTGAATTCAAAGGTCCGAACTGCACTAGGATTCGTTGAAGAATTCAATAACTTTGCAGCATTTGAGAAGAGCATTAAAGAAAAATACCATAATACCACCACGGTACCGCAAATACATACATCACTAGAAAACACCATTCAGAGGAACACATCGGTGACAACATACAAGGACAAAATACTGTCACTAGTAGCGGAAGTAAACAACCTGCAAATAGAACAACTACCAGGTACGGCATCGACAGCAGAAAAGGCAATAATACAGAAAATAAACGAAACCTATGCCCTTACCGTATTCAAAAATGGAGCACGCGAATATATAAAGCCAACACTTTTTGCTGCGCAACCGAAATCATTAACTGAAGCAGTAAATCTAGCTTTAGAATTGGAAAAATGTAAAACTCAAGACACCCAAATCATGCAAATAAGACGATCACAATATCAACATTCTAACCGTCAAGCACAACATTTCAGACCACGATATCAAAGAAATAATAACTACAATGGCCACGACAACCGACAAAGATACTCAAACAATCAAGGACACTACAACCACAACAGAAATCAGATTGTAAACAATTACCAAAGCCAGCATACCCCAATGATAGAAACAGGAGCAGGAATAATTCAAATAGATACCCCAACAACAGAAGAATAAATATCCTACATGAACAGGGGAACAAGATAGGTCCGGAGAGACTACACAGAGACTCCCCGGAAGACCGAAACTAAACATATACAAAATCTCGGATAACCTAACGAACTATGTATCAATGCAAGCATTGGATCTAAAAAGAAATAAAACATTTTTAATTGACACCGGAGTTGACATATCAATAATAAAAGAAGACGACATAAACACAGACTTTTTGAGTAACGAGAAATGTAGACTAACTGGTATAACCAGGGAAGAAGTTAACACATTAGGCAAGGTATACCTGAAACTAAAACTTTCAAGTCACGAAATAACACATAAATTCGACGTAGTTAACAGAGATTTCCCAATAGCAACAGATGGCATACTAGGTAGAGATTTTCTTTTAAAGTATATGTGCAGAATAGACTACGAAACATTCAGCCTCACAATCAGCATAAAAGAAGAAGAAATAACATTACTTATAGCATCAAAATCTTTGAATATGTTCAGAATACCGCCGAGAACAGAAGCAATATATCCAACAAATTTATCACTGTCAGAAAATAGCGTAATTTTAAACAATGAATTAGAAAAAGCCATATTTGTCAGCAACTCCATAGTACCCGCAAATGGTATATGCCACATAAAAATACTAAACACAAACGATTACGAAGACACAAGCCTAGAAGTAGAACCTTTGAGAAACTTCACTATTTTGAAAAATAAACAACGTCGAAGTAATGATACTAAGAGATTACAAAAACTATTAGAAAAATTAAAAATCGAAAGCACAGACCCTGAAATCAGACATTCATTAACACAAATATTTAGAGAATACCATAATATTTTCCATTTAGACAACGAACGCTTATCAACAAACAATTTTTATTCCCAAAAACTGACAGCCACAGTCCAATCTATATAAAAAAAACTATAGACTGCCACAGACACAACACACAGAGATAAGAAGCCAGGTACAGAAACTACTTCAAAGCGACATAATAGAACCTTCAGTTAGCCCGTACAACTCACCACTGCTGTTAGTACCAAAAAGGAGCGAAGGCGGAATAAAGAAATGAAGACTAGTAGTAGATTTCCGTAAGCTCAATGACAAAATAGTAAACGACAAATTTCCATTAACTAGAATCGAGGACGTATTGGATAGACTGGGTAGAGCCAAATACTTCTCTACACTCGACATGACTAGTTCTTTTCACCAGATACCACTAGAACAAGAATCAAGACCAAATGACAGCATTTTCGACACAGAATGGTCACTATCAGTTCACGAGACTACCATTCGGTCTTAAAATATCATCCAACAGTTTCCAAAGAATGCTAACAATAGCATTAAGCGGTTTGGAAGCAGAAGCATTCCTTTATGTGGACGATATTATAGTTTTTGGATGTAGTATAAACCATCACAACCAAAACCTAAGAAACGTATTCGATAGACTAGAGAAATACAACCTAAAACTGAATGGTAGCAAATGTCATTTCCTTAAGTCTGAAGTAGTATATCTGGGACATTTAATAACAAGTAAAGGCATAAGAACAGATCCAACAAAATACAGCGTTATAGAAAATCATCCAGTACCAAAAAACAGATGAAGTTAGGATATTTATAGCATTTTGCGGAACTTCGCAGACATAGCTAAAAGTCTAAACTCTTTACTAAAGAAAGGCATACCATTCATTTGGTCAGAAGAGTGTGGAAAAGCATTCAGCACTTTAAAAAGATGTCTAATAGAACCGCCAGTGCTGCAATATCCAAATTTCTCAAAACCATTCATATTAACGAAAGACGCATCAGACTTTGCTCTAGGAGCAGTACTCTCACAAGGAGAAATAGGACACGACCTTCCAATATCATATGCAAGCAAATCGTTACAAAAGCATGACATAAACAAACCAATAATCGAAAAAAACTACTTGCCATACATTGGGCAATAAACTCTTTTAAGCCATATTTATACGGGAGGAAGTTTATCGTAGTTACCGACCACAGACCGTTAGTTTCTCTATTTTCTCATAAAAAATCCTTCTTCTAAACTAACTAGAATCAGAATGGACTTATCTGATTACGATTTTGAAATAATTTATAAAAAGGGAACAATGAATACGAATGCCGATGCGCTTTCGAGGATAAAAATCGATAGCGACATTTTGAAATCCATGGTGCCAAAGCAGAGTGATGATTGCGACTCCAAGGAGCGGATCATGGCGATAACAAGGGGCATGACAGCAAGATCTGTCATTAATGAAAATAAAGCACTGGAGAACGACATATCTCAACAGAAGACTGATCACCTTCACATAAGGGAATGTACATCCTTATCTGACGTCAGAAAAATTAGGAAGTTGAAGTTCATATTAGCGAGTTATAAAATGCCTAAAATTGAAATATACGAAAATGAAGTTATAGTAAGGTGTAGTGATAATCTAGCGAAATTAGTTTCGACCCTAGAGAAACTGACATCCGAATTAAAGCGCGCACAAATTAATGAAGTAGCTCTGAGCGAAAAAAACGAAATATTTGAACATATACATGTCGAAGAATTTAAGAATATATATAATGGACTGCAGTCAATGAATGAAGAATACTCGCCTTTGAAAATATTAATGTACAAGCCCCCAAAGAAAATAGAAGATAATAAAGAAAGAATGGCAATTATATAGGAATTTCACAATTCACCACACGGAGGACATTTAGGTATACGAAAGACAATGAAAAAGATCAAACAAAGATACATTTGGAAAAATATGAGACAAATGATTAAGAAATTTGTAAATACTTGTGGAACATGTGCCAAAAACAAGCAAACAAGACATATAAAAGAGGAAATGGTCATAACAGACACACCAAGTACCAGCTTCGAAACAATCCAAATTGACACGGTTCGACCTCTTAGAATATCAAACGGTCACAGATATATACTAACAATGCAATGTGAGTTAACCAAATATGTTATTGCACACCCTATCGAAAGCAAAGACAATTGCTAAAACACTTGTGGAACAATTTATTTTAAAATATGGTTGCTTCAAAATACTCAAGTCGGATAACGGAACTGAATTCAAAAATGAGTTAATGAAAAATATATGCGAAATGTTGAAAATCAGAACAATTTACTCAGCCCCATATCATCATCAAAGTATAGGATCATTAGAGAGAAACCATAGAGTTCTAAATGAATTTCTTTTAAATTTCGCTGAAGACTACGAATGGGACATTTGGGTACCATATTATGCATTTGCATACAATACAATACCACACGTAGATACAGGCTATACCCCGTATGAACTAATTTTTGGAAAATTGTCATACTTACCGAACGATGTAATAAATAAAAATGAGAAAGTATATAATTTAGATAACTATGTAAATGAAATAAAAATTAGACTTAAGCATGCAATAGAAAAAACAAGAAACATAATTAAAAACGTAAAGGATAAAAGAAAATTAGAATACGATAAAAATACAAATATCTCAGATTTTAAGCTGGGAGATTTAGTGTTTGTTAAGTTAGAAAGTAAGAAAAAATTACAAAGTCCTTATCACGGACCATACAAAATAATTAAAACAGACAATGTAAATTCAATAATAGACATAAATGGAGAATGTACGAAGTTTCACAGCAATAGCCTTAAGAAATATAACATATAACATTAAATTACATATATACAATACATGGAAAACAAAAATTACAATCAAGTAGGTTCTTACAAATTTAATATTAGAAATTACTCAAGATTTATTAAATACAAGCTTAATATATAAGATAGATAAATCCACGCAATAACATAATTAGCAACTTAAGAACTGATGTAAAGTAATTCCAAAGCATATCGATACAAAGAAGTCTTGCAAAATTATTCTTCAAATAATTTTTCGCTTAAGGGTGAGGGTGTAGTGTACCCACCAAAACAAAAACCCAAGAACACATTGTATAAATTATGCAATATCTCATAAAGCTAACGATCTCAAAACAAAAACACTTGACGGCACACGCCAAAGTGCTGACGCATAAGAAAGGCAAAAATACTTCGATGCACTATGTCGCAGTGCATAAAGCTGACCTACTAACGTGTCATTTGAGAAGTGTTTGACTCTTTGTGTGATCGATACAATGTGTAGTAAGTGTTTGGGGAAATAGAAATATAACTGTTAGGTCATGACTAAGAAGCCGAATTATGATGGCATGCGACCCACTAGATATCGATGTGCATTGGGAATGCTGGTGGGGAATTAGTATATAAAGATCGATTCTTTTAAAATAAATCAGATTCAACTTGACTTTCAAACAAGGCGTTTCTCATTCTGACTGCTATGGCGTTCACGCCCGGCCAAACTTAGGGAAAACACTTGGTATATAGACCCATCACATGGCGATCCTGCCATGTTGTACTTCCACATATTGTACCATTACACTAGACTACCAGGTTGTCGCATGGGAAAAATTAAGAAAGAGCAAAAACATTTTACAATGTGTTCGCTGCCAAAGGTTCGGTCACGCCGCGTCGAACTACGAAATGCAGCCTCGATGTGTCAAGTGTGGAAAGAACCACAAAGCAGAGGAATGCACTCTGGGTAAGGATGGAGTGGCAGATAAGAGCCAGCTCTCGTGTGCTTTATGCAGGAACTCGGGACACACCGCAAACTATCGGGGTTGTCTTAAGTTCCAGTACATTAAGAAAGTAAATCTGGTTCGTCAGGAGGTCGTAGTGAAGCGTGCACCTGTTCCAATTCAAACACAATCCGTGACTCCCCAAGTGACCTACGCCCAAATGGCGGCAGGTCGGGGAAACGCGGAACAGAAAAGACCGACGGTTGCTTCTCAGGCCCCAGCGCCTAGAGCAATGGAGGCTCAAACAGACTTGCTGGCCATCTGGCTCTCTATCCAAGGGAAGATGGAGCAGCTTCAACGTCAGGTACAGGAGCAGGCGAAGCGGGTGGACCAGATCTACGCACTTCTGCCGGGCCTAACGCACCCCCAGTCGTAATGGGTACGAACGTGAAGGAGCAACTCTTGAAGATCCTTGCGGTGAATGTGAATTCACTGATTAGGATCGAGCGAAGAGCCGTATTATTTAAGTTGCTAGAAGACCAAACCCCCGATGTGCTTATGGTTAGCGAAACAAAGCTATCCCAGAAGCACAAATTGGGGCACAATAAATACAATATTGTCAGAAGAGACCGACCCTGCTCCACACAAGGAGGACGTGTTGCGATCTTCACACGCAAAGAACTGCAATCTAAAGTTATGTACAGCGATGAAGTGCGAAGGTTCCAGGAGCTGGAAGCATGTATCGTGTGCATCCCTCTCCGTAGTGGAAAGAGGATGTACTTGGTCGCACTCTATGCACCTGAAGCTACTCAATCTACTTTATTTATTTCAGAGCTCGAGACACTTTTTCGATTCCTGAGGCTGGAGTCGGAGGAGAATTATTTCATCATGGCCGGAGATCTTAAAGCCAAACATACAGATTGGGGAAATAACACACCAAATCCTAGAGGGAACATACCATCCATTTGGTGGGGTCGGCACAGTGTCGAGTATAAACTCGATTTGAAAGCTACAGATAGTCCGTCGTTTCCTAGAAGCGGCTCCTATCTGGATCTTATGCCTTTCGACGTACGGTTACAACTGACCGGCATGGACCGACAAACTATAAAGTGCTGGCACACATTTGAGTATGACAGTGACTCAGTGCCGTAATAACGATTCCCAACGAAATTGCGGAGTTGGAGGAGTTCGTCCAAACGTACTCCTACAATTATAGTAGCACGCGTTGGACTCGCTTCTCAAGAACTTTGACAAGAGCACTCTCTTCGAATTCGCTCTACCCACCGTTCAATAGGAATCTGTCAAAGGCGCGGTTAATTCACCGATCCTTTTCAACATTTACACGAGCGATCTCATAGGATCACTTCACCATGCCATAGCGTACGCAGACGACTTGATCGCGTACAGATCAGGGCCAAAAATCGAGGTCATTGCAATTCTCTTGCAACGTGATGACTGGAAGTTGAAGATCAACTTCCAGAAATCGGAAACCATTCCTTTTAGGACGCCGTTGTCTTGGGCCTCTAGGGATACCAGAAAGAATTGGTGAAAGTTCCCAATCATGGGACCGCACGGACAGCCACTTGCGAGTCGAAGTGTAGTCAGATACCTGGGGCTTTGGTTAGACCAATATCTATATTTTAACAAACATATAGATGCTGCTCTGGCCAGAGCCAAAGGTGCTTTTGAACTTACAGAGACTTTTTTATAGCAAGCAACTCGATGCAAGGGTAAAGGTAATCTGCTACATTCAACATCCGGCCCATGTTCGTATATGGATGCCCCGTGTGGTTCAATGTGGGAGCAAGCTTGTTGGAAAAGATTCGGGTGTTTTAGAGGGTTTGTCTTCGGACTTGCCTTCATTTATACAGAACATCGGTGTACATAAAATTCTATTCCAAATGAGGTCCTATACAACAGGGCTAATCTAATAAGAGTGGATAATTTCGTTATCAAGCTGATTCGAAGGCACATTGCAAGAGCAATGAGCTCGACGAACAACCTGATCTCCGGGGCTTATTACCCCAATTACGAGTATCTTGAGAGAGTGCGCCTTAACGGCTTTGTTCTCCCAGAGGCGTTCCTCTATTTTGATGAGAAAGATCTGATCCAGGACAGATTGGCGGTGCCGCTAATCTTCCACGTTGCTCGGACAGTTGTGGACAGGCGACTCAACTACGACAGAGACGTTGCACACATGACGTACAACGTCAAAACGGTCATTGCTGGTGGCTAGCCGAAAGAGAGGAAACTCCTTCGTCGTTTCCTCCTAATCCAGGGTAGCCTGTTGAATGTTTAAGGTTGGCTGTACTTTGCCCATGGCCGACTTACATAGTTTAGGTTTAGGTAGTTTAGCTTGTAGGTAATAATTTAAAAAAAAAATATAAATCCACAGCACTTGGATGCAAAAATACAAAAATACAAAAAAAAATACAAAAATACAAAAAAAAAAAAACATAAAAAATGGAAAAAAAAACAGCACTCGATAAAAGAAACAAAAAAAATAAATAAAAAATTAAAAAAAAAAATTTACGTATAAGAATACGTAAGGTAGAATAAGATAGGCTAATTTAGAATAAGATAGTTTAAGATTTATTTTAAGTTAATTTGTAAGTTTTATATATAAGAACATTAAAAAAAAAGTTCATATACGAAGTTTTTTCCATTGATTAAACATTTTTCTTAGTTGTAATAATTAATAGAATAATAAAATAAATAAATAAAGAATCTTAAGTTAGTTACGTCGAAAGACATAGTTTTAAGTACTATGTCGAAAGACATAGTTTTAAGTAATAATTAATAGAATAATAAAACAAATAAATAAAGAATCTTAAGTTAGTTACGTCGAAAGACATAGTTTTAAGTACTAGGTTTAACTTAGAGCGCCCGCATAGGGCCAGTAAGTTAGAATAAGAATAGTTAAGTTAGTTAAGCTAGTTTTAAGCGGTTTTTGTCTAGCTATAAGTTTAATGAATTGCCCAAGAAAAATGCATTAAAAATGGAAAAAAATGAGGTAGTGAACCGTCAGGGGCTTGGGTTCAATTCCCAGCCAGGAAAATCACTTTGAATTTTTTTTTTTGTATAATTAAATACAACGTCAACGTACACAAAATAAAAACAAACAAGAATCAGGCGATTAAAAGTGGGTGGTCCGCGCTCCCATTAGCGGGACCAGCTGATAACAAAGCATCAGCCGATGAGCCAGTCAAAACAGGTCACACAGTAACAGTGGCTGCAGATGGTACATCGAAGCGGAGAAGGAAGAGAATTATTTCGTCATGGCCGGAGATATTAACGCCAAACATAGAGATCGGGGAAATAGCACACCTAATCCTAGAGGGAACCTACTATTCAATTGGTGGGGTCGGCACAGTGTCGAGTATAAACTCGATTTGAAAGGTAGAGGGAGCGGCATCTAGAGCTCCAGCGCACTAATCAAAAACAACAACTACAGCAGCAGACGCCAGAAAGCCAGCGGCAACCGCCAATACAGCGGCATATACTGCAGCCGAAGCAGCAGCAACAACAACAGCTGAAAAAACAGCAGCAACTACAACAGCAAGAAAATAAACAACAACCGCAGCAGCAGCAGAAACAATAGCAACAACAACCGCAGCAGAAGCAACAGCAACCGAAGACGACGACAAAAGCGAGGGTACCTCCAGTAAATACGTACAAGATTGAGCTTATGGACACCATTAAACTATTTAAGTCGGCCATAGGCAATAATTTTTCTATTAAACGATTAAATGAAGACAGGCACGCTATCCACTGCAATACAGTGGAACAGTATAAAACAAATTAAAGATTTGTTAAAGGACACGACGACGGAGTTCTTCTCCTTCACCCCGAAGGGGGAAAAGCAGCAAACAATGCTGCTGAGGGGGATAGACCCGTCTACTGATCCGGAGACGCTACTTGCGCTGCTTAAAGAGAAAGAGTGCAACGAGCTCGAATTCGTAGGGGCCAAGCCATTCACCACAGCTAAGGCAAAAAGGGAGAAGCGGAAACTGCCGTTCTTCCTACTTCAGCTTTCACACAATAGCAAACTGGATGGTGTAAGGAGTATTAAAATCCTAGACTACCAGGTTGTGGCATGGGAAAAATTAAGAAGGAGCGAAAACATTTTGCAATGCGTTCTCTGCCAAAGGTTCGGTCACGCCGCGTCGAACTGTGAAATGCAGCTTCGATGTGTCAAGTGTGGAAAGAACCACAAAGCAGAGGAATGCACTCTGAGTAAGGATGGAGTGGCAGATAAAAGCCAGCTCTCGTGTGCTTTATGCAGGAACTCGGGACACACCGCAAACTACCGGGGTTGTCCTTAGTTCCAGTATATTAAGAAAGTAAATCTGGTTCGTCAGGAGAAGGTCGTAGTGAAACGTCCACCTGCTCCAATTCAAACACAATCTGTGACTCCCCAAGTGACCTACGCCCAAATGGCGGCAGGTCGGGGAAAAGCGGAACAGAAAAGACCGGCCCCAGCGCCTAGAGCACCGGAGGCTCAAACTGACTTGCTGGCCATTGTAATGCGATATGCCTACGCAAGCATGTGTAGCAGAAATTTATTCATTCCCACGAAAAAGCACAAATCAAAGTTTCTCACGTTTGAAGAATTTGCACTCTATGCAAATTATCAATTTTCAGCCGATACGTCGCGCATGTCAGCACAGGTGCTGTGTGAGCATATCGCATAATTGATAAGTAATAAGTTAGCGGCACAACCGCATACGAATAGATAAGTATAGATTACTAATAAACAGACCTTGTAACGAAAAAGCTGAAGTTTTCTTATTACATGGCGATCCTGCCAGCCATTAAAAAAAAAAGTCAGAATAATTCTAAAATAGTTAAAATAAATTTTACAGTGCTTGAACGCTTTATTGTCAGAATATTTTTAAAATAATTAAAATGAATTATACAGTGCTTGAACGCTTTATTGTCAGAATATTTTTAAAATAGTTAAAATAAATTCCCAGTGCTTAAACGCCTTATTGTTAAGTGCAAGATGCAATAATAATCAGAATCAAAAACAGTCCAGTTTTGTGCAGTGAAGCAATGCGCAACCGAATCCAATTTGTATCTGGAAACAACAGTGAATAAGAAAGAGTGCAGTTTTGTGAAGTAAAGCCATGTTCAACCGAATCGAATTTGAATTGAACATCGTTGGCTTAGAAATATCCCAGCTCACTGAGGGAAAGTATATCAGCTAGATACTAGAATATTGTAATTGTCAGTGTGATACATGCGAGCAGCTTCATCGACAATAGCCCAAACCAGCGGTCAAATTACCGCATCAGTTATCGGGCAACACGTGACTGATAAATGTTGATTTGACATGACCGCGTAAGAGATCGAGTATCGAGTATCGAAATTTGGCATTCTGCCATCAGTGATCGTACATTTATTTATTCGATATGGTTTCTGCTGACGAGCTGAGGTGCATTTGGGAGAAAATATGTGAGAATATCTTTGTTTATTGTTTGTTTAAATTTATTGTTTGAAATTTATTTCAGGTTGAGTCTAAATAAAATGAACACTCTGCAAAAGGAGATTTTGGTAAATTTTATGAGCTGGGACAGCGGTTTAGATGCATGCTCTAAAATGTATACTCTCTTTTATAAATAAGAATGCACTCTTATTTGACTGACTGTTTTGATAGAACTCCAATCAAAAATGTATGTTGTGAAAGATATTTTCAGAAAATTATAGTTTTGTATACGTACGCAGAGTCTTGTAAAGCGAAGGCATCACTTTTATCTCTTAAACGTCTTCGTTCAATACACTCATAGCGATCATCCTCTGAATCAGAAGATATGAAAAATAAAGTAAATATTCAATTTTTAATTGAAGACAATAAACTTTTCCTCACACAAAAACTAATATTTTGACATTTGTCAGCCATCTCAATTCAATGTAGTAGAATTGCACTAGTACAATTTTCAAAGTGTACACGATACCTGACCATTCTTATGTGATCATCCCAATGTAGTTACTCGATCACTCGATAGCGTATGGATTTCATTCACTCGTTAACTGATATCGTAATTCGGCCCCAGTTTCCTGTCCTTATGAATCTACATATTAAAGTGCAACTTTCCCAATGACGAACGGAGACGCTTACAATCCTCTTCGGTACCAGAACGTGCAACACCAAGCTTCACAAGAACGGTAATAGTGCGTTAATTTGCTCATTGTTTAACTTTCAACTATTTTTTGCCCAATAATTGCGTTAAACGTGCACACTAGTTAAGTCTTGTTATTACATGGTTTTATTATTAATAAGTGCTAGTTAAGTTATACTTAAAAGTCAATTCTAAACTCAATAAAGCGACTATGGGCAAGCAACAGTCCAAGATAGAGAGGCCTAGTGCCAATGTAATCAATGAAGTAGAAGTCATTGAACAAAAAGTCAGTAACGAAACGTACTTGATAATAATCATTGTACTGCTGGCTGCCCATTTAGCAATCAAGTTATATAGATTGCACAAAAAATCACTTAAGAAATCGTATATGGCAAGAGCCGCCAAATATCTTTGCTTTTCATTGCTGTACGCTAGGATAGAAGATATTAAACAAAATACAATTTAGGAGTAAATACTTACTTCAATGTAGGCGAGATAGGCATAATAGAAAATCCATTAATTTTCCAAATCCAATCACAATGCCACAAACCCCTGTGGAATTTTTAACTATTACATCGAAAATCCTTCGATGGCACCGCAGAACACCTGCAGAGTTTCCTAGCTGCGTTAGATTTGGTAAATACCATAAACGATGGCATTAATCTAATAAAAACAAAGCCAAAAGGAACTGCCATAAATCTGATCTCTGGATCAGAAACAACCATAGCGCAGGTAGTTCAAAAATTAAAATCCACAGTAAAAGGAGAATCGGTCAACGTCATCACCGCTAAGTTGATGAACGTCCGGCAAAGCTCCAAACCAGCAAATACATACATAAAAGAGGTTGAAGACCTCACTAGAAAATTACAAACCGCTTACATTTCGGACGGACTATTACCTCAATTGGCTGAAACATACTCCACCAAGGCTGCCATAAAAGCCATGATCAAGAACTCAAGCAATGATAAGACAAAACTTATCATGGAGTCCGGCCAATTTAGCAACACGAACGAGGCAGTGGCTAAATTCGTGAATCGCTGTACAGAGGCTTATGGCCAGTCAAATGCAATACTGCATTTTAGAGATAATCGCAGTAGATATAATTGTCAGTATAATAATCAAAGCAATAACAGCTTTCGCGGGCGTGGTCACGGACGCGGCCAAGGTTGTGGACGTAGACGCGGAAATTATAATAACCGCATCAATAGCAATTACTATAACCAGTCAGGACATAACAGCAACAATGCTTATAATGGCAATAGAAACGTCAGAATAACACAACAGAGGGCGGAAAACGAACCGCCCCCAAGTACTCATTAAGAAAGGTGAAAACAAACAGTAAAGTCTATAATATAGGACTAAACTTAACATCATTAGTAGCATTAAAGACGTCATTAAATAATGGCATAATATCATTTATAGTCGACACTGGCGCGGACATTTCTATAGTAAAGAAACGGTAAATTCAAAATTTTAATACATTAAACACGAACGAAACAACAAGCGTACACGGCATAGGTCAAGATATAACAAATACATTAGGAAAAGTCTACGCTGACTTGAAATTTAAAAATCTGCTAATACCTCATGAATTTCATGATGTTAGTGATGATTTTCCAATCCCATCCGATGGCATAATCGGTATTGATTTTGTAAAGAAATACCATTGTCTACTCAACTATGAAGATGATCAAGACTGGCTGGTACTAAGGCCAAATGATTTTCATGACATTGCAATACCGATGTCATGCTCACCAAAGAGTGATGCTATAGCAATACCAGCAAGATCTGAAGTTATCCGACAGGTCAACATCCAATGTCAAGAAAAGGAAGTACTTATTACACAACAACAACTGCAAGACGGAATATATGTAGCAAATACAAATACAACTAGCAACAGAGCATTTGTCCGCCTTATAAACACAACAAATGAAAATGTACTGATACACAATGTTACTTTGAAAACAGAAAGTCTAAACGACTATGAAAGAGTATCAATAAAAGACCGTCAATCCAAAGACCTAAAATTACAAAAATTGTCTACAAATTTTCCAGACTTCATAAAGTCTGATTTACACAAATTTTGCTCGGAGTACATTGATATATTCGCCCTCGAAACAGATAAAATAACTGTTAATAATTTGTATAGACAAAAACTTCGTTTAAAAACCGATGAGCCAACATACATTAAAAACTATAGAATACCGCACACCCATAAAAGTGAGATTACCAAACAAGTTGATAAATTGATACGAGACAATATAATCGAGCCATCAGCGTCAGAGTATAACAGTCCAATACTATTAGTACCTAAGAAATCTTTACCAGGCAGTAGTCAAAACCGATGGACTAATTGCAGATAAATTTCCGTTGCCAAGAATAGACGATATTCTTGACCAGTTAGGTGAAACTAAGTATTTCTCTTGCCTGGACTTAACGTTAGGCTTTCATCAAATCGAATTAGATGAAGACTCCAGGGACATTACATTATTTTCAACTGACAAGGGTTCATATCAATTCAAATGTCTGCCCTATGGCCTAAAGATAGCACCAAACTCATTTCAAAGAATGATGACAATTGCTTTCTCTGGTTTAGCACCAACACAAGCATTCTTATATATGGATGATTTAGTTGTATTGGGCCGGTCAGAAGCTCATATGCTAAAAAATTTTACAGATGTATTCAAAACGTGCCGAAAATACAATCTAAAATTACATCCTGACAAGTGCTCATTTTACAGTCACGAAGTGACGTACTTAGGTCATAAATGCACGAACAAAGGTATTCTTCCAGATGATAGTAAAGTTCAGATAATACTGGAATATCCTACGCCCTAAAAACGCGGACGAAGTAAAGCGATTTGTTGCATTTTGCAACTACTACAGACGATTTGTTCCAAATTTCGCTTCCAATACCTAAAACAGGCGCTATTAAGCCCTAACATTCTACAATATCCAGATTTCCAGAAGCAATTCTGTATAACCACGGATGCTAGCAAATACGCCTGTGGTGCGCAATGGATACCAACTCCCGGTAGCATACGCGTCAAGATCTTTCACCAAAGGTGAAAGCAATAAATCAAGAATTGATCAAGAACTTGCTGCAATTCATTGGGCGATTAAACACTTTCGTCCATATATATATGGCACTAAATTTTTGGTTAGAAGTGATCACAGACCACTATCGTATCTATTTGCAATTAAAAATCCGTCTTCTAAATTGACACGCATGAGACTAGATCTAGAGGAATATGATTTTACTGTAGAGTACTTGAGGGGAAAAGAAAACTATGTAGCAGATGCATTGTCGCGCATAGATTTTAAAGACATTCAGAATATAAAAAAGTCAATTAACCAAATATTAAAAGTAACAACTAGACTGCAATCAAATAAAAATGAAGAGAAACTAGTAAAAAACAATGTAGAAAAGTCATCGGATAAAATTAAAATATACGAAGCGTTTAGTAGCAGAAATAAGAAAAATAGCGCCAGGCTAGCTATAAATGGCGACTGTTTAAAAATTATAAAAAATAAAAAGGTGATCACTAAAGAAATAAAACACCTAATCACTAATGGAAATATTTACTTGTATTAATTATTTCCACTGCTTGAAAAAATAGCAAGTGATAATGGGTTAATAAAGCTGCAGCAGTCACTACGTCACAATATATTTGAAAAGATCCGGATCAGTAAGTATAAAGAAATAGGAAATAGAGCTCTGAAAAACATACAAATTGCACTGACGCCAGTAATAACAAAAATTGCAAATGATGACGAAAGAAAACAAATTATACAAAGATACCATGACGATCCAATCTGGGGTGGCCACACAGGAATTACACGTACATTAAAAAAGATGCGACAAAAATATTGGAAATACATGACGAGAGATGTTATAAAACACGTTAAAAGTTGTGACAAATGTCAAAGAAATAAATCGCTGAAAAATATAAAAGAGCCAATGATAATAACTGATACACAAGCAACAGCATTTGACGTAGTTCTAATAGATACTGTTTTGGACTACGAAAATTCAATGAAAATAAGGCTTTGAATGAAAAAAAAATAATCAACAGGACTTTAAACTCAATAACAATTTATTTGCTCTTACTACCACTCCGTGCTGCGACCAAAATTCAAGTGGCCGAGTCCATGGTCCACCGACCATCAGCAGCAAGAATGCATCCACGAAAACAACACCCACACACATGCACTCGCTCAATGTGCATTCGACTCCAGTGCTGTGCGAATCGTACGATGGATGTTGGTACGCACGGATTGGTGGATCTTGATGAAACATCCGATGCACCCGAATGGTGTGCTACAGATAATACGGTGACTCACAGCTTATTTAACAAAATTAACAGGGATTAACAAATTATCATGAACAAAGATAAACAAAAATAATATTTACATATAATAACAAAAATAATATTAATGAACACAAATGAATATTGAATTGTTACAAAAAAAAAAAAAAAAAATTATTTCCAAACATCCCGGCCCCCCCTGGAACGTGTTTCAGGACAGCGGCAGTAGAGCAAGTTTGGTTATTGGACGTACAAAAGTACCCCGACTCGCCTTCACTGTAGCTACTCGTACGTGTTGATCTGCACCTTTTGTCACAGCTTCAATTTTGCCGAGAAGCCACTTTGTTGGTGGAAGATTGGGCTCCTTGATCACGACCAGATCGCCCGGTTTTAGACTTGGGTTAGTCTGCTGCCACTTCGATCGTTCTTGGAGCGTGGTGATATACTCAGTCTGCCATCGTCTCCAAAATCCTTGAACCATACTTTGGATATGATTCCAGTGCTTCAAACGGCTTATAGGTGCATCCAGAATGTTGGGCTCAGGGACGGCTGTGTAAGGTTCGCCTGTAAGGAAATGAGCAGGTGTTAATGGGTTTAGATCTTCATCGGATACAACACATAATGGACGAGAATTCAGGATAGCCTCAATTTGAGAAAGTACTGTGTACAACTCCTCAAAAGTTAAAATTGAGCATCCGACTACTCGACGTAGGTTTGATTTCACCGATTTGACACCAGCCTCCCACAAAACCACCGAAGTGTGGCGCTGATGAAGGAATGAAGTGCCATGCAATGTTGTCCTTAGCAAGTGATGATGCAATGATCTCATTGTGAGTCTGTGCCATTACCAATTTATGCATCTCGTTCAAACAACGACGAGCACCTTGGAAATTGGTTTCATTGTCACTGTAGATGTTGGAGCACAGTCCCCGACGAGCAACAAATCTACGTAAGGCGACCAGGAAGGCATCCGTTGTGATATCACTCACCACTTCTAGATGGATCGCCTTCGTAGCCATGCATACAAAAATTGCTATGTATGCTTTTGACAGCTTGGCCTTACGACAGCGGGAAAGTCGAATAGTCAGAGGATCGGCATAATCACACCCTGTGTTGGAAAAAGGACGACTCGGTTGAATTCGCTGAGATGGTAAGTCTCCCATGAGTTGTGTAGTTGTCAGCTTCCGTTGCATAAAGCAGACCTTGCATTTATGCACTATCTTTCGAACGAGATTTCGACTACCTAAGATCCAATACTGCTGGCGAATGATAGCAAATGTTTGTGAAACTCCTGGACGCAGAAAGCTAGTATGAATATCTGTTGGAATGAGGGATGAAATTATATTATTTTTCCGTAGGATAATAGGGTGTTTAATATTGAAAGAAACTGTGGCATGTTTTAATCTGCCGCCTACACGAGGCAAACCGTTATTGTCAACAAACGCAGAATATTTTAAGAGCTTTGATTTAGCAGGAAGTTTATGATATTTAATTAGGTGCGCAATATCTTCACTGAAGGATTTTTGTTGAACCGATTTTATGATGAGTATCCTTGCGTTTTGGATCTCATTTAAGGTGAGACCAGTAGTAAGACGATTGATTTTTGCGGCACGAGAATTGAACAAGTATCGAAGACAATACGCCATTATTCTTTGCACGCGATACCACGACGAGATTCTGTCAATTAAAGTTTGTATTGCATCTGTATCGGAGGAGGTAATTAATACTTGTCGAGACGATTGCCTTTCTTCGATTGATATGTCTTCACACTCTATTTTTCGCGAGACAAACCTAGACTTTGGCCAATGTTCATCCGATAACGTTAAGAAGGATGGACCGGTCCACCAAATATTATGGGTAGCAAGATTCGATGGAAGCACACCGCGTGACGCACAATCAGCTGAATTCAATTCTAATGAAATATGATACCATGAATGTCTGGGAGTTGTTTCGAGGATTGCGGCTGTGCGGTTGGCCACAAATGTTGTCCAGCGACGAGGGGGTGAAGACAGCCAATGTAACACAATTTCCGAATCACACCATGCCAGTGTTCGTGAAATCTTAGTTGTTATCGATGACTTCACGAGATTCAGCAACCGAGTCAGCAGCAGAGCACCACAGAGCTCCAACCGTGGGATGGAAATTGGTTTGATTGGTGCAACCTTCGTCTTGGCGGCAATTATGCTGGCCTTGAATTCTCCTTTAGCGACTCTGCAACGACTATATATAACTGCAGCATATCCTAGTGAAGAGGCATCTGAAAATCCATGGAGTTCGATCTCTACCAACGACGAGAATACATTTCTGGGGACCCGAATACGTTCTAAGAATGGGAGCTCCTGCCGATAGCCGATCCATCGTTCGGCTAAATGGGGGGTATCGAATCATCCCATCCTAGTTTAAACTCTGAAGACCACAGTTCTTGAAATAGAATTTTAAATAACACTACCGACGGAGCTAGCAATCCTAAAGGATCAAAAATCCTTGATACTTCCGAAAGTAGGGTCCGCTTAGTTGATGAAGGAGATGGAAGGGACTTCGACATACAAAATGAAAACACATCACTTATAGGATTCCAATACATGCCTAACACTTTTATTAATGAATGCGAGCATTCTGTGTCGAAGATTGAGTATTCGCAATCTTCTTTTGGCAAACGAGAAAGAAGTTTCCAGCAATTCGAACTCCATTTCCGAAGCTGCAGTTTAGCAACGGACAGGAATTCAACTAGTTCAGACTGCAAATCAATAAGCGATTCAATTGAGTTTGATCCTGGCATGACGTCGTCAACATAAACGTCATTCAAAAGGACCCGAGAGGCATTAGGGTATTTGGATTTGTAGTCGAGGGCTAGGTGCTTTAATACCCGAACTGCTAAGAATGGAGCAGACGGTACACAAACGAAAGTGTTTAATCTCTTCAGATGGATCGTTACGCCAAACAATGCGTTGAAAGTCAGTGTGTCCTTCGTCCATCCAAATTTGGCGAAACATTTTCACGACATCAGCAGTGAAAACATACCGATGTTCTCGAAAGCGCAAGCATACGCCAATCAAATCCCTTTGAATTGGAGGACCTACTAACAACGCGCTATTCAACGACTGCCCGTAGGAATCTTTAATCGAACCATCAAAAACGACACGTAATTTAGTTGATGAACTTGTTGGTTTCAAGATTGCGTGATGTGGAAGATAGAAATGTTTACCTGGCGACGATTCTATCTCGTTAGGTTGAATCTGCTTCATATGTCCAAGATGTATTTCAGGATTATTCCGAAAGCGACGTTCCATGGAGTGTAAAAGCGAAAGACGGGTCTGGTATTTTGAAGGGGAGCTGTACCACGTATTTGCCATCCGATGAGCGAGAGAACGTTTCGCGAAAGTGTTGCTCAGCCGGGTCGTTGATGATACATCCGTCTTTAGCTGAAGTTACTTCCTCCAGCTCCCAAAATCGCTGCAACAACACATCAACGTTGAGAGTTGAATGATGTGATGAAAAGGTAACATCTGTGGCAGTCTGATCAAAAAACTCTCCTGTAATAACCCATCCAAACGAAGTACTTTGGGCTAGTGGAATACCTTCAGGACCGTGGATTTGTTCTCCCTTCAGAATGCACCAGAGCTTATCGGCGCCAAGTAGAAGGTGAAGATCGATTAAAGTAGGGATCAGCTAGATCTAAATTCAAAATATGTGGCCAAGAAGAGACATCTAACGATTGCGATGGTAGATTCGAAGTTAGCTTATTCAATATAAAGGCATCAACAAATAGACGAGTTGAATTGAGTCGCGAGCAAAGTTGCAAAGAAATACACCCTTTTGTATAACCTGCTTCTGTAGACGACAGACTGAGAATTGGAATCCGAGCATGAGAACGACGATATCCGAGTCTTTGGGCGAATGATTCAACGACGAATGATGATTGGGATCCAGAATCTAGCAAAACTCGGCAATCAATGAAATTCCCCTGAATGTCCTGAATTTTAGGTAACATAGTAGGGAGAATGGTTTGCTTACGACGATTAAATTCAAGGGAGTGGTTGTTCGCAAGTGGAGAAGCAGATTTCAACGACGATGCAGAATTTTGAGGTTGAAACGAATTCAAAGAAGAGTTAGCATTAGACAATGATATTGGGTAAGAAGACGACGGTACTAGAGTATGATTTAAATCTTATGAATGGACTAGTGAATGATGGCGTGATTTACAAACTCGACAACGAAACGTAGATCGGCATTTGTTCGACGAATGTCCTATCCGAAGACAATTAAAACACAACGAATTTGTCTTCACGAAATTCCGACGCGATTCAATGTCTAGAGCTACGAATTTCGGACACTGGCTTAGTAAATGGTTATTTTTGCACTTGAGGCTCTGAGGTTTGGTATCAGATTCTTCTGCTACATGGGATCAAATGGTAACTGATGGCTTGGTACGCGATGTGATAGAACGATTAGTAGGTTGGCATGATTCGAGAGCGTCACAACGGGATTGCTTTTCTAGGCGCTCCCAGGCTTCAATGTAATTGACCTCGGAAATTATCATATGTTTGATAAGACTGGCCACATCATCTCGAACGAATGATTTTAGGTAGTGAAACTTTTGAGTTGCATTGAGATCACTCCTATTGTCAACCGAGCCCAAGAAAAGATCACGAAAAGACGGTCAGTCTTTATAATTTCCCGAAAATGAAGGCACTACAATTTTTGGTAAATTAACAAATGAAGAATTGCTTGTTGAGCTGTTAAGCTTCTCTAAAAATGTAGACTGTTGGTTGGCAAGCTGTTCTAAAACCGAAACATCTGCATCCTTTTGTACAACGCTTTTCCGATCACGAATAGCTTTTACGAGCTTAGAATGAGCTACGAAAGATTTGGTTTCATATTCACCAAATTCCGATTCAAGAGCAGCGCACTCAGCCTCAAGCACTTGCTGTAAAAGTTCGTAGTGCAACGAGGAAAATTCGGCCCACGTTGCTTCCAATTTACCTAGGCGAATCTCTATCATTTCGATCGTTGTGGACGAATCGATTGTCTCTATAAAAGCTGCTGCACGAGTCAAGCGGCCGTTGGCATTTCCGCGTTTTAGATTTACTGCACTCGTATTAAAAAAAATAAAAAACCGACGAAATTGATTTACGACACTTGAGTGAGAAATTCCAGGTAAATTAGTTTATTGTTGCTCCCTTATGAAATTATAAAGGTTCAGTATAAAACAAAGGGAATACCTATGCAACGACAAATTGTCCACTATAGTACAAATTCACACATGGAATTTCAAATTAATTTTGTTTTATCAAGAACACGATTGTAATAAATTATTTAAATAAAAATGAATAAATTATAAATTCGGCTTCAGAAGGACCAATTATGTTTTGGATTACGAAAATTCAATGAAAATAAGGCTTTGAATGAAAAAAAAATAATCAACAGGACTTTAAACTCAATAACAATTTATTTGCTCTTACTACCACTCCGTGCTGCGACCAAAATTCAAGTGGCCGAGTCCATGATCCACCGACCATCAGCAGCAAGAATGCATCCACGAAAACAACACCCACACACATGCACTCGCTCAATGTGCATTCGACTCCAGTGGTGTGCGAATCGTACGATGGATGTTGGTACGCACGGATTGGTGGATCTCGATGATACAGATAATACAGTGACTCACAGCTTATTTAACAAAATTAACAGGGATTAACAAATTATCATGAACAAAGATAAACAAAAATAATATTTACATATAATAACAAAAATAATATTAATGAATACAAATGAATATTGAATTGTTACAAAAAAAAGAATTATTTCCAAACAGATACCATCGGACCATTACCAAGA
This sequence comes from Pocota personata, assembly GCA_963082735.1. Classification (NCBI taxonomy): domain Eukaryota; kingdom Metazoa; phylum Arthropoda; class Insecta; order Diptera; family Syrphidae; genus Pocota; species Pocota personata. Next base: position 100,985,521 of record OY720429.1, on the reverse strand, counting down.
TCAGAAAATGGCAATTCATACGCAGTCACAGTAATTTGCGATTTAACTAAATATCTGATATCAGTACCTATCGCTGATAAAAGTGCAAAAACAATTGCGCAAGCAATCTTTGACAATTTCATACTAGTTTACTGCCCCATGAAGAAAATAATCACTGATATGGGCACCGAATATAAAAACCAAATATTTACAGATCTCTGTAAACTTTTGAAAGTGGAAAATGTTACATCAACAGCATATCATCATCAAACATTAGGAACTGTGGAAAGAAAACACAGGACATTTAATGAATACGTTCGATCATATATTTCAGTAGAAAAAACAGACTGGGATAAGAGGCTGAAATACTTACGTATTGCTACAATACCACGCCATCAATCGTACATAGCTATTGCCCATTTGAATTAGTATTTGGTAAATCACCAAGTAACTACGACTTTCTCTCAAATTCACAAATAGATCCCATTTATAATGCAGAAGCATATGAGAAAGAAGTCAAATTTCGATTACAAGCGGCTCATAAAAGAACCGTAGAAATAATAAAAAGGAAAAAGGAGAAGGAAAAAGTCTTATACGATAGATATAGCAATAGCCTAGACATAGCAATAGGAGATTTAGTCTTAATAAAACAAGTAGGACATAAATTAGATAACACTTATAAGGGATCTTTTGAGGTAGTAAACATAGAAAATAGGAATAACGTACAGCTAAAAGACGACAACGACAAGACCACAATTGTGTTTGTGCACACCGACTAAGACGTTACAACACAAAATAAATATAAATATATATTACTTAATGAAAACAGCAATTTATTGGAATGTTAAAAAAAAAATAATAATAAGAATATGTATATAAAAGCAACTGAACAAATGTTTAATGTTAAAAAAAAAATAATAAAAAAAAATATATATATATACAAGATTTTAGAATAGATTTAAGAATAAATGTTATTAGAAATAAACTCATTCTTCCCAAAAAGGGAGGTGTAATGCGATATGCCTACGCAAGCATGTGTAGCAGAAATTTATTCATTCCCACGAAAAAGCACAAATCAAAGTTTCTCACGTTTGAAGAATTTGCACTATATGCAAATTATCAATGTTCAGCCGATATGTCGCGCATGTCAGCACAGGTGCTGTGTGAGGATATCGCATAATTGATAAGTAATAAGTTAGCGGCACAACCGCATACGAATAGATAAGTATAGATTACTAATAAACAGACCTTGAAACGAAAAAGATGAAGTTTTCTTATTACACCATCTTGCTCTCTATCTAAGGGCAGATGGAGCAGCTTCAACATCAGGTACAGGAGCAGGCGAAGCGGGTGGACCAGATCTACGCACTTCTGCCGGGCCTAACGCACCCCCAGTCGTAATGGGTACGACCATGGAGGAGCAACCCTTGGAGATCCTTGCGGTGAATGTGAATTCACTGATTAGGATCGAGCAAAGAGCCGTACTGTTTAAGTTGCTAGAAGACCAAACCCCCGATGTGCTTATGGTTAGCGAAACAAAGCTATCCCAGAAGCACAAATTGGGGCACAATAAATACAATATTGTCGGAAGAGACCGACCCAACTCCACACAAGGAGGAGGTGTTGCGATCTTCATACGCAAACAATTGCAATTTAAAGTAATGTACAGCGGTGAAGCGCGAAGGTTCCAGGAGCTGGAAGCGTGTATTGTGTGCATTCCTTTCCATAGTGGAAAGAGGATGTACTTGGTCGCACTCTATGCACCTGAAGCTACTCAATCTACTTTATTTATTTCAGAGCGTGAGACACTTTTTCGATGCCTAAGGCTGGAGTCGGAGGAAAATTATTTCGTCATGGCCGAAGATCTTAACGCCAAAAATAGAGATTGGGGAAATAACACACCTAATCCTAGAGGGAACCTACTATTCAATTGGTGGGGTCGGCACAGTGTTGAGTATAAACTCGATTTGAAAGCTACAGATAGTCCGTCGTTTCCTAGAAGCGGCTCCTATCTGGATCTTATGCTGTTCGACGTACGGTTACAACTGACCGACATGGACCGAAAAACTTTAAACTGCCTGCCCACATTTGTGTATGACAGTGACCATTGCGGACTCAGTGCCGTAATAACGATCCCCAACGAAATTTCGGAGTTGGAGGAGTTTGTCCAAACGTACTCCTACAATTATAGTAGGACGCGTTGGACTCGCTTCTCAAGAACTTTGACAAGAGCACTCTCCTCGAACTCGCTCTACCTACCGTCCAATAGGAATCTGTCAAACGAGGAGATTGACTGGTACCTAAAACAAATGGACAAGACAATTAAACGAACTATGGACAATACGATACCTCGGTATCAACATACTAACAATGCAGACATATTCCGTAATGCAGCAATTGACGCACTACAACAACACAAAAGTAGACTGCTGTCGAGGCTAAATACCTTGTAGACAGTTTACTGAGAGACAAAACTCGGAGGTGAAGTCGTTGATTAAAAACCTTCAGAAATTAATCAAGGAAAACTACAGACTTTCTGTAAATCTGCATTGGAACAACAAAATTCGGGCTGTAAAATCTAACAACCCGAGTATGTTCCCGCAAATAAATAAAATATTTCGCAGAAACAATCAAAACGACCTTCCGTATCTTAAGATCCCCCGAACGACGAACAATGGACGAATACTTATAACAGCAGGTATAGATCCAGATAACGCAGTAGAGGATGACAACTTCTTTGTGATCGAAGATCCGCAGGAGAAGGTAGAGGCTATAGGAGCGACTTTCCAGGAAGTGTACAAGGTGTATGATACCATTTGCCCGAACCACGACCTGGAAAATCGCGTCCTTGTGCACAACTTCTATCTTCGAAATGATATAGAGCACTGGCGCTCTGAGAACATAGGCTTTACCGAGTTCAATGACGATAACATGGCAAATAATATCATCGCCGATGAAAGGGTACATCCCCCGTACATATCGAAGGTGGAGCTCTAAGCGATCTTCGACTCATTGAGGAGGAAGAAATCTGTGGGAAATAGTTTTTTTTTTTTTATTAAATTCATTATTCTCAACAATTATAATATTTGCAAATTTAACAGACTGCAGCTAAATAATAAGAGAATAGTTAGAGACTTTTTGTATTTCATTAAATAAAATAGAGATAAATGTCACTTTGTAATAGATATATTCATTGTGGGGTGAACAAATTAAAGTAAAAGTAAAGAAATAAAAAAAAGAGAACAATTTAAAAAGCAAAAGGCAAGTACATTACTACAACAAGGCAATATATATGATAGATACTAAGCAATATAGCGCAGCAAAATTTCGATTTCATTGTAATCAAAGCTAAGAAACCACTGTTTTACCTCTTTCATAAAAGTGTACAAGTTACCAATGATTCGCATACCTACAGGAAGCCTATTAAACAGTTTGCAAGAAGTAAAGGGGTAAGAATTTCTATTATATATTTTTAAAGTATTGTTGGGACAAAACTTTCTAAGGCGGTAGAAACAACGAATGGTTGAGAGCAGATATTGTTTTAAATCTAAAATTTGATTGGACCAACTCAAATTCCGGTCAATTGTAACGCCTAGATATTTAAAATGGTTTACGTTTTCGATTTTGAAGCAATGGTCATCACAAGGAACATTCCTATCGAAGGAGACATAAGAACATTGGTCAATAGGCTTACAGTGAAACAAGTTGTACCTTCCACAATTAGATGCATGAAATATGATCTCGATATCTGGAGCATCATGATTAATTAGGCTGAAAAACATAAGTTTCGTTTTATTGCTAACTACTAGCTTATGTTCCGCAAACCAAATTCTTAGTAATTCAACGTCTTTATTTATACCAGTAACTAGGTTTAAGGGATTGACTGAACCATATGCGATACCAAGATCATCAGCAAAAGCTCTAACTTTTCCTACAAAAGGTTGGACAAACAGAGAATTTATATAAATGAGAAACAGTATAGGACCAGCACAGAGCCTTGGAGAACACCAAGATTAGTAATCTTAGAGTTACTTAAACTAGTTTCAACCTTCAGTTTTTGTTTTCTGTTTTTAAGATAGGACATAAACCAGCTATACATAAAACCACGAAAACCAGCATTATATAGCTTTTTCAAAAGAATGTTATGATCCACCATGTCAAAAGCCATGTTGTGTCCAGCACAACATTTTTTGTTGTCCAAACCTTTCTGTATAAGGGAACAGAAATCTAAGAGAGCAACTTCAGTAGATAGCCCAGCTCTAAACCCAAACTGCATGGGGCTGAACAAATTATTTTTTTTTTAGGAATTCCAAAACCCTTTTTTTAACACATTTCTCAAATAGTTTGGAGATTGAAGACAATAACGATATTGGTCTATAGTTATTTTTTTCATTTCTTGTTACCACTTTTGAAAAGAGGAATAACAATGGCACATTTTAGTTATTCAGGGAAGAGTCCAGACACGATGCTCAAATTGAAAAGATGTGCCAAAATATCAGCAATATTAAAGGCAACATTCTTCAGTATAGTGTTAGAAATACCATCGCTACCACAGGAATATGAATTGCTTAAGGAATGAATAGTCTTTAGAATTTCAAGCCCAGAAATTGGTTCAAAAAAGAAGCTATTTCTTTGGAAAGTATTGTACTATTTACAAATCCGGTACAGTAACAATTGCAATAACTTGAACAAAATCTTTGAAACGGCTGTTGTCCAACCGATGAAAAATGGTCATTGAATTCATTAGCTATTGCTGTAGGTTCCGAAATAGTAACACTTCCGTTTTTTAAATAAAGAGCATTATTTTGGTTAGTAGCATTACGATTGATTATGCTATTAATCACTTTCCACTCCTTTTTCGATGGAGTATCGAACATTGTGCTTCGATATCTCCCTCTAGAAGCGGTGGACATTTACACCACTCTGTTTAACATTGCACTGAATAATGCACATTATCCAGCGCATTGGAAAACAGCAGTGATACAACCCATCCCCAAAAGGTGTAAGGACACTTCCAATCCGGCAAATCTCCGGTCGATAAGTCTCTTTCCGAACATCAGCAAGGTAAGGTATTCAAGAAAGTGATCAATAGAGCCCTTCTTAAGTGGACTGAGAACAATAATATAATTCCGGATAACCAATTCGGTTTTAAGGCGGGGCATGATACAATACATGCCGCGTCTAAACTGGTATCGGATATCCAATGGAACAAAAGCAAGAACCAATGCACAGAGGGAGGACTCTTCTACAAGCTAAGCAGGCTGGGCATAAGCAAACCACTGCTGTACATACTTCAGAACATGCTCACCAGTAGACAGTTCATTGTCAAAAATGGCAATGTCACTTCTGCTGAAACATTTCTAATTAAAAACGGTGTGCAACAGGGTGCGGTTAATTCACCGATCCTTTTCTCATTTACACGAGCGATCTCATAGGATCACTTCACCATGACATAGCGTACGCAGACGACTTGATCGCGTACAGATCAGGACCAAAAATCGAGGTCATTGCAATTCTCTTGCAACGTGACTTCGATAAGATTCAGCGATATTGCGATGACTGGAAGTTGAAGATCAACTTCCAGAAATCGGAAACCATTCTTTTTAGGACGCCGTTGTCTGGTGCCTCTAGGAATACCAGAAAGAATTGGTGAAAGTTCCCAATCATGGGACCGCACGGACAGCCACTTACGTGTCGAAGTGTAGTCAGATACCTGGGGCTGTGGTTAGACCAATATCCATATTTTAACAAACATATAGATGCTGCTCTGGCCAGAGCCAAAGGTGCTTTTGCCCTTACAAAGAGACTTTTTTATAGCAAGCAACTCGATGCAAGGGTAAAGGTAATCTGCTACATGGCCCTCATCCGGCCCATGCTCGTATATGGATGCCCCGTGTGGTTCAACGTGAGAGCAAGCTTGTTGGAAAAAATTCGGGTGTTTGAGAGGGCATGCCTTCAGTTGTACAGAACACCGGAGTCCCAGTACATAAAATTCTATCCCAATGAGGTCCTATACAACAGGGCTAATCTAATAAGAGTGGATAATTTCGTTATTAAGCTGATTCGAAGGCACATTGCAAGAGCAATGAGCTCGACGAACAACCTGATCTCTGAGAGTGCGCCTTAACGGCTTTGTTTCCCCAGAGGCGTTCCTCTCAGATTGGCAGTGCCGCTAATCTTCCACGTTGCTCGGACAGTTGTGGATAGGCGACTGAACTACGACAGAGACGTTGCACACGGCAGTGTGGAGCGTCTCCGGTTTAGTAGGGCGGTATCGGGTCGTGATGTTGAGGACGTACAACGACAGTACGGTCATTTCTGGTGGTTAGCCGAAAGAGAGGAAACTCCTTCGTCGTTTCCCCCCTTTGAGGTTTAAAGTTGACTGTTCTTACCCATTGCCGACTTACATAGTTTAGGTTTAGGTATTTTAGATATATTGTGTATAGGTAAAAAATAAAATAAAAATTTATCACAGTACTTGGATAGGAAAAATAATATAAATAATAAAAAAAATAAAAAACAGCACTAGATAAATAAATAAATAAATAATAAAAAAAAAAAAAAAAAAACGTTACGTAAGGTAGAGTAAGATAGATTAAGGTAGAATAAGGTAGTTTAAGATTTATTTTAAGGTAGTTCGTTAAGTTAAACATATATATATAAGAATAAAAAAAAAAAAAAGTCCATACACTATAGTAAGTTTTTTCTATAATAATTTTCTTAGTAACAATTAAAATTAAAAAAATTAAACAAATAAACAATTTTCAAGTTCGTTACGTCGAAAGACACAGTTTTAAGTATTAGGTTTAACTTAGACCGCCCGCGTAAGGCCAGTAGTTAAGTTAAGTTAGTTAAGCTAGTTTTAAGCGTTTTTTTGTCTAGCATGTAAGTTATAATGAATTGATTAATAAAAATGCAGTAAAAATTAAAAAAAAAAATGTTATGCCTTCACAGTAGAGTTGACTTAGCTTTCGCAAGTGATAGACTTTTTGATTTATTTGATGCGAAATAAATAGATGATTCTTGACATCAGGATTCAAACCGTGAATCAACAGCGTGACAAGCGATGATGTCCCTTATAGAAATGGCAGAGCAGTTCAATATTCACTTATGTTGGGTGCCAGGGCATAGGGACATTCCAGGGAATTCAATAACCAATTCTACCAGACAAAAGTTCCCTGGGTATGCCGGTCGCTACATGCAAACTCAAATTAAAGCTGGATGCTATTGAGAGAACAAATTCTAGGTGGGCAAGTGGTACAACGTGTATAGCGACAAAACAAATTTAGCCTAAGCTGGATCTAAAACGCTATAAGAATTTGATTTCTCTCAATAGATTGCATATCAGCGCTGTAATTGGTGTCATCACCGGGCACTGTCTAATAGGCAAGCATGCAACAAGGCTTGGCGTATTATCGAATGTTTTCTGTAGAACAGGAAGAGGAAGGACTAATAGCATATGCTTTTAGATTCTTAGGGATGTGAATGGCATGTAGTACCTGTGAAGTGCATAATTATCAGATTTTCATGTGATGGACTTAAAGGATTGTCTATTTAGAATTTTTATTACTTATGGTGTGGCTGCAGGATATTTTGCTTTTGTGAAGAAAATAGTGCACGGCTTTTGCCTGAAGTAGTGCTAAAGTGGGGTTGCATTTCTTTCGTAAATTTTAGCTCAAATTGTTTTAGCTTGTTCCTTGTCATTTTGGTGTCAGTTTGATTTAAAAAACATTCTTTTGAGGGCGACAGAACCGTTTCTTAAAGGGATATTTTTAGCATTTGTGTAAAATTTGATGCGTAGCGGACTGTGAATGTTTATCCGAATAGCGAACCTTAGGTGATTGTTGTTTGGGCGTAGCACCTGCGATAGTTTGTTTTGGACAACTATTCATTGGATCTTCACTTCACATCTTCGCTTAGTTACGTCAGAGTTGTGTCTTTTTGTGTTTCTATGTTGTAGTGATGAGGGAATTTAGGGTTGATTTTACAACATTCGTGGGCTTCAAATGAGTTTCTTCGATTTGAAACTGCCTGGATATAACTTAGTGTCGTCATTCATTCGGTGGGGACACCGTGGCCTCGCCATTTACGTCCGTAGTGATATTGCTTACCAAGTTCCACCAGAGTATGGCCACTGTTCCAACCCGGAATTTAATTTCAAATGGCTAAAATTTACCGTTCGTAAGCAAATATTTCACTACTGCTTTATTTACAGAAGCCCTAGTGCGGACAACAACTCAACTTTTGACGAATTTGATGCGCTGTCCGATTCCATCACTCGAATTGTCTCCTTGTACCCTCATACTGAAATCGTCATTGCGGGCGATTTCAATATTTTTTTTTTTTTTTTTTTTATAATTTGCACGTGTTAAAGGGGATATGAATACCCTTAAACTAATTTTTAGAACACGTGCGTTTTGCGGAAGAGGAAGAGACAGAGAGAAAGACAGAGTGGTGTAGTTTGAAACTCAGGTGGTATTAAGTTTCTGTAAACTCCAAGGGTGGCTGTCCAGATAACTGGGGAGTATTTTGTTTTTTTTTTTCGCTATTGTTGTCGTTGCTTATGATTCACAGTATTTTTTTCCGTCCACCTGATGTCATCACCACGATCAAATTGCATTTTAGCCATATGACCACCCTACTGCCAGTGTTATGCCTTCACAGTAGAGTTGACTTAGCTTTAGCAAGTGATCGACTTTTTTATTTATTTCATGCGAAATAAATAGATGATTCTTGACATCAGGATTCGAACCGTGAATCAAAACTGTGACAAGCGATGATGTTACCACTACACCACGGCCACCCTACACAATTCGGATTGGCTTCAACATTCTGGCCAGACAACACCCGAAGGAAGGTATGTTGAACTTTTCGCTGAGGTAAACAATTTGACCCAGATTGTAAATGAGCCTACACGTATACCGGACATTGAAACTCATTCCGCCAACACTTTGGACTTGTTTCTTACTTCGCACCCTGATAAATACACTATTGTTTTATCGCCTCTAGGTCGGTCTGACCATAATATCGTATCAGCTAAATTCTCGATAAGGTAAGGAAGGCAAAGAGCTTTTGTTGACAATAGACAAAAGCTCAGTGGAAATGCTAAGAAGTAGATCTGGCGTGGTCAAATTCGATCTGGGAGAGATCCGGATCAAGATATTGACTGAAGACTGCAAGAACTAGTCAGAACCTGTCGGTAGCGTAGATTAATCTCCACCACTCCACAGAAGCCACTGACAACCTCTTGCTCCTTATCAATGCAGAAAGCGTGGACGTGGCTTAAATGCAAGAGCCGTATATTTTAAATAATCAGGTACAAGGTTTAAAGTCCAAACATTACTATATATTTCGCTCCACAAACGAAGGTAGAATTAGAGCGTGCATCTTAGCTAAAAAATCAATTAATATTGTAATATGCGAGCTACGGCTCGAGTAGATAAAACGTTATTCTGTGACATTATTTCTTTATTTTCGAGTCTACAGAACAATTCAAGTTCACACTATACTGTTCTTCGCAAATTCTTTCCTTACAAGGTCTCTTTCTTCTCAAATCACTTTATCTCATTTCAATTATTGTACTTAATTCACAAATCCAAACTAATTACTTCTTCTTGTTAACTCTCAACTTTCAATTTATCACAATATGACAACTTCGCCTATTATCACTTTTCCAATCTCTTCGTACGGTTCAAAACCCAACTGCCCTGCCTCGATCGCCATCTGTCCTTATATAGTCGCATTTCTGATAGCCAGAAACTTCTAGCAAATTCTTCGACCACTGGAACAAGAAAATTCTGATGTAATAATTCCAAGATGACAGCTGCAGCCAATAATCTCTTGTGGTTATAATTCTCTCTTAATTCCGCGACGTCGTCTTAGACATAATCCGTCTCTTACCGAGGACACGAACCTCGAATGAAAAGACACTTCGGAATGTGTTGCCTACTTTTGGAGCGTAGTTATTATGCTACATTATGTTACAATATGTTTCTTTTGCCTAGATTCAGCAATGAAGACATAGCAGTAGTGAACGTAGAAAACAGGGAGAAAAGTTTTCTTCTCATTTCTGTGTACGAAGATGATTCACCACCGAGAACCGTTCGTTAACTAGTAGAATATGCTCAATCAAGGAACAAATCTCTGGTGATGGGATGCGACGTAAATGCACACCATAAACAATGGTACTATTTAATTGACCGTCGTACAGTTCGGACGTGTTTTTCTTTTTCTCCTGCCTCGCGAGTCAATTAATTATTAATTTGCCACCTGCCGCTGACCAAGCAAACTTCGATTAATACGCGATCACCATCAACTCCCCACTCATAGTTTTTCTTTTTTCTTTCGTCTCTGTCTCTTTGACCTATCTAGTGCGTCCACTCTTGTGTCCCTTATACATATAAAAGTGCTTATAAACATAAAAGTAACTGACCTACTTTGTCATAAGAAAAATAAATAAAACAAAAAATGGAAAAGTGCGGTAACAATAATTGTGGACTAGACAATACCAACTCGGAATGGGTAACATGCCTCTGTGGTAAATTATTCCACCCCATTTGCACTGACGTCAGCAGAAGATCGACTAATTGTCTAAAAGAATTGTCGAATAATTATTTTTTCTTCTGCGATGAGTGCAAGGAAATTTCGCTCACGTATGTTATGCTTGCTATAAAGTGCCATAAAGAATCGTCTAACGCAATGCATTCCGAGTTCAAACTCCTTTCTAAAAAAGTGTTGGACCAACTGAAAAAATTTGATGAGGTTATTAAATGCATTAAGGACTCGAATAATACATTAGCATCCTCAAACGATCTGAGCAAATCAAAGCTCAATAAAGAAATTTCACTCTATCACATCATGCTCGCTATTAAGTGCAACAGTGATTCGACAAACCTCGCTTTTCAACCAAATTATTCTTTCATCCAAGAAAATGCTCCAGCAACTGGCAAAGTTTAATGAAGTCATTAAGAGTGTTGACGACCTTAATAATGTTATCGAATGTGCTAGTGAACTGAACAAGTCTAAGTTAAAAAATATTGACATGCAACTTACGGAGCTAAACGAAACAACCTCAAAAAAATCCCGCGACGCGCTCACTAAATCCCACCTTAACGCAGAATTTGCTAAGATCACCCCTCTTTCCATCTTAGTTACTCAAATCGACGAACTTAAGCTATCCCTATGCAATTCATTTCATGAAAATGTGCAATTAATGAGTGAGTCCCTATCAAACCAGTCAGTTAAAATCGAATCTTTGGCTTCTAATATGGCGGTTCACATGAAACGCGTAGAAGAGATCGAACTTTACCTTAGATCTCTGAGAGACGAATCGGCTTCGACCAGGCTAGCTGTCATCGATATCGGAGAAGAATTGAAGTTCACTTCTAGCAAACTAGACTTAATCTCCTGCGACAAACAGCTGCCTAATAACAAGTCCCTGCAAGAAGAGCTCTTTAATGCCATTGATCTCGACGTTACACCTGCTGTACCAGCTCCACTTGCCAGATCTGTATCTCCTGCCGCAACTTCCACTGAAGCTACAACAATTCAAAAATTCGGAGCGCTCTGGACTGTATCTGAATGGAATAGCAGAATCCAAAAACTTCACTCAGCTTCAAGACATAACTCCGATGACCTCACCAGTACCCACGCCTCCCATCATAATATAGAGTGCACTGTGTACTTGCTGAAAGGTGCCCCGAAACTAGCCAACGTATCCTGGGTCTGCAAATTTTTCGAAAAGAAATTCAACATCACCGGTGTAAGATGCCTGTCGATCACTCGCTTAACGCCCAACAAGTTTCGCTGTTTTAAGGTAACGATTCTTTCTAGATACGCTTGGCTTTTCAACTCTCAGAAGGATACACTTACACTCGCCAAAATGACGATTAGCCTTTGGATAGATAAGTTACCCAATAAGCATATCAATAAGTCTAATAACATAACTAATAAACCGAACAAACCCAATAACAGACCCTACTCCTCTCGCAAATCCAATAATCCTCCCATCCTCCCTTCAACCCAGTCATCTAATAAAAATACAAATTCTGATACTAATTGGTCCCTCAAAATGGGCATATTTCCAGATTTTAATTACAAAACTGCTTTCAACCGCGTGTCTTTTGACCTCTCTCCCGTCTTCTCTTCCTCATCTAACAAAACTCCAGTCGCCAAGGACACACCCCCCGTCAGCCAAAATAACTTCACTCACTCTCACACTCTTAACCCTCATCATCGTCTGCCCCTTCTAGCAAAACCGCAGCTGCGAAGGACACACACTCCATCAGCCACCATAACTTTATTCACTCTCACACTCTTAACCCTTCACCCTCATTATCGTCTGCCCCTTCTAGGACTACCCCTAACAATTCCGCTAATTTACCCACCTCTTCACACACCAGCGCTGCTAACTCCACCGTCGCATCATCTGGCTTTTTAGATCCGCTGCTACCTCCCACTGTCAAACTTACAAAACAGTTTGCAGATTCCGGAGATGACGGCCGCTACGTAATATCACGTCTAAGAGACCGTAGAATTTATGATAACGTCCGTCTTTAACTTGCATACCTGCACGATAAAGCTGACTCCATCTGTATCGATGGAAAAACGAACACCAATATCAAGGTCTTAATCTCCCAGGAAGATCTCCCAATTGATGAGCATGTTTTGATGAAAATTTTCGTTCAGTTTCATGAGAGCTTCAACATACCACCTCTTCAGGTAACAAGCGATCTCACCTCCTACGCGTCCTACATAACCTCTAAACGCAGGTCCCACCTTCAAAGAACTCGCGCCGACTTCAATAGTTACTTTCGCCCCTAAACAGTTCCCGGCTCACCATCTAAACAGAGTTTTAACCCCTCCTGATTGCTTATCCATATACTACCAGAACGTAAGAGGTCTTCGAACAAAAACCTCCTCCGTGTTACTTAATTCTCAAAATCTCCCCTACGACGTTTTTGCTCTGAACGAAACCAATCTGTCAAGTGATTATAATAACAATGAATTATTTACCTCAGACTTCAATGTCTTTCGGGACGATGGTCTTGAAAATGAAGATAATTCCTCTGGTCGCGGTGTTCTCTTGGCAATACACAATCGCCTCGACTCCACACTCTTTAAAACCTCGCACACCGCTAATTTCGAGTTCATTTGCGTCAAAATAACTATTGCTGGTAGCAACATCTACAATCTTTGCTGCTACATTCGTCCATCTCAACCAATCCAATGCTACCAACTTGCCATTGATGCGATTGATTCCCTGTTTAACATTGTAGACCCCCGCGACGTCGTCATAATTCTGGGGGATTTTAATTTCCCTGATCTTCGATGGGTTCTTTCTGACGATGAGACTCACTTTGACGATTTTTCCAATTCATCAACACAAAAAGAAAATCTGACAACTATCCACCTACTCTCTGGTGATCCTAAGATAGTCGCAAATTTATTTGCTCACTTTTTCAGCCAATCATTTTGCAACCATGGGCTTGAAGTTGATCTTGTATACTTCTCCTACATGAAAAGCTGTGCCCAAACCTCGTTAGCCTCCGTTGGCATAACCGTGGAACACGTGAAAGAAAAGATAAAAAAAACTCAAGAACGAATACTCTCCTGGTCCTGATGGTATCCCTTCAATAGTACTGAAAAATTGCTTGAACCATCTGGTCCAACCCTTCACGGCTGTCTTCCAAATATCTATCGCACAAGGAGTCTTTCCCAAGCTTTGGAAGAGCTCTTACATAATTCCCTTTCACAAAAAGGGTCCCAAGAATGAAATCTCCAACTACCGGCCCATTGCTAAACTCTCCTGCGTTCCTAAGCTCTTTGAAAGCATTATTTACGATACAATGTTCTTCCGTTGTAAGTCTATCTTTTCCCCTAACCAGCACGGATTTCTTAAGGGAAGGTCAACAACTACTAATTTAACGGAATTCGTATCTAGCACTCTGTGTGCATTAGAGGATGGCAAAGAAGTTGATGTAATTGCCACAGATTTTAGTAAGGCCTTCGATAAAATCTCCCACAGAATCACTCTTTTTAAACTCAAATCCCTTGGCTTCCAACTGAGTTTCATTGGATGGATTAACTCCTACCTTGAGGAACGCCAATACAAAATACTATTTAGATCGCCTGTATCCGACCCCATTAAAGCCACTTCCGGGGTCCCTCAAAGTAGCCATCTTGGTCCCCTGATTTTCATTTTGTCAATTAACGACGTTGACTTCATCATCAAGGACTCTTATCTATATGGATATATGGATACGCTGATGACATGAAAATCTTCAGGCAGATATTAAACCCCGCCGACTCTTGCCCACTTCAAGCTGACTTGAACAACTTTTCAACCTGGTGTCAAAAAAATTTTCTTGAGCTCAACGTCAACAAATGTCAAGCTATTATATATTCCCGATCCTATTTCATCTCTGACGAGCCCGTCCCTTCTGTAACTTTGTATTACGCGATTTGGGTGTTATCTGCGACAGAAACTAAATTTCCGCTGATAACATTATTAGCAGAGCCAACTCTGCACTCGGTTTCGTAAAACGCTGGTCTAAAGAATTCTCAAACCCCTATGTCACGAAATCTCTCTACTTCACATTTGTCCGGGCAATTCTCGAATATGCTAGCCAAGTATGATGTCTAGAATGCTACGTTTGGCCAACGGCGCGCACAGCTCTTTTGATTTTCATTGCAGCAGATTTGCACTTAGAAACGCCCTCCAGAATTCCACTTCCACTCCTCCGCCCTAATCACTTTAGTTTTAGTTTTAAGTTTAGTTTTTAAGTACTTGGCCTTAGTCTTAAGTTGTGTTTAGTAATAGTCTAGTTTTAGTGTACTTTTTAAGTTCTACTTGAATTAAGCTTAGCTAAATAAATAAATAAACAAATAAATAAATGCCGAAGGTTCAGCGTTACAAATCTAATTGCTTTAAGGTCATGATACCTTCTAAGTACAACTGGCTTTTCCAGACGAGGGAACAATTTATCACTATAGGAAGGATGACGATGACGTTATGCATTAGTAAGTTAAGTAAAGTAAGTTCACTACCCCCATCCCCTTCTACCATAAGACCCAATAGACACAAAAATAGACCCCATTCCCACAAAAAGTTCAACCACTCTTCCTTGTCTCATTTCCCGTCCACCAAGCCAAATAACCCAAATTGGTCATTTAAAACGAGCACATTCCCTAATTTTCAACATAAAACTGCTGCAAAACTGTCTAAGTGCAACCGAGTATCATTCGACCTCACACCCACTTCCTCCACTTTTTCAAAGAATACCCCAACTGTCTCGGATCCTCCATACATCACTTACCCCAATTTCATTCGTTCGCACGTTATCAATCCCGCTCCGCCTTCATCATCAGCTTCTTCCAATATACCACTAAGACCGCCGTCTCATCATCCGCCCCTCCCTCCTCAACAGCTTCTTCCAACACTGCCACTAACACCTCACAACACCTCACAACAACAACAACAAAACAACAACTGCCGCCTCACCACCTGCCTTCTTAGATCCACTACTACCTCCTACCGTTAAATTAACAAAACAATTTGCAGATTCTGGAGATGATGGCCGTTATGTTGTCGCGCTTGAGAGATCGTAGGATTTACGATAATGTGCACCTTTACCTTGCTTACTTGCACGATAAACCCGACTCCACCTGCATTGATCGTAAAACCAACACCAACATTAAGGTATCGATTTCTCAGGAGGGCCTCCCAACCGATGAGCAAGCCCTAATGCAAATTTTCACCCAATTTCACGAAAGCCTTAACATTTCTCCACTGCAGGTAAAAAACGATCTATCCTCATTCGCATCATATATCAGTTCTAAACGCCATTCGCATCTCCAAAGAACTCGCGACAATTTTAAAAATTACTTTTGTTCCTAACCGGTCTTCATCTCTATCTCCATCAGAAGTTCCAAGCACCCGTCCGCTTAGCGTGTCCATATATTATCAGAATGTAAGGGGGCTGCAAACTAAAACCTCCACCATATATTTGAATTCCCAAATGCTCCCCTACGAAATATTTGCCCTAAACGAAACTAATCTGACCTGTGACTTTAATAACAGCGAATTGTTCACCTCAGATTTTAATGTCTTTCGTGATGATGGTCTCGAAACTGAGGACGAATCCTCTGGCCGTAGTGTGCTTTTAGCAATACACAACCGCCTCGACTCTACACTCGTTAAAACTTCACACACCTCAAATTTTGAGTTTATTTGTGTCAAGATTGCTGTCTCAAAGCGCATTATTTACGTTCTTTGCTGCTACATTCGGCCATCTCAGCCCATTCAAGATTATCAACTTGTCATTGACGCGATCGATTCCATATTTAACGATCCCTGTGACACTGTCATTGTCCCCGGGGACTTCAATTTACCCAACCTGCAATGGGCTGTATCGGACGACGAGACTCATTATATCACTATCAATCCCTCCTCGAACAAGAAGGTTCTTTTCATTGACTGCCTCTCCGACTCCGGTTTTTGCCAGCTAAGTGGCGTCACTAACAACTTAGAAAGAGAACTCGACCTAATTTTTTCAACGGATGCCGATAACTGTGTCGTGTCAGAAAGTAAACATCTCCTTTCTAAATTAGATCGTTACCACCCACCTTTGTCTCTTTCTTTTTCCTACAATAAAGCCAATAAATCTCTACACTCAGAGAAGCTATATAGCTTTAACTTCCGGAAAGCTGACTTCGTGAAACTAAACACCCTTTTATGTAATATCAACTTCAACCTCAACTCACATCTTAATACCGAGAACGCTCTCTCCAAGTTTTACACCGAGATTTTCAACTGTTTCACGCAATCCGTCCCTTTCGTACCCCAAAAAACCCACTCGTCATCACCGCCTTGGTTTACCAAAGAGTTACACTCGCTTCGTAATAGAAGAAATAAACTCTGGCACTCATATCTTAAGTCTCGCACTGAATCTGATTACTCCACCTACCTCTACGCATATACCAACTCTTCGAACTCTGCGAATCTCTTTATAATGAATATTTAGTTCGGACGCAATCCAATTTAATCTCCGACCCCCAAGCGATTTTTTCACTTCATTAATACCAAAAAAAATCCGATAATTACCCTTCGACTTTGAAATTATCTACTTCATCGTCGAATGATCCTAAAATCATCGCAAATATGTTCGCTCATTTCTTTAGCCAATCATTCTCCAACCATGTCCTGGAACCTGATTATGATTTTTTTTTTTTTTTTATAATTTGCGCGCGCCAAAAAGGATATGAATACTCTTATACTATTACAGGGCACGGGCGTTTTGTGAAGGAGAGAGAGAAAGAAAGATTTAGTGTAGTGGTTTGAAACTTAGATGGTATTAAGTTTCTGTAAACTCCAAGGGTAGCGTCCAAAAAACTGTGGAGCTTGTTTGTTTTGCTTTTGTCGTTGCTCATGATTCACAGTATTTTTTTTCCGTCCTCCTGATGTCATCATCACGATCAAGTTGCATTTTCAGCCATATGACTGCTCTATTGCCAGTGCTATGCCTTCGCAGTAGAGTTGACTTAGCTTTCGCAATTGATCGACTTTTTTATTTATTTCAGACGAAATAAATAGATGATTGTTGACATCAGGATTTGAACCGTGAATCAAGAGCGTGACAAGCGTTGATCTTACCACTACACCACGGCCACCCTTAATTTTTACTTCTCCTACATGAGAAACTGTTCTTAAACGTCATTAGGTTCAGTTGATATATGTGTAGCACTCGTCGAAGAAAAGATAAAAAGACTCAAATGCGAATACTCAGCTGGTCCTGATGGTAACCCTCAATTGTTCTGAAAGAATGCATAGAGCATTTGGCCCAGCCCCTTACCACTCTCTTCCAACTTTCCATCGCAGAGAGTGTCTTTCCAACGCTCTGGAAGAGCTCTTATATAATACCTCTTCACAAAAAAGCGAAATTTCAAACTACGGACCAATCGCTAAACTCTCCTGCATACCTAAACTCGTCGAAAGCATTCATAACAGAATTAGGGAAGAGATTCTGGACATCACCTTGAAGAGTAATAATGAGCAGGTTGTGATAGAAAACTGGAGAGTATCTTCTAAAAACTCTTTCTCAGACCATTTTAGAATTTTCTTCACAATAGCCATCTACCCTCTCAAGCAAAGATCTTTTAGAAACCCCAAAAAGACAAATTGGGTAGAATACACTAAATGGACCAGCCAATGGATACCTCCACACACACTCCATCAGCCACCATAACTTTATTCACTCTCACACTCTTAACCCTTCACCCTCATTATCGTCTGCCCCTTCTAGGACTACCCCTAACAATTCCGCTAATTTACCCACCTCTTCACACACCAGCGCTGCTAACTCCACCGTCGCATCATCTGGCTTTTTAGATCCGCTGCTACCTCCCACTGTCAAACTTACAAAACAGTTTGCAGATTCCGGAGATGACGGCCGCTACGTAATATCACGTCTAAGAGACCGTAGAATTTATGATAACGTCCGTCTTTAACTTGCATACCTGCACGATAAAGCTGACTCCATCTGTATCGATGGAAAAACGAACACCAATATCAAGGTCTTAATCTCCCAGGAAGATCTCCCAATTGATGAGCATGTTTTGATGAAAATTTTCGTTCAGTTTCATGAGAGCTTCAACATACCACCTCTTCAGGTAACAAGCGATCTCACCTCCTACGCGTCCTACATAACCTCTAAACGCAGGTCCCACCTTCAAAGAACTCGCGCCGACTTCAATAGTTACTTTCGCCCCTAAACAGTTCCCGGCTCACCATCTAAACAGAGTTTTAACCCCTCCTGATTGCTTATCCATATACTACCAGAACGTAAGAGGTCTTCGAACAAAAACCTCCTCCGTGTTACTTAATTCTCAAAATCTCCCCTACGACGTTTTTGCTCTGAACGAAACCAATCTGTCAAGTGATTATAATAACAATGAATTATTTACCTCAGACTTCAATGTCTTTCGGGACGATGGTCTTGAAAATGAAGATAATTCCTCTGGTCGCGGTGTTCTCTTGGCAATACACAATCGCCTCGACTCCACACTCTTTAAAACCTCGCACACCGCTAATTTCGAGTTCATTTGCGTCAAAATAACTATTGCTGGTAGCAACATCTACAATCTTTGCTGCTACATTCGTCCATCTCAACCAATCCAATGCTACCAACTTGCCATTGATGCGATTGATTCCCTGTTTAACATTGTAGACCCCCGCGACGTCGTCATAATTCTGGGGGATTTTAATTTCCCTGATCTTCGATGGGTTCTTTCTGACGATGAGACTCACTTTGACGATTTTTCCAATTCATCAACACAAAAAGAAAATCTGACAACTATCCACCTACTCTCTGGTGATCCTAAGATAGTCGCAAATTTATTTGCTCACTTTTTCAGCCAATCATTTTGCAACCATGGGCTTGAAGTTGATCTTGTATACTTCTCCTACATGAAAAGCTGTGCCCAAACCTCGTTAGCCTCCGTTGGCATAACCGTGGAACACGTGAAAGAAAAGATAAAAAAAACTCAAGAACGAATACTCTCCTGGTCCTGATGGTATCCCTTCAATAGTACTGAAAAATTGCTTGAACCATCTGGTCCAACCCTTCACGGCTGTCTTCCAAATATCTATCGCACAAGGAGTCTTTCCCAAGCTTTGGAAGAGCTCTTACATAATTCCCTTTCACAAAAAGGGTCCCAAGAATGAAATCTCCAACTACCGGCCCATTGCTAAACTCTCCTGCGTTCCTAAGCTCTTTGAAAGCATTATTTACGATACAATGTTCTTCCGTTGTAAGTCTATCTTTTCCCCTAACCAGCACGGATTTCTTAAGGGAAGGTCAACAACTACTAATTTAACGGAATTCGTATCTAGCACTCTGTGTGCATTAGAGGATGGCAAAGAAGTTGATGTAATTGCCACAGATTTTAGTAAGGCCTTCGATAAAATCTCCCACAGAATCATTCTTTTTAAACTCAAATCCCTTGGCTTCCAACTGAGTTTCATTGGATGGATTAACTCCTACCTTGAGGAACGCCAATACAAAATACTATTTAGATCGCCTGTATCCGACCCCATTAAAGCCACTTCCGGGGTCCCTCAAAGTAGCCATCTTGGTCCCCTGATTTTCATTTTGTCAATTAACGACGTTGACTTCATCATCAAGGACTCTTATCTATATGGATATATGGATACGCTGATGACATGAAAATCTTCAGGCAGATATTAAACCCCGCCGACTCTTGCCCACTTCAAGCTGACTTGAACAACTTTTCAACCTGGTGTCAAAAAAATTTTCTTGAGCTCAACGTCAACAAATGTCAAGCTATTATATATTCCCGATCCTATTTCATCTCTGACGAGCCCGTCCCTTCTGTAACTTTGTATTACGCGATTTGGGTGTTATCTGCGACAGAAACTAAATTTCCGCTGATAACATTATTAGCAGAGCCAACTCTGCACTCGGTTTCGTAAAACGCTGGTCTAAAGAATTCTCAAACCCCTATGTCACGAAATCTCTCTACTTCACATTTGTCCGGGCAATTCTCGAATATGCTAGCCAAGTATGATGTCTAGAATGCTACGTTTGGCCAACGGCGCGCACAGCTCTTTTGATTTTCATTGCAGCAGATTTGCACTTAGAAACGCCCTCCAGAATTCCACTTCCACTCCTCCGCCCTAATCACTTTAGTTTTAGTTTTAAGTTTAGTTTTTAAGTACTTGGCCTTAGTCTTAAGTTGTGTTTAGTAATAGTCTAGTTTTAGTGTACTTTTTAAGTTCTACTTGAATTAAGCTTAGCTAAATAAATAAATAAACAAATAAATAAATGCCGAAGGTTCAGCGTTACAAATCTAATTGCTTTAAGGTCATGATACCTTCTAAGTACAACTGGCTTTTCCAGACGAGGGAACAATTTATCACTATAGGAAGGATGACGATGACGTTATGCATTAGTAAGTTAAGTAAAGTAAGTTCACTACCCCCATCCCCTTCTACCATAAGACCCAATAGACACAAAAATAGACCCCATTCCCACAAAAAGTTCAACCACTCTTCCTTGTCTCATTTCCCGTCCACCAAGCCAAATAACCCAAATTGGTCATTTAAAACGAGCACATTCCCTAATTTTCAACATAAAACTGCTGCAAAACTGTCTAAGTGCAACCGAGTATCATTCGACCTCACACCCACTTCCTCCACTTTTTCAAAGAATACCCCAACTGTCTCGGATCCTCCATACATCACTTACCCCAATTTCATTCGTTCGCACGTTATCAATCCCGCTCCGCCTTCATCATCAGCTTCTTCCAATATACCACTAAGACCGCCGTCTCATCATCCGCCCCTCCCTCCTCAACAGCTTCTTCCAACACTGCCACTAACACCTCACAACACCTCACAACAACAACAACAAAACAACAACTGCCGCCTCACCACCTGCCTTCTTAGATCCACTACTACCTCCTACCGTTAAATTAACAAAACAATTTGCAGATTCTGGAGATGATGGCCGTTATGTTGTCGCGCTTGAGAGATCGTAGGATTTACGATAATGTGCACCTTTACCTTGCTTACTTGCACGATAAACCCGACTCCACCTGCATTGATCGTAAAACCAACACCAACATTAAGGTATCGATTTCTCAGGAGGGCCTCCCAACCGATGAGCAAGCCCTAATGCAAATTTTCACCCAATTTCACGAAAGCCTTAACATTTCTCCACTGCAGGTAAAAAACGATCTATCCTCATTCGCATCATATATCAGTTCTAAACGCCATTCGCATCTCCAAAGAACTCGCGACAATTTTAAAAATTACTTTTGTTCCTAACCGGTCTTCATCTCTATCTCCATCAGAAGTTCCAAGCACCCGTCCGCTTAGCGTGTCCATATATTATCAGAATGTAAGGGGGCTGCAAACTAAAACCTCCACCATATATTTGAATTCCCAAATGCTCCCCTACGAAATATTTGCCCTAAACGAAACTAATCTGACCTGTGACTTTAATAACAGCGAATTGTTCACCTCAGATTTTAATGTCTTTCGTGATGATGGTCTCGAAACTGAGGACGAATCCTCTGGCCGTAGTGTGCTTTTAGCAATACACAACCGCCTCGACTCTACACTCGTTAAAACTTCACACACCTCAAATTTTGAGTTTATTTGTGTCAAGATTGCTGTCTCAAAGCGCATTATTTACGTTCTTTGCTGCTACATTCGGCCATCTCAGCCCATTCAAGATTATCAACTTGTCATTGACGCGATCGATTCCATATTTAACGATCCCTGTGACACTGTCATTGTCCCCGGGGACTTCAATTTACCCAACCTGCAATGGGCTGTATCGGACGACGAGACTCATTATATCACTATCAATCCCTCCTCGAACAAGAAGGTTCTTTTCATTGACTGCCTCTCCGACTCCGGTTTTTGCCAGCTAAGTGGCGTCACTAACAACTTAGAAAGAGAACTCGACCTAATTTTTTCAACGGATGCCGATAACTGTGTCGTGTCAGAAAGTAAACATCTCCTTTCTAAATTAGATCGTTACCACCCACCTTTGTCTCTTTCTTTTTCCTACAATAAAGCCAATAAATCTCTACACTCAGAGAAGCTATATAGCTTTAACTTCCGGAAAGCTGACTTCGTGAAACTAAACACCCTTTTATGTAATATCAACTTCAACCTCAACTCACATCTTAATACCGAGAACGCTCTCTCCAAGTTTTACACCGAGATTTTCAACTGTTTCACGCAATCCGTCCCTTTCGTACCCCAAAAAACCCACTCGTCATCACCGCCTTGGTTTACCAAAGAGTTACACTCGCTTCGTAATAGAAGAAATAAACTCTGGCACTCATATCTTAAGTCTCGCACTGAATCTGATTACTCCACCTACCTCTACGCATATACCAACTCTTCGAACTCTGCGAATCTCTTTATAATGAATATTTAGTTCGGACGCAATCCAATTTAATCTCCGACCCCCAAGCGATTTTTTCACTTCATTAATACCAAAAAAAATCCGATAATTACCCTTCGACTTTGAAATTATCTACTTCATCGTCGAATGATCCTAAAATCATCGCAAATATGTTCGCTCATTTCTTTAGCCAATCATTCTCCAACCATGTCCTGGAACCTGATTATGATTTTTTTTTTTTTTTTATAATTTGCGCGCGCCAAAAAGGATATGAATACTCTTATACTATTACAGGGCACGGGCGTTTTGTGAAGGAGAGAGAGAAAGAAAGATTTAGTGTAGTGGTTTGAAACTTAGATGGTATTAAGTTTCTGTAAACTCCAAGGGTAGCGTCCAAAAAACTGTGGAGCTTGTTTGTTTTGCTTTTGTCGTTGCTCATGATTCACAGTATTTTTTTTCCGTCCTCCTGATGTCATCATCACGATCAAGTTGCATTTTCAGCCATATGACTGCTCTATTGCCAGTGCTATGCCTTCGCAGTAGAGTTGACTTAGCTTTCGCAATTGATCGACTTTTTTATTTATTTCAGACGAAATAAATAGATGATTGTTGACATCAGGATTTGAACCGTGAATCAAGAGCGTGACAAGCGTTGATCTTACCACTACACCACGGCCACCCTTAATTTTTACTTCTCCTACATGAGAAACTGTTCTTAAACGTCATTAGGTTCAGTTGATATATGTGTAGCACTCGTCGAAGAAAAGATAAAAAGACTCAAATGCGAATACTCAGCTGGTCCTGATGGTAACCCTCAATTGTTCTGAAAGAATGCATAGAGCATTTGGCCCAGCCCCTTACCACTCTCTTCCAACTTTCCATCGCAGAGAGTGTCTTTCCAACGCTCTGGAAGAGCTCTTATATAATACCTCTTCACAAAAAAGCGAAATTTCAAACTACGGACCAATCGCTAAACTCTCCTGCATACCTAAACTCGTCGAAAGCATTCATAACAGAATTAGGGAAGAGATTCTGGACATCACCTTGAAGAGTAATAATGAGCAGGTTGTGATAGAAAACTGGAGAGTATCTTCTAAAAACTCTTTCTCAGACCATTTTAGAATTTTCTTCACAATAGCCATCTACCCTCTCAAGCAAAGATCTTTTAGAAACCCCAAAAAGACAAATTGGGTAGAATACACTAAATGGACCAGCCAATGGATACCTCATTCCAGGGATGAAACCCTACCAAATGGCACATCTATCGATTCTGCTGTCCAGCTCATAACTGGGAAAATGAATAAATCCTTTAATAAATCCTGTCCCATCTCTCGTAATCGTAAAGCCACTAAGGCCACTTGGTGGACTAACGAACTTAAAAAACGTAGAACAGAGGTCAGAAGATTACATAATAAAGCGAGAACAAGTAAATCAGAGGTAGACTGGGCCACATACAGGTCCGTACGAGCCAAGAATCGTTAGAACTGTTAGTGGAAACACACTTTCCAGGGTGCAGCGATCTAATTTCAAATGCTACTACCCCTCAGTTCGTTCCAAACTCAGTTAAAAATGATGAGCAAAAAATAGCATGGGCAGTTAATTCATTTAAATCCTACAAATCCGCAGGGCCGGGCAACATAACTCCAGCCATGCTCCAATATGCGCTATCAAGAATCACACCCTGGCTTAAAGTAATTTACCGCAGCTGTATAAAGCTAGGTTACGTACCGAACTATTGGAGAGAGGTAAAAGTGGTCTGTATCCCTAAAGCGGGGAAACCAACCCATAATTCCGCAAAAGATTTCAGACCTTTTAGCCTCACATCGTTTCTCTTGAAAACACTGGAGAGATTAATTGATCTACACCTGAGAAGCCTTCTCAGTAAGCACAATTTAAGGCTCCGTCAAACAGAGAGCGTTTTTAACGCCGCGGTGAGATCATTTTACGCGGCGGTTAGATTATTTTGACGTGGCGTCCTTAACGCCGCGGTTAAGAACGTCAAACAGAGAGCGGTCAAAAATAATTAAGATTTTAATTTCAATAAAATGTCAAGCAGCTCGGATGAAGAATTATTATTATTTGCCGTGCTACATTCTCGAAAATGAAAAATAATTTGGGTTCACGACATATGTAAATAAAAAGAGAAATGAAGTCGGAGAATACCACCGATCTCATATCCCAGATCTCAGCCCTTAAAATTACGTTTTTGTAATTTTCATCACCCATGTCGTACAAACATGGATATTTTCTGACAAATTAGATTAATTGTTCCATTTTTATGACACAAGACTTTAAAACACTTTTAATACGCCGCGCGTCAACACCGAGTGATGAAAATAATCTGTAATTTCACACAACACCGCGTT
This sequence comes from Pocota personata, assembly GCA_963082735.1. Lineage (NCBI taxonomy): Eukaryota > Metazoa > Arthropoda > Insecta > Diptera > Syrphidae > Pocota > Pocota personata. The sequence goes on along the minus strand of OY720429.1, from coordinate 100,960,236 downwards.
TCACCGTCGCGTTCCAACGCCGCGTCGAATTTAACCTAACGTTCAAAACGCGCTCTGTGTGACAGGGGCTATGTGCTGTAGTATAATACAACGCGACGGTAAAACGCGACGTTAAAACGCTCTCTGTTTGACGGAGCCTTTATGTAGCACTCAACACGCTTACATAAAAGGCAAGTCGGTAGAATATACACTAGCCGCATTTTTAGACATCGAAGGGGCGTTTAACAACCTAGATACGACATCGATAAATGCAGCACTAGTTGAACTAGGAGTAAAAACAGAGATAATCAGCTGGATTGACGAAATGCTTAAGAGCAGAATAATCAACTCCGAATTAGGTGAGAGCATCGTAAAGAAAACAGTTACAAGAGTAACTCCGCAAGGAGTAATTTCTCCTTTACTCTGGCTCTTTGCAGTTAACAAAATTCTGAAGATCCTTAAAACCAAAGGAGTAAAAACAGTTGCATATGCAGACGACATAGTAATCATGATCAGTGGGAAATACTTATTGTCCTCCTGGGCAGAACAAAACGGTCTAAGTATAAATACGACTAAAACCGAACTGGTTCTATTTACCAATAGAAGGAAGAAAGATGAATTTGATCCCCCTAAACTGAATGAAATTCCTTTGAGTCTCTCCACAACAGCTACATATCTCGGAACCATCCTTGATTCGACGCTCACCTGGAAAAATAACACGGAAGAAACAATGAAGAAAGCACTTTGCGCATTCTACGCGTGCAAGAAAATCTTTGGTAAACAATGGGGTCCATGATTAACTGGATGTACACGGCTATTGTCAGACCCATCCTTACCTACGGAATTATTGTATGGTGGAATGCAACAAACAAAACCAGCTATCTTAAAATACTAACAAAGGTACAAAGATTAGCATGCATAAACATTACAGGAGCACAAAGATCAACACCACAAGCGGGTTTAGTGATGATTGAGTACATAGGATGCACAGCTGCCAAAAGTGCGATTCGTCTCAAACAATCGGGCGCATGGAAGCAAAGCTACTATGAACACGGATCTATACTCAACAGGTATAGTATAACCGATCACGACAGAACAACAGATTATATGACATCCTACATAGATTTCGACAAGAACTACTCCACTTTTATTCCCGAAAGACAAAAGTGGGACTCCAACACATTAATTAATATAAAGGACATTCAACTCTACACCGACGGGTCTAAAATGGATACCGGAACTGGCACCAGATTTGTTTGCGAGTCACTTGAAATCAACCACTCGTATGACTGTAGCATATTTCAGGCTGAGGTCTTCGCCATTGATAAGGTTTCACAGACTACATAGCAAAAAATTAAATCCTTCAAAGATTACAATTTTCGTGGATAATCAAGCGGCAATCAAAGTACTAGACTGCGTGGAAGTCAGATCGAAAACAGTTTTCAGATGCCGTAATACATTAAACAACACCCATGGCGGGGGAGAGTACGATAACTTTGGCGCCAAAAATTTATAACGGTTTTTTTTGTTGAGCGGTCAAAAACAAGCATTTTTTACTATGTGAGGAGGGGGGGCTATATCGCCCCGTTTAGGAGGTAGGGGCAATTTTAGAAAAAAAATACTTAAAATAAAAAAAAAATTATGAAAAAACGACGGCAACACTTACAATGAAGTACTATACCGGTTTCGAAAGCCAGAAACCTGTTCTTTAATCCTGAGTTTAAATTAAATAATTTGTGTCAATAGTTTTTGAAAAATTCGCATGCAAACTCAAAATTTTGAAAAAAAAAAAAATGAGAAAAAAAGAAGTACTGTAGATGAAGAGTATTGATGACAAAGGCGCCTGCCTGACGAAAAGCAGCTACCCCGAGCGGAGCAACGAAAAGAGAGTTTAAATCCCTTAATCCCGAAGCGAAGCGGGCCACCCAGGTACTGCTAATTAAGAAAACTGTTGATATAGGCGCCTGCCAGACGTTTAATCTATTATTCATTCACTTACCTCAAAGCCAAAAAACAAAACAAAAATAGTAATTTTAAAATTTTTAACCTTTTTTTTCATTTTTTTACCAAAATTTTAAGTTTGCATGCGAATTTTTCAAAAAATAATTGACATAAATTATTTAATTTAAATTTAGGATTAAAGAACAGGTTTCTGGCTTTCGAAACCGGTATAGTACTTCATAGTAAGTGTTGCTGTTGTTTTTTAATATTTTTCTTTTATTTCAAATCATTTTTTTCTAAAATTGCCCCTACCTCCTAAACGGGGCGAGATAGACCCCCCCTCCCATAGTAAAAAATTGCTTGTTTTTGACCCCTCTACAAAAAACCGTTATCAATTTTTGGCACCAAAGTTATCGTACTCGTGCCCCATGGCGTAACTCTCTAGTGGGTTCCTGGACATAGCAATATAAAAGGAAACGAGACAGCAGATGAACCAGCTAAAGAAACTCCAATAGGTGAACTAAAAAGGAAAATAGACCTAAAAGCAAGAGATTAACTCTGCATGATCCGCCAGAAGCGACTGTCATATCTCGCAGCTTATGGCCTACAGTGGATGAAAACAGAACAAAAAGCCTACTGGCGATGAATAAAAAAGAAATTCGAATCTTGATAGGCGTGCTAATGAGAGACTGCGCGATAGGGGAATTGGGTGTTAAACTAGGCATCAACACACCCGACCACTGCAGGAGCTGTCAAGATATAGAGGAGACAGAAACTATCAAACACTTGTTATGTGATTGCCGAAATCTTCAAAACCGCCTCCTCCGTCATATGGGAAACAGGCTTTTTGATGAACTAGGGGATCTCGTACAAGTTCCACTTAGGAACATGATAGGCCTCATAAAGAACGCAGGCTGGTTTGCTACAGAACATCGCAAGACCAAGGTTTCAAATATAGGTTCCACACAACAAAAAGGGAGACACAATGGACCGTATGGCCCCCGTGATAAGCACTTAGGTGCACTTCCCTCCAACCTAACCTACATATGTATTTCGAAATGAGAACAATATTTTCAGTTTTATTCGAAGTAAGAAGTGCATTATTGCCAGGAATGCATGAGTGGAACCAACAACTGATAGTGCTCATTTTCATGTGATAGCTATTTAGGATTCATTTTGAAATATTTTTTTTTTTTATTTGTTTAATTTGATAAAGAAAAAAGGGTTCCAAACGACGGGTATACTAAACAACATAATTGGCAACATTACATCTAGAAAATTTCTAGTGGTGCCATTTGGGCAGATTTGTTATGATGACCTTACATGCATAGCACAAAAGTAATTTATTATCACTTTTCACAGCCGAGCCCAACCCAATTCAGTTCCCAAATAAAATTGGGCTGATTTCAAAGCGGTAATAAAAAAAAAAAAGTAGGACTCGTTCAGGAATTATAGCGACTTTAATTTAATTCTAGTGCAAAATGTATGGCGTAATTCAATTTATTTTAATCATTATGTGTTCATTAATACCATTGCAACAACTCCTGGGCAAGTCACTAGCTGTACTCGCTCGAATGTTAAACTCGGGTAGTGAATGTTGGCGTTGTACGCCATACATTTTGTACTGAAATTGTAACTTCACACCGCTACAACTCATAAACAGTCCGACTTTTTTATGACAAATTTGACATTATATTTTTGCTTGAGTGCCGAATTATTTTTCACTTTGAGTTACAGAACCAGGAAATGAGTAAGAGTTCATCCCCAATGCACCTACTCACCTTTCTAATGTGTTTTTTTCACGTAGACCAATAATCAGCCATTCATTTTCAGTTACAATAGCACAAAGTTTAAACATAAAGGAAACAACAGAGTGGTGTATTCTGCTAAAATCGTCTAGAAGAATATTTACGCATCGATCTATCCAATCGAGAACAACAGATGTTTGCAAGAGGCCAACATGCTCTGAAAAAAATCTGTTAGTACTAAAGAACTACGAAATTTGTATGTCTATTACTACCTTTTTTCGACAGGTGACTAACCAACATTTCAAAATTAGCATTATTTCCATTGGTAAAATCTTCCAACAAAAAACTATTTAAAACAATTCCCAAATTCTCTACCAAACCATCTTTTGAACCCATGATTCGCTACGCCTACCAAACGTAAATAAAGCAATTTTATACTCCCACACAGACTCCTATTCAGGCAAATATGTACGAATGCAGTTAAAAACACAAATAGGTCTGTTCACTACTCGCAGAGATGCTGAATTTCTTAATCGCTGCCATTCGGCGCGTTCCAAGTACTCTGCTAAAATGTATCATAGTAAAACGACATTTTGTAGCAGGATGGCAGAGCCGGCAAAACTTACTGCTAGTAGCGCTAGTGGGGAAATGTGGAGGGGATATAGCAACAAAATTCTCGCTACAACTCTTAGCTAGATAAGAAGAAGAGAAAAACGTCAGCTGTCAATACAATCCATTAGCGATGGGGTCTTCGAATGAAAGCCGAAAACAGTCGATATTAAAAAAAAACTATCATTTACTATCGATAATTATGAATATATCAGTTAATTGGTCGAAATTATTTGTTTCTCAATTAAAATCTTTTAGGATTAGTCTACCACTTACTAATTTTTATTACAGAGCAACAAAATTTTATTAAACATCATTTAGACTGCTCTTTCATATTTCAATGTCTTCAATGAAATGAAAATCGAAGATAGATGGTCGGAAAGTGTTATCGATAGTATCATTCCATAATTAATACAATTCAGAATTGCTGCTAACTAAAGTCAATGGCATTGTATCAAATCAGTTAGTTAGGAAGAAATCGTTATTTCTCTTCGGAGTTTTATTCTAAAACTAGTTTTTAATTTTTTACACATTAACGGAAACAATTCTTAGCCAATTTGGAAGTCAGTAGATTAGGTCTTAACAAAATGTTAGTATCTAATTAAAATTTGACTAACATTTTACACAGCCTAAGACTGTTTTTTGTTAGTTTAACTAGACTTTATTAAAAGGTTTAAATAAAACAATCGAATAGTTACCACGTTTATATGCAGAGTCGAGGGATCGAGTTGAGATTTCGATCTGAGTATTTCTACACACCGAGTCGAAAGATTGAAAAATTCAAACATGGTTAAACTGACAGATAAGTATAGCAGACATTCTGCTTTTGATTGTGTTAGTGTTCTATTGTGTTGGATTCGTTATTTGAAATCAGAGACAACATGTCAGTTCAACCACTCAACCTAGGTATACATGTGTTTCCTAACTCGATCCAGCTCTGTTAGCTGAATCGAGTTGAGACAATCCCATTTGAATTCGATCTGCGTTTATATGAATTTCAGGCCGAGTTGAACCTGGCTTCAAGCATGCATATAAACGTAGTAAGTATCGGAAATTGTCGAAAGTGATGACTACCGATAGTTACCCACCTCTAGTAAATAAAGTGTGTTTCTAATTATCAGCTGTTAGGAGAAAAGGGCGTTCCATGATTTTGCTACTAGCGGAGAGCAAATTTCGTGCGCTGGGCCTATTCACAACAGTGCATCGCTGCAGCAGTTAGAACCGATTCTCTTGTATCGCTGCTTTTGGAGTCCTGTGCCATCGCCCACATGTGAAAAAAGAGAAAGTGTTTGGTTATTTTGCCATACATGTATTGACAAGTCTTAAAAATTATCTAACGCACAGATCCGAAAAACATTGGCCTATAAACTATGAAACATTAAATCAAATAATTAATGATACCCTGAAAGATTACTGGAAAAGCATTTCTACTATACTGCTTATAGAAACCAAACAAATAGGCGCTACAGTTCGTAGTGAACCAGGGCCTCAACCATCAAACCTCTCCAGTTAGCCCTGTTCTTAGCCGCCAGCCACCAGTTGGGCACTCCAATTTGATTGAGGTCCCCTTCTACTTGTGCACACCACCTAAGGAAGTTAACGCAGTAGAGGTACTGCGCAAACAGGACCGAATATCTTACGAAGAATTTTTCTCCTGAAACGACCAAGGATATCTTCAACATCGTCCATGCTTCATAAGTAGGACCGTTTGTTCTCGTTTACCGCTTAACCCATTCTGGCTACTTTTGTCTCAATACTTGCGAACGCACCAGTGACTGCCTGCTGATTTCTGCAAATTATGTCGATATAGTCGGCATACGCAAGTATGCACTGACTTTTGATAGATCGTGCATCTGCTGTTGGCTTGTGAGTTTTGCACAATCCTTTCACATGACAGTGAGTCATCTTATCTCCTTCCTTTTTTGACATCAAAGATCTCGTTGATGTCGTTACCGACCTTGATGGAGCAGCAAATATTCTCCAACTTCATCCTATACAGACGGACCATACGGAGACATGGCATGGCTCTGTGTAGTGAGAAGTGAGAATATTTGATCGATTATGCGCTTTCCTGGCCTAAAACCGAACTAATAGGTCAATTAGTTTGTTGACGAAAGGTTTCAGGCGTCTGACCAAATATTTAATAGAAATGAGTTGGTGTTTGTTCTCTACTAACTCATTTCCAGCTGCATTAAACTCCGCCGGTAAGTCGTCACGTCCAGCAGCCTTTTTGGGTTTAAGCCTGGATATTGCTATCCTCGCTTGGTTTTGATCAGCCGTACGGAAGTTTTGGCTATCATCGTCTAGGTTGAATGGTTCATTCTGCTTGACGGCGGGATCTTGGTCTTCGTCGCCGTTATACAGCCTGCTGAAGTAGTTCCTGGCAACGTTGCCACTGGTCTTCGGCACTTGATCCTGGCAGCATAGGAGTCGTAGAAAGATTTTGGGATACGCTCCTGGTAAAAACTCAGAAGGCTGCATTCAACCCAATTATGACCACCCGATCAAAGTGAAATGAAGATAGCAATATCTAAGCTTAAATCTAACAAGACTGCTGGAGCCGAAGGTCTAACTAAGGAGCTATTTAAAGCAGCTGGGGATGATTTCATACGGAGTATACACCAACTCATACGTAAGGTTGATTGAGAGTATGCCCGATGAATGGAACGTCAGCATCGTTTGCCCGATCTTCAATAAAGGAGCCCCTTTAAATTGCGCCAGTCTCCTCAACATCGCGTATCAGATCCTACCTGCCATATTATGTACCTTATACCTCAAACCTTTTGTCAACAATCTGATTAGTAAGTATTAGTGTGGTTTTTGTTACGAGGGCCTGTACCTCGTCCAATAACAATAACAAAAAAAAAAAAAAAGGAAAAGAAAAGAAAAATTAAAAGAGGTACCTGAACTCAGATGATTTCTCCAGCGATTCCACGATGGTATTTGTCGTCGTCGTCCTCTCGTTCTGTCCTACCGGTTCTTGTGCATCCTCGCACACGCACATCCCATAGCAGAGGTGGGGTTTTGATCGACCAATTAATAACAATCCTAGAGTGGGTACTTTGGGTTTTGGGGTTATTTTGCTTCCTTGTGCACCTTTTGTGCACAAGAAGCGATCCGCACACACCCACCCCATTTCAAGGGTGGGTTTCCTTTCATTTGAGGTTCAAAATTCAAAAATATATAAAAATAAAAATAAAAAAATCTTCTACAAACAAAAAGACAGCGATTCGCCTCGCAAATTAGAAAAATAAAAGAAATGTCAACAATCAGCTGACATGAGTTTTTTTTACCTTTGAAACAGAAGCTAAGTTTGGATTTATAATAAATAGTGTAGGGCTATGAGCCCAATACCAAAAATTTGAGTGGTTCTATTTTGCAAGACTAATGTGCGGATAAATTATTTTTCTCTTCTGGTGTGTGGATGGCCGGTCGGGCCGTCCTTCTATAGATGAACGGTGACAGGACAGGACGAGTACGAACAATGACGACGTAAAGTGACGACAAACGAACTTCTCCACTGCTGACTTAGGTCGTGACTGGGAAGCACGTTTAGGGGCCATCACTCGCAATCATTGGCCAGAGAGATGGCAATTGGTTGTACCACTAGACACATAGGGTGGGCAGGCCAGCTTTTGCCACTTCCACCAGGCATACCTCGGGTGCCGGACGAACCCGTTTGGCAGGGAGAGAAAATGGGAAGGGCAATTGACGCGGTAGGGGGTAGAGTTGGGTTAAGATAGTTAGTGTTAGTTTTAGGATTTAGCTTAAGTCGCTAGGTTAGTCTAGGTTTAGTTTAGGATAGATAGGGTAAGTTCGCGGAGTCCTTCCCAATCTTTCGCCTGGCCACGGGCACAAGCCCTTGGATTTTCCTTTTGTTTACTTCTATTCCGTCCGATGTCTAAAGTAGAGTAGCTTTCTTCTTTCTTTTGTTGTTTTGTCAAAATGGCACGAGATTTTGTGTGCTGAGCAGGTGGTGTGAAGTAAGGTGGACAAGAACCACCCCGTCCGACGAGTTGAGCCGAGCAACCGCGAGCGTGCCGCCGTCCTCCTTACTCGCACCGAAGACGCCTCCATGGCAAACCCTAGCTCACAACATTTTAGGCCAGGAGAGTTCACCATAGATCAGATATTTGTCATCACCTTTTTACCGATTTTAAAATCGAAAGTGATATCGTCTATAAGGACGAGCTATACAGAGCCACTTCTAGTTTTAGCACCTCTGCCAATCTCGTGTTTCGAGAATGCACGGTGCTGCATCAAGGTCAATACAACCGAGGCTTTTGATGTCAGAAAGGGGCTACGACAAGGTGACGTGCTATCGTGTGATTTTTTTAACATCATACTTGAATGGAAAATTCTCAAGCTAAAATCACAATACGATCTTTCAAAATACTGTTAACTACTCACGTACGCTGACGATATTGACATAATTGTAAGAAAGTAGCGCTGTTAGTATTTTCGGCTGTCAGCTTTCGTGAGTATTGAAACAGGAGCGGCGAAAATGAGTTTAACAGTTAACGAGGCAAAACAAAATGTATGCTGTCATCAAAAAGTGACAATCTTCATCGGCGACTTGGACAGAACGTAACAATAGACAGCTACAATTTTGAGGCAGTTAATAACTTTGTTATACCTAGCCTTCGCTGTAAATTGAAAAAAAAAAAAATTATTACAAAAGAGCAGAGATCAGACGAATAATCACTCTAACCAACCGCTGCTTTTGTGGGCTAAGAAAGCAATTGAGTAGCAAAGTCCTCTCAGGAACAACTAGGGTGACCTTATGTAAGACCTTAATCATCCCAGTCCTACTATACTCACAGAAGCATGGACGTTATCAAAGGTGGATGAAAAACCCTTAGTTAGTTTGAAAGAAAAATGTTTCAAAAGATTTTTGGTCACGTTTGAAGCTACAACAACGAACTATACCGGTTGTACAGCGACATCGATCTAATCAGAAGGGACCGAATCCATCGGGTTAGATGGCTAGGACGTGCAGAGTGAATAGACGCTCCTATATACTTCGAATCCATCCCAGAGCGACGACGAGGTAAAGGAAGTCCTCACCTAATTTGGCACACAGAAGCGGAAAGGAATCTCGACCAACTTGAAGTGCAAAACTGGAGGCGACTAATACAAGTTCGGGCTGGAGACGGTTTTTTTGTTGAGGCCCAGGTCCACTTGTGTGGATTACTCTTACTAGAGACACTGTCCAGTGAATCCACATATTGAGGCGTGTCATCTGACGCTAGCGATCCAAAATACTACCCGAACGTGTGGAAGGTAGAAATCCATCGTCAGTGAAGTGCCACTGTAATACGAACTCATCTAAAGTACTACCCAAGAGTGTGGAAGAAGAAGAAGAGAGAAATAAGAAAGGGATTGGAGGCCATCGACGCTTCTTAATAGATGTTTTTAGTTTCGTCAGTTTTGATAATTTCGTTTCGATTAATAAGTGTATACATATGAAATATTAAGATTCTATAGAATCGTATTGCTCCCCTATAAATTGGTGACCCCGACCTGATCTATTTGGATTGAAATGCCAAATTCACGTACACTTCGCAAAACGGAAAACCTGTGTACACAGAGCCAGGTTCCTCCTACTTAGCACTCAAACAGGAGTAACCCAATATGCAGTTATGTCAGATCCGACGGATCTAGCTGTTCTGGAATTTATCAAGCAACTGTGGGAAGTTCTTTTGCTGGCAAATGAATCAATTCGTATACTTAAGGAGGAACTTAATCAAAGTAAGTAAGTTCCAAGGGTAAGTGAAATGCCTAGACATCAGGATTCTTTGAGCCAGTTATTCACCGAGCATAGCCAACCAAAGTCTACACCTGCTACTAATATCGCAATACGCATCCCACATATAGCACCATCAACTGTTGAATTTCTCCCTCGCACTTCGACGGCTGATTTTGAAGTCCCAAGACACCTCATCCAATACTCCAATTGACTCGTTACAATGCCCTGTACCCTCAGTTGTGGTTACCTCAGGTTGAAATGGCATTCCAATTAAGTAGTATACAGCGATGCAGAACGCTATGCATATTTATTTGGTCAGCCTATAGAGAGAGACGTTAAATGCAATTGAATATATAGTGATCAACCCACCACCGACAAACAAATTCACCGGAATTAAGGAGCGGCTCGTTCACAATTTTACACCTACCCCAGAGTCGCAACTATGTCACATGCTACGACGGGGGGCCACAGAAGGAAAAAAGTTCACAGTCATACTAGCTCATATGAGGCACCTTATTTCTGGTCGATGGGATGGCACCATAATGAGAACACTGTTTTTTTTATCAGTTGCCCGAGCATACGTGCCGTACTAATAGTCATCGGACAGGGGGAATTCGACAAGCTAGTGGATGTCCCCAACTCCAGCACTAGAAGTACAGGCACTCTCGCAGCTTGAGACTGTGATTCTGGACAAGATAATCAAATCTATGATGACCTGCGTAAGGATGTCAACGCATTCAAACATTATCAAGCTAGAAATCGATCCCAGTCACGCCGCCGTTCGACAAGTCAAAACAGGCCCACGAAAAAAATAACAAATTCTGTTACTTTCACGACAGATCTGGTGACAAAGCTAAACAATGCCGCCATGGTTCCCCGAGATAGAGCGAGTCGAAAAACTGAAACTGCCATTGAGCGAAATGGCAGTCGCACGCAGCAATAAACGAATACGCCTCCAAGTTTCCGACAAGAAAGATCACTTCAACTTCTTAATCGACACGGATGCAGATTTATTCTTCTTGCCAAAGGAATACGACTGTATCAAGGGACCCGCTAATGTGAGCTTGTTCGCTGCCAACTGTGAAACCATTTCGGCTTATGGTTTCACAGTCACAAAGACCATCGAAGTAGACCTAGGACTTCGCCGAGAATTTCGCTTGTCTTTCACTCGTTTAAATCAACGGACGTTGTTCGACAAAACAACGCAGATGAACATTAGTTCATACCTTCACCAGCCTGCGGTGTATAGTACTGACAACAGCAAATCAATCTCCGACATCCTACAGAGCTACTTCGAGATCATTTGCAACACCAACAACTTCTCCCAGCACTCTGTACAGCATCACATTATAGCTCGGGGACATCTAGTAAGAGAACGGGTTCAGCGCCTGGCCGGCGATAAACTTGCTGTGGCCAAAGGCGAATTCGAACTGATGTTGCAACAAGGGATATGTCAGTCATCAAAAAGTGAATGGGCTTGGCCACTTTCCATGATCGAGAAGAAATACAGTTGGATGGAGCCCTTGTGGTGATTACTATCGCCTGAACCGATACCACACCTGCAAGATTTTACGCACAAGTTGGCAGGATGTACGATTTTCTCAACGCTGGATCTTAACAGACATACCATCAAATCCCGCCAGCAAAAGAAGACCGACCGAAAACAGACCTCATAACACCAGTCGACCTCTTCGAGTTGAATGTTATGACTTTCGATTTGAGCAACGTTTCGTAAATCATGCAACTTTTCACGGACACCTTGTTACAAGGGTTAGGCTTCTGCCACTTTTACATCGACGACATTTTGATAGCGTCGGTCAAGGAGTATATACCTATATATTGGCAACATCTACACATTTTCAGTCAACTGCGGGAATTTGGTTTGATCATCGATATATGTGGGCGTCGTGGCGTAGTGGTTAGTGTGTCGGATCACTACGCAAGTGGTTTCAAGTTCGAATCCCAGAAAACACCAAAAAGTTTTTTCACGATCCCACCTCCCGAACGTCTGACAAACATCTGAGAGCATTTTTGTCACGAGAAAGCTTCTCAAAACAAATTGCCGTTCGGATACGGCACTAAACTGTAGGTCAATTCCATTCGTGTGAAAAATATGACGCACACAACACGAGTGGTTGCGAGAAGCTAGGCCATGGCACTTAAAGAGCTGTTGCGCCAAATATTTATTTTATTTTTCATCGATATATTCAAGTGCTTTTTCAGCCAAACAGAGGTGAGGTACCTTAGGTACACCATCAGCCGTGATGGTATTAAACCGCCCAACGACCGAGTCGCAGTAGTTGCTGAATACCCAAAGCCGGATAGTATAGAAAAGCTGACGCGGCTGCTGGGGTTCTGAATTTTTACCATAGTTGTTTACCAAGCGCTGCCAAAACGCAGGCTCCCCTTATAAAATTTACTATAAGAGCGAAGAAGAAGGATCAACGACCGATTGAATGGACATCTGAAGCGGAGAAAGCATTCGAGGAATAAAAAGTGAAACTAAAGGAGGTCGTCCAACTCGATCACCCAAGGGCAGATCTCCCTTTGACCAATACATCGGTGGCCAGCTACAACCTCCTGCTCCAAGAAGCTCAGTGCATGAGCAGCCCACTATAAGGTTTATGAGCTGTTGGCGATCTACAAAGCAGTGAAACACTTCAGACATCTCATCGATGGAAGGGAATTGGTCATAGTCACTGATAATAAGCCACTAATCCACGCTTTCGGCAAGAAGTCTGACCACGTTTGTGGCCGAGTAGCGCGGCAACTCGAAAAAATCTCCCAGTACTCCACCAACATCGTCCATATCTCGGGAGAGGGCAATATCGTCGCCGACGCACTGCCTCGCATCCGCACCATCAACATGCCCGTCATCGCTAGTATACAGGAGCTAGCGGACATGCAGCAGGGAAACCAAGAACTTCAGCAACTCATCTCTATGCCAACGACTACATCACTCAAGCTTAGAGGACTACATATTGATGGTGCAGACATTCTGCGATACCACTGTAGTCGACATTCGTCTATTTGTACCCAAACCGCTGCGCAGAAGGGAGTTTGACATCGTGCACAATCTGTCGCACCCGAGTGGACGAGCTACAAGGCGCCTGATCAGCAGAAGCTATATCTGGCCAGGCATTCAACTCAATTCAATTCAAATTCATTTTATTTATCAAATTCAGTGTTACATGGTTATCCATTTATCTGCGAAGCCTGAGGGGCTTATCTGCAGAAGACTGCTTATCACTTTTTAATAAATGTTTCTTAAGTGAGCTTTAAATTATTATTACATATTTAATGAAAAAAAGAAAAAAATAAAAATCAAAAATTAAAAGTTCCAATTTAAATAGATAGGAAACAAAAAAAGTTATATTTCAGCAAGAAAAAAATCTTTTAAACGCTTTTCGCGGGTTTTGAAATTTGTATTATTTTTTAAATTTGAGGGAAGCTCATTAAACACTGTTGGAACACTATAGTTTGTTTGTCTTTTGCCATAGTTGTTGCTGCATAATGGTGTTTGAAGCATACCTCGAACTCGTCTTCTCGTGTTGTATTGATGGTCAACAGGTCTTTTAAGTCGGATGTCATCATAATATTCTAGGCATAGCGTCAACTTGAAAATTTGCTTAATGGTCAGTACCTTCAAAGAGTTCTCTCCATATGTGTTTGTTAGATGTCTCCTGTTGATCTTAATAATGGTGTTTTGAAGCTTTTATAATTTATTAATGTGTGTATTAGATGCGTTGCCCCAAGCAAGTAACCCGTACCTCAGTTTTGATTCGACTAGTGCATAGTAGACTTGCTTCTGGACTTGAAGTGTCGAGTAATTTCCCAGATGGTATAGAGCAAACAGCGTCTTTTCAAAATCTAAGCAAAGTTTATCCCAAATGTGTTTGTCCCAAATGAAATGGCTATCGATGGTAACTCCTAGGTATTTATAACTTTCGACAACTTCGACGTTCTGATTCGGCAATGCACTTTGACAGATTCTACTTCGAAAGCTAATACTCTGTTGAGTATTAACTCAACCCTAATATGCATCATCTTGGTTTTCGATGGGTTCAATATTAGTCCGTTATCGTGACACCATTCTACAGCTTTATCAAACTCATCTTGCATTATTCTCGTAGCAATATCAAGACATTTATGTTGGACGATTAGCGCCGTGTCATCTGCGAATGCAAAAGGCGTGCTGTTTTTGAAAACGCGAAGAAGCTCGTTTGTAAAAAGGATGAACAATAATGGTCCCAGTTTCGATCCCTGTGGAACTCCGAAAAGAACCGGTGTATGATTGCTGAAACTGCCTCCCACCTTCACTCGAAAAGATCTTTCACTTAGATAGTCTTGCAACCAGTCAGCCAGTGTGCCTCGAATCCCTAATCTTTTTAACGCCGTTATTAACTTTTTATGGTTCAGAGTATCAAATGCTTTACTGAAGTCCAATGGTTTTTATATAGTATCCGCAAATTCACCAATGAGTTTTCCCGTACTTTTATTTTTTTGAAAGCCGAATTGTTTTTCGTGGATAAGGGAATGATTTTCTACAAAGTTTTGGAGCCGTCTTGTTATAACTTCTTCCATACACTTCTCAATTGCCGGCAAGATTGATATTGGTCTGTAATTGGCTAACAAATTTTTAGTTCCTCCTTTATAGATAGGGCGCACAATTGCAGTCTTGAGTATTCGAGGAATTTTAGATTGATTCAAGCTAAGGTTTATAAGCCTTGAGATTATCGGAGCAAAAATAACAGCATTGTTTTTGATATCACGCACTCTGATACCATCGATACCCGCTGATTTATTTTCATCTGTTTGTTTTAATACATCATGAACTTCTTCAGTGTTTGTTTCTAAGATGAATATTGTATTGGGTAATACAGAGTTGATATGGTGGGATATATTTGTATTGCAGCTGTGAACTATCTGCTTTTGCTTCTTCCGTCCCATTATTTCATTGACCAGGTTCCATGTTTTCCGATGATCCGACCTAAGGCTGTTCAATTTATCTCTATAGTAGTTAGACTTCTGTAGAAAAATATCCCTGTTCACTTTGTTCAGAAATTGCTTATACTCGGCTTCATAAGTCATGTTCAGCCTGTTATTCTTCCATCTTCGATACAGTTGATTCCTCAGCTTGCATTTTTCCCGAATATCAGTGGTAATCCAAGGATTGTGTCTGCATTTCTTGTGCGATATAGTAGACACCGTTGAGTTCGCATAGATGTCTTGCATTGTTGTTAAAAATTTTCCACACATATCGTCAATATAATTTTCATTTAAAAGCGCTTACCAGTCAGTTGAATGTATTCGTTCGTCCACCATCCTATTTCGAATATATGACTTTGGTCTCTCTTGAATGCTAGATAAACTCTGAGTACTGGTTCCATATAAAACAGCATAGTGATCGAAGATTTCACTTTCAATTACGAAGGATAAGATTGGTCTATCTATCATGCTAACCACAATGTGCTGTATCAAGGTTGATGTTCCCCTTTTTAGATCTACTCTCGTGCTGTCCTGGATTACATTCATCAAGCCGTGTGAAGCTAACATCTCTAGGTAGTCCTTTACATAATTTCGATCAGATCTTCGAATGCCAATATTCATATCTCCTAATATCACGATATCCCTTTTCTTATCTAGTTGTTCAAGTATAAGCCCCATTTCTCTAATAAATCCTTTTGTATTTAGTTTAGGCCTTCTATATAATTCATCCACATATTTAGCTTTTTCCCCTTCCAGAATTTTTATTCGAAGACGTTCGTAAAACGTACTTTCAACACTCATACGTTCATATTTTAAATCATTTTTAATGAACATGACAATGCCACCACCTCTGAGTTCGTTCCTGTTAAGAAATTCCACATTAAATTCATTTAAGGATTATTTATCATTTTCCTCTTTTTGAATATTAATTTCTACTAGAACAATTATTTTTAAATACTTCAGAAGGTTGCAAGCACTGGAATACTTTTTGCGTAAACATAATTACGCAAAAAGTGTTCCAGTGCTTGCGCATTGATCTTATATTGAGACACAAGCAACTAAAATTTTCATTTTTTAAATCATTGAAATTATCACCGCTAAAACCGTGTATTACCCTATAATCCAAAACTACTAGTATATTATTTCTATTTGTGTTTTCCATTTTTGTGGTCAGTTAGTTGTTCGTCTAAACACACACTCTCACATTCATCAACTGTCAATATTGGAACCGCATTCGTACTCTCGCTTTTTTTTTGCTAGTACTCTTCCCGCTGACTCCCACACATACATAGCTCCAGTTTACTTTTTTTGCCTTTTCTTTCGCCATCCAAAGCATTTGTTTATTTTGTTTGGTCAGCTGATTGTTGACGAAAACAGGAGCACTACTCCAAGCTTGATTTGGGTTGGGGGCATTGTCAGTGTTTTGCATCATAGTTTTTAGTTGCATTGTACGGGTTGATCGTGCTTGTTTAACAAAGCAGGATTTGGCTATAAGTGACGCGAATGATGCAACAATTAAAGATTTTTAAGGATTCTTCGGTTTGGTTCTATATATGTCAGAGATGTCGCTGTCTTTTACTTCGTAATTGATAGTTTTACCGATGCCTTTAATAATTTCCACAAGATTTTCGTTACGTGTTGGTGGAATGTTTTTAATTTCAATAAAAGTGTTTGTTGTTCTAAAGCGTTTAGCTGTGATTGAATATTTTTGATAGTTTCGTCTTTTTTTTTGTATTGCTTTCTTTGAGGTCAGTAATTTGTTTAGCTAAGTTTTCCATTAATTTGTTATTTTGGGTGATGTTGGAATTGGTTCGTCGTATTTTGTTGCAAAAAACTCACAGCTGATTGCAATGTCTTTAATTTCCGCTCTCAGTTTTTTTTTTTTAGCTCAGATAGAATGGGAGTTTCATTGCTACCAGTCAAGTTCGGACTGGTTGTAATTAGTGCGCTCTCTTACTTGCTTGCACTACCGGTACCAATGGCTTAGATGTCGGTGCCGTTGTTGAAGACGAAGAGTTCTCAGCAACACTAACAGCATGGTTGTCTCCACCTCTGCAGAACTGGCACCTCCAAGCATCTCTTCTGGCCGGAAACATGGTTCTCCAAGACTTTTCTTGTACCGTAGTGCAGTTGTAGTGTAGTTTACGAGTACAGTTTTTGCACACCAAGAAATCGCCTTCAACGGGCAGACTTTCCTTGCAATGGGAGCAGAGATTCATGTTTCGCGGTTAAGAGAGATAAAATCAGTAATGATAAAGAGAAATTAAATAACCAAAAGCGAGCAAATGCTTTAGTAAAAACAAAAATAATGTTAAGATATTTGAATAATCTGACACTTATACTTTTATTGTAAGAGGGTTATTAAGCAGTCACTGTCTTATATTGGTTTTTAAAAATATATTACGCAAGAAAAACGTTTTATTAAAGGGTAAATCACCGAAATTCACAGAACACTTTCAATAGACGACCGTAAAGCTCAGCTCACAATGTGCATGAACAAAGACATCCATAGCTCGGCGAGGTCTTTGCTGTCAGGGAAGCAAAATCTGTCACCACGTCAAGAAGACGCCGCAATACATACCAATGCGAAGTAATCGATTCCATCACGTTCACATCGATTTAGTTGTGATGCCGTTGTCCGAGGGCTGCCGCTATCTCCTGACGATGATCGACCGATTTACCAGCTGGTCAGAAGCTGTTCCGCTCAAGGATATTACTGCGGATGCAATCGTCAACGGATTCTACTCACGGTAGGTATCACGATTCGGTGCGATTCAGTGCGGAAACCCTGTGGACGACCATACTGATCAACAACAACAACAACAGCAAAAACAACAAACAAAAACAGACACAGCAGCAACAACAACAACAACAACGAAGACGAAGGTGCCTCCAATAATCACATTCAAAATGGAACTGAAGGAGACAATCGAGCTGATTTAATAATGATAAGCATGCTATCCACTGCAGTACAGTGGAACGGTATAAAACAATTTAAAATTTGTTGAGGGACTGGGCAACGGAGTTCTTCTCCTTCACCCCGAAGAGGGAAAAGCCGCAAACCATACTGCTAAGGGGATGGAACCATCTACCGAGCCAGAGGAGCTCCTAAAAATGCTCAAAGAAAAGAAGTGCAACGGATTAGAATTCGTAGGAGTCAAGCTGTTCACCACAGTAAGGGCGAAAAGTGAAAAGCGGAAATTGCCGTTCTTCCTGGTGCAGCTTTCACTCAATAATAAAAACTGGATGGTCTAAGGAAAATCAAGGACCTAGACTACCAAGTTGTCACATAGGAAAAAGTAAAAAGAAGCGAGCATATTCTTCAATGTGTATGCTGCCGGACGTTCGGGCATGCAGCGTCGAACTGCGATATGCAGCCTCGATGTGTTAAGTGTGCAAAGAACTACAAGACTGAGGAATGTCCTTTGGGTAAAGATGGAGAGGCAGATAAGAACCAACTTATGCGGAAACACGGCCCACACCGCAAACTATAGGGGTTGCCCCAAGTTCTAATTATTTAGAAAAGCAAACCTGGCCCGCCAAAAGAAAAGAGAGGTGAAAAGTTCACCCGGTCCCATTTTAAAGCAAACCATGACAAATATATACATATAGGAACAGTAACCTACATTTGATCCTTCGAGCAATAGGAACCTATATATGGTCCTTTGAAAGCTGAAAACTTACGAGCTACGAGAGAAAAACGGTACAGCGGGTCCATATTAGTCCAAGTCGAGCTGCGAGAGGAAGCAGATGGAAGACGGAATGGAAGCAAGCTTAACATAATACGAGAGGGAGATTACTGCAAGAGGTAAACGAAAACTTCTGAGGAGACAAGAGAAGAGTGTTACAAAGAGATGAGGAATACAGACGATTTCGTGGAAGAACTAAGGGAAAAGGTGGAGTGTATAAAAAGATATCAGGGGAAATTACTAGGGAGCCCGAGATACGGAGAACCAAAGAGTTCGTACAGGAACGGTAGAGTGAACTTACCTTAGGTTTGATGGGTTGACGTAGAGTGTGAAACAAACTACGCCACACTTAGATCAGAATAGATCCATTATGATGAACTTACCTTACACTGGGAAGAGTTCAAAAAGGGAGATGAGGAAATACGTGGCCAGGAGGACTATAATAAAAACCACTCATACATGAAGTTGAAATATTAAGAGCAAGTGGAAATAATCGTAGTAGCGGTACCGAAGAAATTAGAGACAAAATTGGGCGAAATCCGTGAAGATGAAAAGAAGAAGTCTGAAAAAGTGGCTCCAAAACCAAGAAACAAACCAGACAACTCCAAAGAAGAACAAGAATCCACTGCAGTCAAATAACAGGGAATTGAAAGAAACACAAACAATGTACTCAAAAGGCAAGGATGATGACATCGAGGAAGTGCAGTAACGAAGATTAAAGCGCCAAGAAGCACAAAAGCAGTAATTTTTTAGATCAATCGATACAATGGATCAAGCTAGGTTCACAGTGTATTACGTTCACAAGCAGCAACTTATGCACAATCAATGGGCAGTAATAGGTGCAACGTATAACGTACACTCCGAGACGAGCATGGTCAAGACCTCACTGAGCATGAGGAACTGGAAGAAATATACGAAGAAGTGATGGTAAAATTGCAGGAAAAACTAAAAGAATATACACAACAGGAGTTAAAATTGCCATTACTTAAGTTTCCAACATTCGGTGGCGACTACTGGCAAAGGAAATCTTTCATTGATCTATTTGGTCTGTTTGAAGCCATACACAAAAATGAGAAATTGGAGAATGCTGAAAAAAAAACACACGTGACAGGAGACGCTGCAAATAATACAACACTTGCAAATAATGGACAGTAACTATGAGATGGCAAAAGAAGCATTGATGAACAGATATGAGAATTCACGGCTACTGGTGAATGCGCATATACAGGCATTGATGAACCAAAAGGACTGCCAGTTCGAGTCTGCAGCACACCTGAGAATGCTTCATGATACAACAACAGAGTGCGAGGACCCTTTTAAAGGACTAAACATAGAGACAGCAAGCTGGGATCTATATTGTTTCGAGACAAGTAAGGCATATGAGCAGTTATTGAAGAATCCAAAAGACCTGCAGCCTTTTGATGAATTCCTTAAATTTCTAGAGAGCAAATTCCATGCTTTATTTAATTTAGAAGGAAAACGAAACAGTACAAATACGAAAGAGCAAAAACCGGCAAAAATCAGGAAAACCTTCCATCAAAACTATCACGCAACAGTAAGCACATATTGTAAGCTATGCAATGGTTCACACTGGTTACACAACTGCCAGCGGTTCAGACAAATACCAGTAACACTTTACCAGTAACGCTTTATAAAAATTGTTTCAAGGAAACTCACGAAACATCAAGATGTCCTTCCTTCAAAACATGTCAAATGTATAAAAAAAAAAACCTCATCATACCCTAGTTCACGGTATTGACACGAATCGACATTTGGAGCAAGCACAAACGAATTTTTCATCCAACCAACAGCATAACGAAATACTGCTAGCGACAGCAGTGGTAAAAACAAACTGGAAAGGATGCGATTATTATATACGAGCACTAGTTGATCAAGGATTTCAATTCTCCTCGATTACCGAAGATGCAGTACAAAGGTTACAACTACAAAAGAAGGGAGCCTAGCTAAATATTGCTTTAATCTATACATCCGAATTTCGAACATGGGGTACATTCCTCGTGCTGGATAAATTAATAAAAGTTTTACCTAACGAATAGCACAAAACACGAAACTGGGATGGATACTATTCAGAAGTTTCCAACACAATAAATCGACAGGTGAATAAAGAGTGTGCTGCATATCCAACGTGGAGTTGAATGAACAATAAAAGCTATTTTGGGAGACATAAGAGGTTCAAAGAAGTCTTTCGGAAGAAAAATCACATTGCGAAGATATACGAGTAGACAGGAAGACTCACAAGAGGGACAAAACAATAAGATATATTGTGTGATAAAGAAGATGCGGGAAAACTAGGCAAGTCAAAAGATAGAGCATTGGCACGTTTTCTGCAGACCGATAAAAAATTCATCAAAAATAAGGAACTACACGAAAACTACAAGCAATTCATGGGAAAATACTTGAAACACGGCCACATGGAACCAGTCAAACCAACATCCAGAAGAGTGGAAACAAAGGAGACATATCATCTACTACACCAAGCAGTCATCAGGCCAGATAGTTCAACTGTGGAAATTAGAGTAGTCCTCATCAGCATCAGCAAAAGCGAGTTTAGGAATAAGCCTAAAGGATACCATGCTGACCATAGTTCAACATAGTTCAACTATGGAAATTAGAGTAGTCCTCATCAGCATCAGCAAAAACGAGATTAGGAATAAGCCTAAAGGATACCATGCTGACCGGTCCAGTTATTCAGCAAGATTTATTCATCATAATGACGCGCTGAAGAAAACACAAATACGTTTACAGAGTGGATATCGAAAAGATGTATCGCCGGATATTAGTTGCTGAAGAAGACAAAGATTTACAAAGGATTCTTTGGAGGGAACATCCAGAAGAAAATATCAAGGAGTATCGGCTAACAACATTGACGTATTGTACATCCTCAGCACCATACTTGGCCATTAAAATCTGCAACAGCTTGCCTCCGATGAAGAAGAAAGGTATAAGATAGCATCAAAAATAATAATGCAAGAATTTTATGTTGACGATCTCCTTTCTGGGGAAGATACGATAAATGCAGCAAGGAAAGCACAACAACAAATAATACAGTTGAAGAAAAGCGGAGGATTTAAACTCCGAAAATAGTCCTCATATTCTCAGGAGCTACTCAGAAGCTACACCCTGAAGATCGGGAGCAAAAGCTATTTAAATTAAATGACGACGATCCAATCAAAACGTTAGGGATTTATCAGCAAAACGAATCAGACACCTTTGAATTTAAAATCTCCTTAGACTTAACAAAAGAAAATCTGACAAAGAGAAAAATAGTGTCAGAAACAGCAAGACCGTTTGACTCATTGGGTGGCTAGCGCCAATTGTAATAAAGGTGAAACTGTTTCAACAAGAGCTTCGGGAATGCAAAATATCATGGGACGAGAAATGGACAGAATTCAGGGAACAACTTCACCACATACAGCAACTAAAGATACCACGTTCGAACCAATATCAAGCTAAGTATCACATGTAGTTACACGGATTCTGCGATGCATCAGAGATGGCTTTCGCAGCTGCGATCTACACTGTTGTGTCCTAAATCAATAGCGGCACCGATAAAAAAGGGTATCATTACCAAAACTTGAACTTTGCGGAACTGTGCTAAAACAACAACACCAACACCAACACCAACACTAACACCAACACCAACACCAACACCAACACCAACAACAACACCAACACCAACACCAACACCAACACCAACACCAACACCAACACCAACACCAACACCAACACCAACACCAACACCAACACCAACACCAACACCAACACCAACACCAACA
Source organism: Pocota personata (assembly GCA_963082735.1). Lineage (NCBI taxonomy): Eukaryota > Metazoa > Arthropoda > Insecta > Diptera > Syrphidae > Pocota > Pocota personata. Next base: position 100,937,735 of record OY720429.1, on the reverse strand, counting down.
CCAACACCAACACCAACACCAACACCAACACCAACACCAACACCAACACCAACACCAACACCAACACCAACACCAACACCAACACCAACACCAACACCAACACCAACACCAACACCAACACCAACACCAACACCAACACCAACACCAACACCAACACCAACACCAACACCAACACCAACACCAACACCAACACCAACACCAACACCAACACCAACACCAACACCAACACCAACACCAACACCAACACCAACACCAACACCAACACCAACACCAACACCAACACCAACACCAACACCAACACCAACACCAACACCAACACCAACACCAACACCAACACCAACACCAACACCAACACCAACACCAACACCAACACCAACACCAACACCAACACCAACACCAACACCAACACCAACACCAACACCAACACCAACACCAACACCAACACCAACACCAACACCAACACCAACACCAACACCAACACCAACACCAACACCAACACCAACACCAACACCAACACCAACACCAACACCAACACCAACACCAACACCAACACCAACACACAGACACCACACCGGAGAAATTGAAGTAGAGGAGAATGAGGAGAACCCCTTCCAGAGGGGATCAAGGATGCTGAGGTCACCAATTGACCAAGTAGCAGCATCACAAAGAAGTGCGGAACGACGCGAGTCACCCGCAATACGAAAGGTGACGGTCGAACCACCAACCCATAAAACTGACTTCCACAAGTTAGGTGAGCAAATTAGAGGTCTGGTAGAAATGCTGGAAGATGGCAAAAGGCGTTCAATCCACCAAGCGATGCGAGATGCTATCGAAAGCATCAGAGCTCTCTATGAGCTCTCGGCGATTCAGCTACACGATGAGGAAGCAAAGCAAGTGATTCGCCGGAACAACTCGTCGCAAACTTCGCCATGGCTAAAAACAACATCTGAACCCAAGAGAAGGCAAGTTGCAGACGACGAACCCCCGGAGCCAAAACGAAAACAGCAACAGCCACCGAGTGGCGCGGCAGACAACGAACCACCGAAGCCAAAACAGACGCAGAAAAATACATCAAACGATGTTGCAGGCAAAAAGCGCTCGGAGCCAAAGCGTAAACAAAAACAAACTGCATTGATAAACACCAAGGAGAAGGATGAGACCACCGGCATAGAGACCCCAGTGGTCAGACCTAAGAAAAAAGTTACAGCCACAAACAAGAAGCAAGCGGCAGGAGAAGAAGAATGGGTAAATACCACCAAAAAGAAGATCGCCAAAAAGAAGCAACAAGAGGTCAAAAGACCTAGACCTGACGCTATCGTCATTAAAGCGACGGGGTCCCTCTCATACGCGGAGATACTACGCAAGGTGAAGGCAGACCCCAAACTGGAAACAGTGGGAAAGGCGGTAACTAAAATCAGGAGGACACAGAAGGGAGACCTCCTTATACAATTCAAGGAGACGGGAAATAAGACAAACGAATTTAAAGGCGTCATTAGTGAAGCTCTAGCAGAGCAAGCGAATGTAAGTTCGATTACGCATCGCACTACCCTTGAGATCAAAGACATCGATGAGGTCACGACTATAGACGACGTAATCAATGCAATCGAAGCCCAGTTTGGAGTGAAAGTTTCACCGGCAGATATTTTGTCCCTGCGGAGGGCGTACGGAGGAACACAAACAGCAACGATCAGCTTTCCCGCAGTAGACGTAAGAAAGCTGTTAGAAGCAGGAAGGATTAAAATCGGCTGGGTTAACTGTCGCATGCGCGAACGAACCCTCCTTAAAAAGTGCTTCAAATGTTTAGAGTTTGGCCATTTTGCCTGGCAATGCAAAAGCGAGGAAGACCGCTCCAAGCTATGTAGGAGATGTGGAGGAGAAGGCCACATAGCGAAGAATTGCAACAAGGATCCATCCTGCATGTTCTGCAAGAAAGACCACCCGGACGCCGCGCAGCATGTAGCCGGCAGTAGCAAATGCCCAGTATTTCGGAGAGCTATTACAAGCAAAATACCATGAAGATTCTACAGATAAATCTTAATCACTGTAGAATAGCACAGGACATCCTAGCACAAACGGCCAAGGACGAAAGCGCTGACGTTATTATGATCAGTGAACCATATAAATGTCCCGAAGAGAACAACAATTGGATCTGCGATAAGGCAAAACAGGCGGCGATATGGATGTGTGGACGCTATGCCTTTCAAGAAACAAACGACCAAACAGTCGGCTTCGTGCGGGCGAAAATAAATGGGATCCATTTTTATAGCTGCTATGCCCGACCCAGTTTGACGGCCAGCGAGTACCAACTAATGCTGGATAATCTAACCACGGATGCGCTCCAGAGAGCCCCAGTGGTTATAGGAGGAGACTTCAACGCGTGGGCAACAGAATGGGGCAGCAGGCTCACCAACACCAGAGGACAGGTCTTATTGGAGACATTCGCTCCCCTAGCGATAGGCATTGCTAATAAGGGCGGGACAAATACTTACCGGAAGGCTGGAGTAGGGTCCATTATTGACATCACCTTTGCGAGCAACTCCATCCTGAAAACCATAAAGTGGAGGGTCAGTGAGGAATATTCACACAGCGACCATCAGGTGATAATACTGGAAATAAAAGGGAAAAAACCAGTCCAGCTCCCAAAACTTACTGGCCCAAAATGGAATGACAGATCTTTCGATAAGGATGCATTCGAAGAGATGTTGAACGGTGATCAAGCTCCAAGCGGAACAGCGGAGACCCTCGCTCACCACAGCGTGCGACGCATCAATGCCTAGGAGAGCAAACACCAGGAACACATCACCGTGTTACTGGTGGAACGAGGAAATATTCGAACTCCGGGCAAAATGTCTGCAAGCCCGGCGTAAAGTCCAACGATCAAGAAGGAGGGCGGATTTCCAACAATGCCTGGACACCCTTAGACTGGCGAGACGTAGCTTAAATAGAGCCATTAAGGAAAGCAAAACTGCATGCTTTAAACGTCTCAGTCAAGAAGCCGACATCAACCCATGGGGCTCGGCATACAGAATGGTGATGACAAAATTAAAGGGCTATAGGACTCCTCAAATAACATGTCCGATAATGCTGAGATCCATAGTAGAGTACCTCTTCCCTCAAAGGCCTGCTGCTATGTGCAATATTATACGAGAAGTCAATCCAGAAGATATTCCTTTAATTACTCACGAGGAACTGCTAAGGGCATGCAGCAAGATAGGTGACAACAAGGCTCCGGGACCCGACGGCATCCCGAACAAGGCAGTAAAGGCAGCTGTAACAAAAAGACCAGACCTCTTCATAACAACAATGAAGCAGTGCCTTGAAGAAGGAACCTTTCCCGAAAAATGGAAAACGCAGCATTTGGTCCTACTGCCAAAAGGAAAGAAGTCCCCAGGAGAACCATCACCCAATATGCCTATTAGACACCATGGGAAAGATCCTCGAGAAGATAATCTATAATAGATTACTCGCAGTAGTAGAAGAGAAAGGAGCCCTCTCAGATCACCAATTTGGCTTCAGAAGAGCACGATCTACTGTTGATGCCATAAGAGCGGTAGTCGATATCGCCAAAGGTGCCATCGAAGGAGAAAGATGGCTCTACGGCACAAAGGAGTATTGTGCAGTAGTAACGCTGGACATTAAAAACGCATTTAACTCTGCGAACTGGTCGTTTATTAGAAGGTCACTTGCCAGGATGGATACGCCATATTACCTGCTACGGATAGTGACGAACTACTTCAACAACAGAAAGCTGAGGTACAATACCGATGAAGGCGTAAAATACTACAACGTAACTGCGGGAGTTCCACAGGGATCGGTTTTAAGGCCACTATTGTGGAACATCATGTACGACGGAGTACTACGATTAGCGTTACCTGGGGGAGTAACGATAATTGGATTCGCCGATGACATTGCAGTCGTGACAGTAGCTAAACAGATCCGTGCAGTAGAATCAGCTACAAATGAAGCAATTGCCCGGATAAAAGATTGGCTAGTATCCGCCGGACTAGAACTAGCTGACCATAAAACAGAAGCTGTTCTTATAACCAGCCGGAAAACTGTCGAATTTGCCAACTTTCAGGTTGGTAACCAAACCATCAGGTCGAAAGAGGCAATTAAATACCTTGGAGTAATGCTGGACAACAGGCTACGGTTTAAAACGCATGTTGATTTTGTTACCAAAAAAGCATCGCAAATGCAGGGAGCTCTCTCGCGTATCATGCCTAACATCGGTGGACCTGGATATGCTAGAAGGATTCTACTCTCTAGAGTTATCACCTCAGTTCTGTTATATGCCGCCCCAGTCTGGGCGGAGGCACTGAGGTCGAAGGAGACCAAAAGGAAACTATCGTCATCATACAGACTCTGTGCGCTACGGACAATCAGCGGCTTTCGAACCATCTCTGACGAAGCTGCATTTGTCATAGCTGGAATGGTCCCCATCGATATTCTCGCAGATGAAATGCTGAGGATATATAACAGAAGAGCATTGAGTCATCACGACGCCACTGGTATCAAGGTGATAAAAATTGAAGAAAGGGCAGCGTCAGCAGCTATGTGGCAAGCTCGTTGGGCTAATACAACAAAAGGCAGATGGACATACAAACTTATACCGACAATCCAAGATTGGATAAGTCGAAAGCATGGAGACTGCAACTACCATCTAACGCAGTTCCTGTCTGGCCACGGTGGCTACCGCAAATATCTACACCGATTCGGACACGACAACTCACCATCCTGCCCGGAATGCCCAGGTGAAGATGAGGATATGGAGCACGCAGTGTTTTACTGCACACGTTTCACGGCATGGAGAATTACTCTGCCAAGTCCGTCATTACTCCTCGACCATATGTTACGGTTGGAAGAAAATTGGATGGCAATATGTTCTTTCGTAACAACTCTACAAAAAGAGCTGCGGAGAATAGAAAAGCTAAGAAGAGCAGCAGAAGCAACAGAAGCATCAGAAGCAGCAATACAAGAAGCATAGCATGAATTGCTAACCAGCCCCGCGAAGTAATACCTAACGGCAGTCCCGCGGGGAGAGTGGTTGAAGTGTGTAGGGTGTGTGTTTAGTACGTAGGCGTATTCCTGGCATCGAGTACTCAGGTTTGCGAATCGTGCATGCTAGTAGCACTCGGGCTACTAGTATCTATGAAGATTACACATCCCTGGCGCAATCCAAAAAAAAAAAAAAAAAAAAAAGACACCAAGCCGGGCGGGCTGGTGATGCTAAGCTCAGGCGACTGTGGGGGTCACAGGTGGCGGATAGTGAACGTCCTGCAGAAATGGAGGCTAACTGCGAATACCCAATAAGCAGTCCCCGACCAAGAGCGGCAGAGAAGGAGGGCTTGGCTGAAAAGGTTAAAGGAACCCCTATGAACTCTCTGCGACAAGACGAGTAAGCACCGTCTTCCATATATGTGCTTTCCACCTCAAGGTGGCTACGAGGGATACAGAAAGGAGAAAATGGCGAGATCCGGACAAACCCGCCACATCGTAAAATGCGCAGCTTCTTTGCCCGAAAGGGATGCTGCATATATACATACATATATATATGTATATACATAGGTATATATATATATATAAATAACCATAACCACTACCCTAAAACATTAAGACTGAGCCCAGTAAGGTCTTAATTATGGCATACTGGAAAACGAATTGGAATGACAGCTATGAGGGCTGACGTTTGTAGTATTCTGTTACCTGAGTAAGCAAGAGTGAAATCTTGCAGAAATGGCTTTCAGGCTAATGCTACAAGCGCCTCCATCCCGTTAAAACCTTGGCAGGCCTAAAAGTACGTTCAATGTTTCGTCACCATTAAGTTGGTGGTGTAGGTCCAGATGTAACATTCCTGGTTAGCACCGATCCGGCTCTGGCACAAAACCCCATAAGGGCTTGTGTCAACCCTCGCATGGCCTCACTGCTTGCAAAGACAACCATGGGATCCTTAGGTGACTACACATTCGAACATTGATAGCGGCTTTGAGTGGGGATCCACTAGAAATGATTACAACAAAAACAAACAAAAACACCGGAGAAATTGAAGTAGAGGAGAATGAGGAGAACCCCTTCCAGCGGGGTTCAAGGATGCTGAGGTCACCAATTGACCAAGTAGCAGCATCACAAAGAAGTGCGGAACGACGCGAGTCACCCGCAATACGAAAGGTGACGGTCGAACCACCAACCCATAAAACTGATTTCCACAAATTAGGTGAGCAAATTAGAGGGCTGGTAGAAATGCTGGAAGATGGCAAAAGACGTTTAATCCACCAAGCGATGCGAGATGCTATTGAAAGCATCAGAGCTCTCTACGAGCTCTCGGCGAGTCAGCTACACGATGAGGAAGCAAAGCAAGTGATTCGCCGGAACAACTCGTCGCAAACTTCGCCATGACTAAAAACAACATCTGAACCCAAGAGAAGACAAGTTGCCCCCGGAGCCAAAACGAAAGCAGCAACAGCCACCGAATGGCGCGGCAGACAACGAACCACCGTAGCCAAAACAGACGCAGAAAAATACATCAAACGATGTTGCAGGCAAAAAGCGCTCGGAGCCAAAGCGTAAACAAAAACAAACTGCATTGATAAACACCAAGGAGAAGGATGAGACCACCGGCGTAGAGACCCCAGTGGTCAGACCTAAGAAAAAAGTTACAGCCACAAACAAGAAGCAAGCGGCAGGAGAAGAAGAATGGGTAAATACCACCAAAAAGAAGCAACAAGAGGTCAAAAGACCTCTCTACGCTCTCTACGAGCTCTCGGCGAGTCAGCTACATGATGAGGAAGCAAAGCAAGTGATTCGCCGGAACAACTCGTCGCAAACTTCGCCATGGCTAAAAACAACATCTGAACCCAAGAGAAGGCAAGTTGCAGACGACGAACCCCCGGAGCCAAAACGAAAACAGCAACAGCCACCGAGTGGCGCGGCAGACAACGAACCACCGAAGCCAAAACAGACGCAGAAAAATACATCAAACGATGTTGCAGGCAAAAAGCGCTCGGAGCCAAAGCGTAAACAAAAACAAACTGCATTGATAAACACCAAGGAGAAGGATGAGACCACCGGCGTAGAGACCCCAGTGGTCAGACCTAAGAAAAAAGTTACAGCCACAAACAAGAAGCAAGCGGCAGGAGAAGAAGAATGGGTAAATACCACCAAAAAGAAGATGGCAAAAAGAAGCAACAAGAGGTCAAAAGACCTAGACCTGACGCTATCGTCATTAAAGCGACGGGGTCCCTCTCATACGCGGAGATACTACGCAAGGTGAAGGCAGACCCCAAACTGGAAACAGTGGGAAAGGCGGTAACTAAAATCAGGAGGACACAGAAGGGAGACCTCCTTATACAATTCAAGGAGACGGGAAATAAGACAAACGAATTTAAAGGCGTCATTAGTGAAGCTCTAGCAGAGCAAGCGAATGTAAGTTCGATTACGCATCGCACTACCCTTGAGATCAAAGACATCGATGAGGTCACGACTATAGACGACGTAATCAATGCAATCGAAGCCCAGTTTGGAGTGAGAGTTTCACCGGCAGATATTTTGTCCCTCCGGAGGGCGTACGGAGGAACACAAACAGCAACGATCAGCTTTCCCGCAGTAGACGTCTTTCCCGCAGTAGACGTAAGAAAGCTGTTAGAAGCAGGAAGGATTAAAATCGGCTGGGTTAACTGTCGCATGCGCGAACGAACCCTCCTTAAAAAGTGCTTCAAATGTTTAGAGTTTGGTCATCTTGCCTGGCAATGCAAAAGCGAGGAAGACCGCTCCAAGCTATGTAGGAGATGTGGAGGAGAAGGCCACATAGCGAAGAATTGCAACAAGGATCCATCCTGCATGTTCTGCAAGAAAGACCACCCGGACGCCGCGCAGCATGTAGCCGGCAGTAGCAAATGCCCAGTATTTCGGAGAGCTATTACAAGCAAAATACCATGAAAATTCTACAGATAAATCTTAATCACTGTAGAATAGCACAGGACATCCTAGCACAAACGGCCAAGGACGAAAGCGCTGACGTTATTATGATCAGTGAACCATATAAATGTCCCGAAGAGAACAACAATTGGATCTGCGATAAGGCAAAGCAGGCGGCGATATGGATGTGTGGACGCTATGCCTTTCAAGAAACAAACGACCAAACAGTCGGCTTCGTGCGGGCGAAAATAAATGGGATCCATTTTTATAGCTGCTATGCCCGACCCAGTTTGACGGCCAGCGAGTACCAACTAATGCTGGATAATCTAACCACGGATGCGCTCCAGAGAGCCCCAGTGGTTATAGGAGGAGACTTCAACGCGTGGGCAACAGAATGGGGCAGCAGGCTCACCAACACCAGAGGACAGGTCTTATTGGAGACATTCGCTCCCCTAGCGATAGGCATTGCTAATAAGGGCGGGACAAATACTTACCGGAAGGCTGGAGTAGGGTCCATTATTGACATCACCTTTGCGAGCAACTCCATCCTGAAAACCATAAAGTGGAGGGTCAGTGAGGAATATTCACACAGCGACCATCAGGTGATAATACTGGAAATAAAAGGGAAAAAACCAGTCCAGCTCCCAAAACTTACTGGCCCAAAATGGAATGACAGATCTTTCGATAAGGATGCATTCGAAGAGATGTTGAACGGTGATCAAGCTCCAAGCGGAACAGCGGAGACCCTCGCTCACCACCTCACAGGCACCATCACCACAGCGTGCGACGCATCAATGCCTAGGAGAGCAAACACCAGGAACACATCACCGTGTTACTGGTGGAACGAGGAAATATTCGAACTCCGGGCAAAATGTCTGCAAGCCCGGCGTAAAGTCCAACGATCAAGAAGGAGGGCGGATTTCCAACAATGCCTGGACACCCTTAGACTGGCGAGACGTAGCTTAAATAGAGCCATTAAGGAAAGCAAAACTGCATGCTTTAAACGTCTCAGTCAAGAAGCCGACATCAACCCATGGGGCTCGGCATACAGAATGGTGATGACAAAATTAAAGGGCTATAGGACTCCTCAAATAACATGTCCGATAATGCTGAGATCCATAGTAGAGTACCTCTTCCCTCAAAGGCCTGCTGCTATGTGCAATATTATACGAGAAGTCAATCCAGAAGATATTCCTTTAATTACTCACGAGGAACTGCTAAGGGCATGCAGCAAGATAGGTGACAACAAGGCTCCGGGACCCGACGGCATCCCGAACAAGGCAGTAAAGGCAGCTGTAACAAAAAGACCAGACCTCTTCATAACAACAATGAAGCAGTGCCTTGAAGAAGGAACCTTTCCCGAAAAATGGAAAACGCAGCATTTGGTCCTACTGCCAAAAGGAAAGAAGTCCCCAGGAGAACCATCACCCAATATGCCTATTAGACACCATGGGAAAGATCCTCGAGAAGATAATCTATAATAGATTACTCGCAGTAGTAGAAGAGAAAGGAGCCCTCTCAGATCACCAATTTGGCTTCAGAAGAGCACGATCTACTGTTGATGCCATAAGAGCGGTAGTCGATATCGCCAAAGGTGCCATCGAAGGAGAAAGATGGCTCTACGGCACAAAGGAGTATTGTGCAGTAGTAACGCTGGACATTAAAAACGCATTTAACTCTGCGAACTGGTCGTTTATTAGAAGGTCACTTGCCAGGATGGATACGCCATATTACCTGCTACGGATAGTGACGAACTACTTCAACAACAGAAAGCTGAGGTACAATACCGATGAAGGCGTAAAATACTACAACGTAACTGCGGGAGTTCCACAGGGATCGGTTTTAAGGCCACTATTGTGGAACATCATGTACGACGGAGTACTACGATTAGCGTTACCTGGGGGAGTAACGATAATTGGATTCGCCGATGACATTGCAGTCGTGACAGTAGCTAAACAGATCCGTGCAGTAGAATCAGCTACAAATGAAGCAATTGCCCGGATAAAAGATTGGCTAGTATCCGCCGGACTAGAACTAGCTGACCATAAAACAGAAGCTGTTCTTATAACCAGCCGGAAAACTGTCGAATTTGCCAACTTTCAGGTTGGTAACCAAACCATCAGGTCGAAAGAGGCAATTAAATACCTTGGAGTAATGCTGGACAACAGGCTACGGTTTAAAACGCATGTTGATTTTGTTACCAAAAAAGCATCGCAAATGCAGGGAGCTCTCTCGCGTATCATGCCTAACATCGGTGGACCTGGATATGCTAGAAGGATTCTACTCTCTAGAGTTATCACCTCAGTTCTGTTATATGCCGCCCCAGTCTGGGCGGAGGCACTGAGGTCGAAGGAGACCAAAAGGAAACTATCGTCATCATACAGACTCTGTGCGCTACGGACAATCAGCGGCTTTCGAACAATCTCTGACGAAGCTGCATTTGTCATAGCTGGAATGGTCCCCATCGATATTCTCGCAGATGAAATGCTGAGGATATATAACAGAAGAGCATTGAGTCATCACGACGCCACTGGTATCAAGGTGATAAAAATTGAAGAAAGGGCAGCGTCAGCAGCTATGTGGCAAGCTCGTTGGGCTAATACAACAAAAGGCAGATGGACATACAAACTTATACCGACAATCCAAGATTGGATAAGTCGAAAGCATGGAGACTGCAACTACCATCTAACGCAGTTCCTGTCTGGCCACGGTGGCTACCGCAAATATCTACACCGATTCGGACACGACAACTCACCATCCTGCCCGGAATGCCCAGGTGAAGATGAGGATATGGAGCACGCAGTGTTTTACTGCACACGTTTCACGGCATGGAGAATTACTCTGCCAAGTCCGTCATTACTCCTCGACCATATGTTACGGTTGGAAGAAAATTGGATGGCAATATGTTCTTTCGTAACAACTCTACAAAAAGAGCTGCGGAGAATAGAAAAGCTAAGAAGAGCAGCAGAAGCAACAGAAGCATCAGAAGCAGCAATACAAGAAGCATAGCATGAATTGCTAACCAGCCCCGCGAAGTAATACCTAACGGCAGTCCCGCGGGGAGAGTGGTTGAAGTGTGTAGGGTGTGTGTTTAGTACGTAGGCGTATTCCTGGCATCGAGTACTCAGGTTTGCGAATCGTGCATGCTAGTAGCACTCGGGCTACTAGTATCTATGAAGATTACACATCCCTGGCGCAATCCAAAAAAAAAAAAAAAAAAAAAAGACACCAAGCCGGGCGGGCTGGTGATGCTAAGCTCAGGCGACTGTGGGGGTCACAGGTGGCGGATAGTGAACGTCCTGCAGAAATGGAGGCTAACTGCGAATACCCAATAAGCAGTCCCCGACCAAGAGCGGCAGAGAAGGAGGGCTTGGCTGAAAAGGTTAAAGGAACCCCTATGAACTCTCTGCGACAAGACGAGTAAGCACCGTCTTCCATATATGTGCTTTCCACCTCAAGGTGGCTACGAGGGATACAGAAAGGAGAAAATGGCGAGATCCGGACAAACCCGCCACATCGTAAAATGCGCAGCTTCTTTGCCCGAAAGGGATGCTGCATATATACATACATATATATATGTATATACATAGGTATATATATATATATAAATAACCATAACCACTACCCTAAAACATTAAGACTGAGCCCAGTAAGGTCTTAATTATGGCATACTGGAAAACGAATTGGAATGACAGCTATGAGGGCTGACGTTTGTAGTATTCTGTTACCTGAGTAAGCAAGAGTGAAATCTTGCAGAAATGGCTTTCAGGCTAATGCTACAAGCGCCTCCATCCCGTTAAAACCTTGGCAGGCCTAAAAGTACGTTCAATGTTTCGTCACCATTAAGTTGGTGGTGTAGGTCCAGATGTAACATTCCTGGTTAGCACCGATCCGGCTCTGGCACAAAACCCCATAAGGGCTTGTGTCAACCCTCGCATGGCCTCACTGCTTGCAAAGACAACCATGGGATCCTTAGGTGACTACACATTCGAACATTGATAGCGGCTTTGAGTGGGGATCCACTAGAAATGATTACAACAAAAACAAACAAAAACACCGGAGAAATTGAAGTAGAGGAGAATGAGGAGAACCCCTTCCAGCGGGGTTCAAGGATGCTGAGGTCACCAATTGACCAAGTAGCAGCATCACAAAGAAGTGCGGAACGACGCGAGTCACCCGCAATACGAAAGGTGACGGTCGAACCACCAACCCATAAAACTGATTTCCACAAATTAGGTGAGCAAATTAGAGGGCTGGTAGAAATGCTGGAAGATGGCAAAAGACGTTTAATCCACCAAGCGATGCGAGATGCTATTGAAAGCATCAGAGCTCTCTACGAGCTCTCGGCGAGTCAGCTACACGATGAGGAAGCAAAGCAAGTGATTCGCCGGAACAACTCGTCGCAAACTTCGCCATGACTAAAAACAACATCTGAACCCAAGAGAAGACAAGTTGCCCCCGGAGCCAAAACGAAAGCAGCAACAGCCACCGAATGGCGCGGCAGACAACGAACCACCGTAGCCAAAACAGACGCAGAACCATCATCCTATCGCCCAATATGCTTATTAGACACCATGGGAAAGATCCTCGAGAAGATAATCTGTAATAGATTACTCGCAGTAGTAGAAGAGAAAGGAGCCCTCTCAGATCACCAATTTGACTTCAGAAGAGCACGATCTACTGTTGATGCCATAAGAGCGGTAGTCGATATCGCCAAAGGTGCCATCGAAGGAGAAAGATGGCTCTACGGCACAAAGGAGTATTGTGCAGTAGTAACGCTGGACATTAAAAACGCATTTAACTCTGCGAACTGGTCGTTTATTAGAAGGTCACTTGCCAGGATGGATACGCCATATTACCTGCTGCGGATAGTGACGAACTACTTCAACAACAGAAAGCTGAGGTACAATACCGATGAAGGCGTAAAATACTACAACGTAACTACGGGAGTTCCACAGGGATCGGTTTTAGGGCCACTATTGTGGAACATCATGTACGACGGAGTACTATGATTAGCGTTACCTGGGGGAGTAACGATAATTGGATTCGCCGATGACATTGCAGTCGTGACAGTAGCTAAACAGATCCGTGCAGTAGAATCAGCTACAAATGAAGCAATTGCCCGGATAAAAGATTGGCTAGTATCCGCCGGACTAGAACTAGCTGACCATAAAACAGAAGCTGTTCTTATAACCAGCCGGAAAACTGTCGAATTTGTCAACTTTCAGGTTGGTAACCAAACCATCAGGTCGAAAGATGCAGTTAAATACCTTGGAGTAATGCTGGACAACAGGCTACGGTTTAAAACGCATGTTGATTTTGTTACCAAAAAAGCATCGCAAATGCAGGGAGCTCTCTCGCACCAACACCAACACCAACACCAACACCAACACCAACACCAACACCAACACCAACACCAACACCAACACCAACACCAACACCAACACCAACACCAACACCAACACCAACACCAACACCAACACCAACACCAACACCAACACCAACACCAACACCAACACCAACACCAACACCAACACCAACACCAACACCAACACCAACACCAACACCAACACCAACACCAACACCAACACCAACACCAACACCAACACCAACACCAACACCAACACCAACACCAACACCAACACCAACACCAACACCAACACCAACACCAACACCAACACCAACACCAACACCAACACCAACACCAACACCAACACCAACACCAACACCAACACCAACACCAACACCAACACCAACACCAACACCAACACCAACACCAACACCAACACCAACACCAACACCAACACCAACACCAACACCAACACCAACACCAACACCAACACCAACACCAACACCAACACCAACACCAACACCAACACCAACACCAACACCAACACCAACACCAACACCAACACCAACACCAACACCAACACCAACACCAACACCAACACCAACACCAACACCAACACCAACACCAACACCAACACCAACACCAACACCAACACCAACACCAACACCAACACCAACACCAACACCAACACCAACACCAACACCAACACCAACACCAACACCAACACCAACACCAACACCAACACCAACACCAACACCAACACCAACACCAACACCAACACCAACACCAACACCAACACCAACACCAACACCAACACCAACACCAACACCAACACCAACACCAACACCAACACCAACACCAACACCAACACCAACACCAACACCAACACCAACACCAACACCAACACCAACACCAACACCAACACCAACACCAACACCAACACCAACACCAACACCAACACCAACACCAACACCAACACCAACACCAACACCAACACCAACACCAACACCAACACCAACACCAACACCAACACCAACACCAACACCAACACCAACACCAACACCAACACCAACACCAACACCAACACCAACACCAACACCAACACCAACACCAACACCAACACCAACACCAACACCAACACCAACACCAACACCAACACCAACACCAACACCAACACCAACACCAACACCAACACCAACACCAACACCAACACCAACACCAACACCAACACCAACACCAACACCAACACCAACACCAACACCAACACCAACACCAACACCAACACCAACACCAACACCAACACCAACACCAACACCAACACCAACACCAACAACAACACCAACACCAACAACAACAACAACAACAACAACAACAACAACAACAACAACAACAACAACAACAACAACAACAACAACAACAACAACAACAACAACAACAACAACAACAACAACAACAACAACAACAACAACAACAACAACAACAACAACAACAACAACAACAACAACAACAACAACAACAACAACAACAACAACAACAACAACAACAACAACAACAACAACAACAACAACAACAACAACAACAACAACAACAACAACAACAACAACAACAACAACAACAACAACAACAACAACAACAACAACAACAACAACAACAACAACAACAACAACAACAACAACAACAACAACAACAACAACAACAACAACAACAACAACAACAACAACAACAACAACAACAACAACAACAACAACAACAACAACAACAACAACAACAACAACAACAACAACAACAACAACAACAACAACAACAACAACAACAACAACAACAACAACAACAACAACAACAACAACAACAACAACAACAACAACAACAACAACAACAACAACAACAACAACAACAACAACAACAACAACAACAACAACAACAACAACAACAACAACAACAACAACAACAACAACAACAACAACAACAACAACAACAACAACAACAACAACAACAACAACAACAACAACAACAACAACAACAACAACAACAACAACAACAACAACAACAACAACAACAACAACAACAACAACAACAACAACAACAACAACAACAACAACAACAACAACAACAACAACAACAACAACAACAACAACAACAACAACAACAACAACAACAACAACAACAACAACAACAACAACAACAACAACAACAACAACAACAACAACAACAACAACAACAACAACAACAACAACAACAACAACAACAACAACAACAACAACAACAACAACAACAACAACAACAACAACAACAACAACAACAACAACAACAACAACAACAACAACAACAACAACAACAACAACAACAACAACAACAACAACAACAACAACAACAACAACAACAACAACAACAACAACAACAACAACAACAACAACAACAACAACAACAACAACAACAACAACAACAACAACAACAACAACAACAACAACAACAACAACAACAACAACAACAACAACAACAACAACAACAACAACAACAACAACAACAACAACAACAACAACAACAACAACAACAACAACAACAACAACAACAACAACAACAACAACAACAACAACAACAACAACAACAACAACAACAACAACAACAACAACAACAACAACAACAACAACAACAACAACAACAACAACAACAACAACAACAACAACAACAACAACAACAACAACAACAACAACAACAACAACAACAACAACAACAACAACAACAACAACAACAACAACAACAACAACAACAACAACAACAACAACAACAACAACAACAACAACAACAACAACAACAACAACAACAACAACAACAACAACAACAACAACAACAACAACAACAACAACAACAACAACAACAACAACAACAACAACAACAACAACAACAACAACAACAACAACAACAACAACAACAACAACAACAACAACAACAACAACAACAACAACAACAACAACAACAACAACAACAACAACAACAACAACAACAACAACAACAACAACAACAACAACAACAACGAGTGCCCATACTATTGCACGCAACTCTTTTTCGTTTGTTGCATAATTCTCTTCCGTCCGGTTTAGGGAACGGGAGATATATGCTATCGGTTTATTTTTGCCATGCTCACCTTGGGATAGGACAGCCCCGATGGCATAATCAGAGGCGTCCGTAGTCAGATTAAAAGGTTTCTCGAAGTCCGGGAATGCCAATACCTCCGCTGAAGTAAGCAGCTCCTTCAGATCTTTAAACGCCTTAAGTGCTGTATCATCGAGAGTAATGGGAACCTTCCTTGATTGATTGGCCTTTACCTGTGCTAAGTCTCCACGAGTCATATTTGTTAGAGGTTTCGCTATCTTGGTGTAGTCTCTAATGAATCTCCTATAGTATGATGTTAATCCAAGGAAACTTTTTAGCTCTTTAAGGGTGCTAGGGGGAAGAATTCCCTCAATAGCCTTAACTTTCTTTGGGTCGGGAAGAATACCTTCTGGAGTGACAAGATAGCCAAGGAATTCGACACTATTGGCCATGAAGTGGGTTTTTTCCAGGTTAATTTTTAGTCCAGCCTCATGGATCTTAGAGAACACGGTCTCAATGTCCTTCAGGTGATCAACAACAACAACAACAACAACAACAACAACAACAACAACAACAACAACAACAACAACAACAACTACAACAACAACAACAACAACAACAACAACAACAACAACAACAACAACAACAACAACAACAACAACAACAACAACAACAACAACAACAACAACAACAACAACAACAACAACAACAACAACAACAACAACAACAACAACAACAACAACAACAACAACAACAACAACAACAACAACAACAACAACAACAACAACAACAACAACAACAACAACAACAACAACAACAACAACAACAACAACAACAACAACAACAACAACAACAACAACAACAACAACAACAACAACAACAACAACAACAACAACAACAACAACAACAACAACAACAACAACAACAACAACAACAACAACAACAACAACAACAACAACAACAACAACAACAACAACAACAACAACAACAACAACAACAACAACAACAACAACAACAACAACAACAACAACAACAACAACAACAACAACAACAACAACAACAACAACAACAACAACAACAACAACAACAACAACAACAACAACAACAACAACAACAACAACAACAACAACAACAACAACAACAACAACAACAACAACAACAACAACAACAACAACAACAACAACAACAACAACAACAACAACAACAACAACAACAACAACAACAACAACAACAACAACAACAACAACAACAACAACAACAACAACAACAACAACAACAACAACAACAACAACAACAACAACAACAACAACAACAACAACAACAACAACAACAACAACAACAACAACAACAACAACAACAACAACAACAACAACAACAACAACAACAACAACAACAACAACAACAACAACAACAACAACAACAACAACAACAACAACAACAACAACAACAACAACAACAACAACAACAACAACAACACCAACAACAACAACAACAACAACAACAACAACAACAACAACAACAACAACAACAACAACAACAACAACAACAACAACAACAACAACAACAACAACAACAACAACAACAACAACAACAACAACAACAACAACAACAACAACAACAACAACAACAACAACAACAACAACAACAACAACAACAACAACAACAACAACAACAACAACAACAACAACAACAACAACAACAACAACAACAACAACAACAACAACAACAACAACAACAACAACAACAACAACAACAACAACAACAACAACAACAACAACAACAACAACAACAACAACAACAACAACAACAACAACAACAACAACAACAACAACAACAACAACAACAACAACAACAACAACAACAACAACAACAACAACAACAACAACAACAACAACAACAACAACAACAACAACAACAACAACAACAACAACAACAACAACAACAACAACAACAACAACAACAACAACAACAACAACAACAACAACAACAACAACAACAACAACAACAACAACAACAACAACAACAACAACAACAACAAC
The DNA here is from genome assembly GCA_963082735.1 of Pocota personata. Taxonomy (NCBI): domain Eukaryota; kingdom Metazoa; phylum Arthropoda; class Insecta; order Diptera; family Syrphidae; genus Pocota; species Pocota personata. Next base: position 100,919,345 of record OY720429.1, on the reverse strand, counting down.
AACAACAACAACAACAACAACAACAACAACAACAACAACAACAACAACAACAACAACAACAACAACAACAACAACAACAACAACAACAACAACAACAACAACAACAACAACAACAACAACAACAACAACAACAACAACAACAACAACAACAACAACAACAACAACAACAACAACAACAACAACAACAACAACAACAACAACAACAACAACAACAACAACAACAACAACAACAACAACAACAACAACAACAACAACAACAACAACAACAACAACAACAACAACAACAACAACAACAACAACAACAACAACAACAACAACAACAACAACAACAACAACAACAACAACAACAACAACAACAACAACAACAACAACAACAACAACAACAACAACAACGACAACAACAACAACAACAACAACAACAACAACAACAACAACAACAACAACAACAACAACAACAACAACAACAACAACAACAACAACAACAACAACAACAACAACAACTGTCCGCATTCGAATGAATAACTTAATTCTAATTTACAATGATTTGCTTAAACCTAAAATGCAACATTGCATTTCCCACGCAGGCCCATTCACCTGGAGCATGATAGATGATTGCTGATAGCGGATGCGCGTGTGGAAGTCCTCACCTGAAGTATGTAACGTGATCGCTGACAGCGGATGCGCGTGTGCAGGCGAATCGCATCGCTTGTACTTTTCTTCAGGGCAGGTAGACTGTCGAATGTGTTAACTGCCGCCCCTTCAAGTATCTGCGTCCCGCAGATCACTTGCTGAGCACATGGAGCAGCTTAGGTTTCGGTTGGTGTCATTAGCCTATTGGGAAGGTCGTGGTGTAGGACGTGGGACAGGTCTCCGGCGAAGGGATAGGCGGAGCTCCGGAATGTTGGTTTTGCCGTATATCTTCCTCCACAGCAAACAGATGGCAGCTACTACTACTACGATGACAAAAACTTCTGTAAGAATAGAGGAGTTAAAATGTTTCTTTAAAGTGCTAATATGTTTGATGTTTCTCGCGCTGAGATCATGTACGTATTCCAGGTTAGGTTTAATTCTATTGGTGGCGCCTCTCAATTCACCAAGGCGGTCCTTGATCTGGGTCAAATGGTAATCCAGAACAAGATGCATTTCTTCGTCCTTTACGTACTTTAATATCAGCTGTTCAGTGTCCTGAACAAGCGCGTTATACTTTGTCAAGTCAGTTACGTGAACTAGCCTAAAGTAGCCGTTTGTCACCCAGGCGTTTCCCTCGCGAATCGTTACAATCGGAGATTTATAGGCGAAAATATGAAGGGTCTGCATGGGGGTTGCTAAAACAACTAATCTGCAATGTAATTATGGTTTATTGAAAAAAGAAGGTTATACAATTTTATTCTTAAATTCTAAGGCTTAAAATGAAAATTTGAAAATCATGTGACTTATACACACATTTTATTCTGCTTTAATTTCTTCTCTTTGAAAAGCTTATGGCTTATCATTCTGACTTCTTTTTTTATTCTTTTTCATACAATATATACATTTTTTTTTTTTATATAGCATTAGCGGTTGGCAACTTAACATTTCTCAAATGTACTTTGTGGATTCTTTTACCACTTACTGTCATTATGGTCACTCGGTTGTCTTTTGCCACTATTTCTTTTCTATATAATGGCTTATTTTTGCCTTTTATACCTTTTGCAGCAGCATACACTACGTCACCCACGCAATACCTTCTTGGCGCCTTTCTTTTTAGATTTTGTCTGATATTTCTCGCTTCCATGTTTCGCCTAATTATACCCCTCAGATCTTTGTTAATTTTCGAACGGATATTTAAAAGATTTTGGTAATTGACTCTCTGGGACCTATTAAAGAACACATCTGTAGGTTTCCTTTTTGTAACGGAATGGACTGTGTTATTATATCGGTCAACGGCTACGTAAACGAGCTCTTTGACCTTGAAATCCGGACTTTCTGCTCGAAGACACCGATAAATTTCTAGTACTGTGGAATGAACCCTTTCTATTTGCCCATTTACTTCACTTCTATGGGATGGGGTAAGGTAAAGTTTTACACCTAAGTTTCGTATTAGGTTTAGAACAATTGGGCTAAGGAATCCTCTTTCATTATCTGTGACCAAAATGAGAGGGACTGTAAAGTAATGCAGGATTTTTATCAGTTTGGATCTTATATAAATGGCTGATTTATCCTTAATATGAAAGAATTTGGAGAATTTTGAGAACTTATCGACAACAGTTAGGAACTTTTCGTTCTGAATCTCCATGATATCCATATGGAGAATTTCACGTGGATATGAAGGAACAGGTGTCGATTGTAATTCAGGAGTTATCGGGTGTCTATCGTATTTGTTAGCGTTGCAAATCTCATATGAAGCAACGTATCTTTTGATGCGAGACATCATTTGCGGGAAGTAGAAACTCTCAAGGATTTGTTGCTTGTTTTCGATAGCAGCACGATGAGCCCTCCTGTGTTCTCTTTCGATGATCAAGAGTTTACGATCTTCGTTAGCAACGTCCTCGACCACTCTCTGTGTCAAACGTATTTTATATTTCTCGAAACTCTCTAGATATACACTTTGGAGCATACCAAGATAGTCCTCTGGAAATTTTACTCCATTGACTACACTTGGGCTTAGTTTTTCCTTCAAAATTTCCCTAAGTTGGGTCCGATCTAACCTACTTGTGTAAATGTAATGCCGGTGGTAGCCAGGATGCGGTTCCTCGTGAGAAATAATGTCGATGCCAATCCTGAAAATCAATTGTTTCCTAAAGACATTTAAGCGGATCCTCTACATGTGGTGGTAGGTCTGAACCGTCTTGTTCGGCACTGTGCATTGTACAGGATTCGTCATCGTCAATAGATTTTTCACACAAACCTTCGTCAGCGGTGCCAGTCTGTATGTCGTCTGTCCTTGTTCCTTGTCCTTCGCTTGCAGTTTCCGCATCTATGTTCGTACACCAACTCGCTGTTAAGGTTCGAGTGCCTTCGCTATTTGCTTCACTAGGAGCATCGTGGGAGCCTGACAAGTGATTGACTTCTGTTCTGAGCCGCGAGAGAGCGTCGGCCACAAAGTTTGATTTACCAGGTGTGTAAATCAACTCGTAGTTATACTCTTCAATTCTCGCTTTCCAGCGTTTGAGCTTCGCATTGTAATTTCTATTACTAAGAGTGAAGGTCAAAGGCTGGTGGTCAGTATATATAAGTATTTTTTTTGCTCCATAGAGATAGTTTCTCAGGTTATCGAGTGCCCATACTATTGCACGCAACTCTTTTTCGTTTGTTGCATAATTCTCTTCCGTCCGGTTTAGGGAACGGGAGATATATGCTATGCGGTTTATCTTTGCCATGCTCACCTTGGGATAGGACAGCCCCGATGGCATAATCAGAGGCGTCCGTAGTCAGATTAAAAGGTTTCTCGAAGTCCGGGAATGCCAATACCTCCGCTGAAGTAAGCAGCTCCTTCAGATCTTTAAACGCCTTAAGTGCTGTATCATCGAGAGTAATGGGAACCTTCCTTGATTGATTGGCCTTTACCTGTGCTAAGTCTCCACGAGTCATATTTGTTAGAGGTTTCGCTATCTTGGTGTAGTCTCTAATGAATCTCCTATAGTATGATGTTAATCCAAGGAAACTTTTTAGCTCTTTAAGGGTGCTAGGGGGAAGAATTCCCTCAATAGCCTTA